>JAAGEH010000101.1:715478-798454 GCA_011751065.1 Lasiurus cinereus | reverse complement strand
TCTCTCTCTCTCTCTCTCTCTCTCTCTCTCTCTCTCTCTCTCTCTCTCACTCTCTCCTCCCAATCTCCCTCTCTCCTCTCTCCTTCCCACCCTCTCTCTCTTCCGCTTTCCTGCCAGTCCAGTCTTGGTGGGCTTGTGGATGGCAGGGCCTACACTCAGCATTGGTGATCAGGTGCCCTGGTCTCCTTGGAACAGAAAGCTCACACCCAGCTCAGGGAACTAAACCTTGGTTGGGTTTGGAATCTGAAGTTTCACCCAGGGCTACATGGAGAGACTGGAAGAATCTCCCCACTCCAAGCCACTGACCAAACCCTGGTCTGGCTGCTCTAAGCCAGAGACCCTTAGACAACTGCCCTCTGGCTGATAGCCACTCACCAGCGTCCAAAGGACATAGATGGTGAAGAGGGCAATGGTGAGGGCAATGAGCCCCATAGCCTCGAGCCGGCCGTGGAGCTGGAGGTGATCCTGGGCCCCGCGCAGGCACAGCCAGCCCGAGATAGCAGCTAGAGGAGTGATGAATAGGAAACACACCATGTCACAGCACAGCGTCCGCTTCTCTGTCCGAGGCCCTGGATCCTTCAGCCACTGCCAGGGGTAAGGAAAGGAGGGAGCTGCTGAGAGAAGCAACAACCTTTCAGCTGTTCCAACCTAAGGATGAAGTGCAAGACCTCCAGATCCTGTGCCTCCCTCTGCCAACACCGCTTGTGACCACAGGGCCCTGCAGGACCAGCCTCCTGCCTGGCACTTCCTTCCCTCCTTTTCTTCTTATAAATACTTAATGAGCCTATAATAACCCAGGCACTGCTGGGCATCTTTGCCTCAGATGGGGAAACTGAGAGGCACAGAGGGGCTGACTCATATGTGCAAACTTACATAACTAATTGCTCACAAAGCCAGGACTGGAAGCCAGGAAGTCTTGCTCCAGGGCCTGTGTGCCCTTGAACACTATGCTACACTGCCTGTCACAGATGAATGGGCAAGAAAAATGGGCTTCACTCATGAAATTCTGATGAACAAGACACAAAGGGTCCCTGCCTTCCAACGCTAATAGGGTGATGTACAAAACAGAATGGGTGCTCAAAGAGGGGAAGGCCTTGCTGAGGAGGTGACATTGAGGACCAGATGAGCAGAAGGAGCCATGTGAAGAACGGGGAGCCCTAACTGGTTTGGCTCAGTGGATAGAGCATCAGCCTGCAGACTGAAGGGTCAAGGTTCAATTCCGGTCAAGGGCATGAACGTTGGTTGTGGGCACATCCCCAGTATGCAGTGTGCAGGAAGCAGCTGATCGATATTTCTAACTCTCTCTAACCCTCTCTCTAAAAAAATCAATAAAATCTATTAAAAAAAAAAAAAGAATGGGGAGACAGGACTCCAGGCAGCAGGAACAGCAAATGCAAAGTCCCCAAGTTGGGAGTGTGTGACCAGGACAAAGTTGGAACATAAGGGAGAAGGGGGCTACAGGCAGGACAAGATCTCCTTCCACTACTCCAAGAGCCCAGTTCCCACGTCTGCCAGAAACCTTTCCAGAGCCCATACCTCAGCCCACTGTCAGCACCCAGTAGCTCTCAGCAGCCCTCTGCCAAGCTGGGCAGAGAGGAGCATCAAGAGCATCCAGGTGGTCCGCAGAGCTCTAGGGAGTAGGGAAACAGCCACACTTGGGAATGCCCTATCTCAGCCTAGACGCATCCCACTCAGGCTAAATTCTAACCTCCCAGCAAGGACCACAAAACCAAGTGTGGCTGCTACCACCTCCTTCTGGATTACTCTCCTCTGCTTTATTTTACTTCTATTTTTATTGATTTCAGAGAGGAAGAGAGAGGGAGAAAAACACTAATGATGAGAGAGAATCACTGATTGGCTGCCTCCTGCATGCCCCTCACTGGAGATCGAGCCCACAACCTGGGCATGTTCCCTGACCAGTTATCAAACAGTGACCTCCTGGTCCATAGGTCAAGGCTCAACCACTGAGCCATTCTGGCCAGGCTCCCCTCCTTTAATTTGTTCCACTCTAGCCCCTTGGGCTTTATCAAACATACTTACATACTTAGCTCTTCCTGTTTTGGGGGCCTTTGCACTTGCTGTGCCCTCTGCCAGGACTGCCCTTCCCTGGGTTCTTGGCATTGCTGGTTCCTTTTGATTCCTCAAATCTCAAGTTCAGAGGTTACTTAAAGTGACCAATTCGGGCACAGGGTTTGTCAGATCTGGAACCTTAGGCCTAGTTCCCTCTCCCCATCAGTGAACCCTACCCAAGAGTAAAGAAAGGAAAGAGGTTCATCCTATAAAGAAGCTGCTTCCTCAGCCCACCAGGATCCCCCAAGCAGTTCCCTCCTCTGGACCCATGCCTGCCTTCCTCCCTTGCGCCCTCCAACCTCATGCTCCTAAGCATACCTCTGTGAGGGGCCGAGGCCGCTTCTCCACTGCAAACTCTGTGTGGCACAGCTCACAGTAGCTGGTGTTGGATGAGGAAAGCCACCTCTCCAGACAGCTCTTGTGCACAGCGCCCAGTGTGCCGGTGCAGCCACATGGAGACAGCAAGCTCTCCCCATTCGCTCCCTCATGGCAGATCCGGCAAAAGGGACCATCACTGGACACAGAGATGGGACATGTGAGCAATGATTAGGCTTTCTGCCTAGATGCCTGCTTCACTACCCATTGGATCACAAGCTACTTCGCAAACTGCTATTTATCCTTCAACACCCAGCTCCAAATGTCCTTTCCTTTGGGAAGCCTTCCCAAATCCCCTCGGTGGAGTGATGTGCTCTCTCCCCAGGTTTCTGCAGCACATTTTTAGGCTCAGGTTGAGCTTCTTTCTTTTTTTAAATGTATCTTTATTATTGAAAGTATTACAGATAGTCCCATTTTTCCCCCCAGTGACACTTTCCACCCTGCACTTGTCACCCCTCCCAGGCCTTTACCACACTGGGTGAGTATCTCTTATACCTGTCTATCCAGAGTCCACTCCTTTTTCTGCAATAACATTCTCATTGTGCAATACCACCCTGATTGTCCTGGGCACCCACCCCACTCTTTTTTTGTTGTTGCTAATCTTCATCTGAATATATTTTTCTATTGATTTTTAGAGAGAATGGAAGGGAGACAGTGAGAAAAAGAAAGAAACATCAATGTGAGAGAGACACATTGATTGATTGCCTCCTGCATGCAACCTGACCTGGATCAGGGAGCAAACCCACAACCCAGATATGTACCCTGATTGGGAATCACACTACGACTTCCTGATTCATAGGTTGATGCTCAATCATGGAGTCACACCAGCTAGGCTTCACTCTTAATTCTTGGTTTTTAAGGAGTAAGACAGAGCTGATGATACCCTTGATGACCTCAGTCCTGACCAATCAAAACACCACACAACACCGGGCACGAGACCAACTTAGACCATGTGTGATACAATCAAAGCCACAGGGAATTAATTTTTGAAATTCTGCCCTGCCCCTCTCCCCCATAAATTCCAGAACTACAGGCAGTAAGTCTAGAATTTCTGGTGGCAGCCTGGTCTCCACTTGGCATCTTTGAATGATACCCAACACAGAAAAACAGAAGAAAGCAGAGCCAAAAGACAGGGAAGGATAGATTTTTTAGGAGATCAATCAGAGGCACTGGATCTAGGCATACCTGAAGACCATGGTACCTGAAAAACCTGTGTCCAGGGGGAAGAGCTCCTTTGCCTCTCTACCCTGTGAGGCTCAGAAAACAGACATATAAAGCATCATAGAGATCTCCTTTGGGGAAGTCTCAATCCTAGCCTGGTCTCTGGGGATGCTGGTCTTCCTGGGATAGCTTAGGAGATCGGGAATGTGGCATTGCTGGGCCCAAAGTCTATCTAGCACATGAATCATTGTTTTCCAGCCATTTCTGCCCAGAGAGGACTGTGGAACACACAAAGGAGGTGGAACAAGAGAGCAGTTGTATTTTTGTTTTGTTTTTTAATTTTTATTTATTGATTAAAAGAATTTTTTTAAGTTAATTCTTGCCCAAAAATATTTTTTCCATTGATTTTCAGAGAAAGCAGATAGGAAAGAGAAAGAGGGAGAGAGAGAGACAGAGAGATTAGAGAGGAAGACAAAGAGAGAGAGATTGGTTGCTTCCCACATGCACCCACAGGGCCAGGGATCAAACCTGCAATCCAGGAATGGACCTTGACTAGGAATCAAACCCACAGCTCTTCAGTTCTCAGGCCAATGTTCTGACCACTGAGCACACTGGCCAGAGATTATTTATTGATTTTAGAGAGAAGAAGGAAGGGGAGAGAAGAACATTGACCTGCTGTTTCACTCATTTACGCATTCATCGAATCTTTTTTATTTTTAAGTAGAGCTTTTTTAATATCTATATATATATTATTGATTTCAGAAAGGAAGGGAGAAGGAGAAATACAAACATCAATGATGAGAATCATTGATTAGTTGTCTCCTGGACACCCCTACTGGGGCTCAAGCCCACAACCAAGGCATGTGCCTTTGACCAGAATCGAACCCAGGGCCCTTCAGTACACAGGCCGATGCTCTATCCACTGAGTCAAACCAGCAAGGGCTATTGGTTGATTCTTGTATGTGCCCTGACTGAGGATTGAACCTACAACCTTTGCATATTGGAACAACGCTCTAACGAACTGAGCTACCCAGCCAGGGCAAGAGAGCAGTTTTCAGAAAACAAGTTTTCCCTTGGGAACTGTTTTCCATTCTTTACTCAGCAGCTCCTGCTGGGGGGCAGGGCCTGACTGCTTTGAAAACAAAGAGCTGAGGTGACCCCTCATGTCTGCTTTCTGTCACCAGTCCTGTGCAGGGTGCTGCTTTCCCACACAAGGTCAAAAGGGTGTTCCTGTCTACATTCTCACTCGACACCCTGATTCCATCCCCTCCCCTCCCTCCGCTCCCCCACACAAAGTTCACAGGAAAGGAGCCCCAATTCTGGAACCCAACCTGGGATGAGAACCTTGAGAAAGAGCCCCATCAGTCTGGGGTTCTCCTGGGAAACCCTACTTTGGAGGAGCAAGTTAAAAAAAAAAAACACAGATTTATGATTGTGTACTTATGTACTGAGCACTGTTTGATGTTCAATATCATGGATTCATTTGTCTCGTTCTCACAAGAAGCCTAGTAGGAAGGTGCCCCCATTTTAGAGAGGGGAAACTGGAACTTCAAGGAGTAAACTCAATTATGTAAACTCTCACAGCTAGTTATCTGCAAAGCTAGGGTTTGAACCCAGGAAATCCAGAACCTGTGTACTCTTGGCCACTTTGCTACCTATATTGCCTGCCACGGATGGTGGGACAAGAGAAATAGGCTTCACTCAGGAAAATAATGCACATAATACAAATGGAAAGGAAATGGAGTGGGGAAGTTGGTAATATATACACAGATCCCCAGTGAGCTTCCCAGAGAATGCTCCAAGAGCAAGAGGAGAAGAGAGAGTGTGACCAAGGAAGAAAATGTAGAGGCAGTAGCAGAAAGCCTGGGGATGCAGAAATGTTCTGGGAAGTTCCTAGAAGGACCTGGGACAACCTACAGCCTGGTGAGCAGAGCACTGAAGGCTCAGGAGCTAGAGGAGCCCCAGATGCTCGCCCCAAACCTGAGCCTTTGTGGATTGTGTTGGGCCCTGGAGATACCACCTAGGCCTTCGTCTTTGTCCTCTGCAGGTTTAAGGGTCCAGAACTTTCCGCCTCACCTAGTCTCTGCCATGGGCCCCAGGAATCAAATGAAAGGCTTTGATTATTATGAAGGCATTAGATATTATATCTTTGAGCCCACCACACTGCTCTCAGATAACAGAGGATGGCTAGGAGGAGGAATTACAGGGGAAAGGAGAGGGCAGGCGAATGGTGGACAAGTGCACGATCTGGTTACATGGCCTATTCCAATCCTCAGAACCTGCTGGCAGTGGTGGGAGGATCCTCATTTACTGCTGGGAGATTGGCCAGGATGTTGGAGAGAAGATCATATCCCTGGATGATAACAGCTCTTTGGAAAAACAGCAGCTTTCCCTCTGGGAAGGGCCAATCTGCCCTCGCCTTCAGCCTGGACACATTGGGATTGAGTTGCATCAAGAAACAGAGGGGAGGTCCCTGCTGCAGAGCTGCTTTTGGAGAAGTGACTTAAAGGGCCCACTGTGCATGGCCGCCCCTTCGGCCCGCCATGCTGCTCGGCCTTCTAGACCTGGTCACTGCCGAACCTGTGGTCTACTTCAAGGAGCAGTTTTTGGATGGGGCAGGTGGACCAATCACCGGATCAAATCCAAACACAAGTCCGATTTTGGCAAATTCGTCCTCAGTGCCAGCAAGTTCCATGGTGACCTGGACAATGACAAAGAGCCGCAGATGAGCCAGGATGCCCATTTTTACAACTTGTCTGCCGGATTTGAGCCTTTCAGCAACAAGGACCAGACATTGGTGGTGCAGTTTACTGTGAAATACGAGCAGAACATCAATTGCAGGGGCGGCTATGTGAAGCTATTTCCAGATAGTTTGTACCAGACTGACATGCACAGAGACTCTAAATACATCATGTTGGCCCTGACATCTGTGGCCCTGGAACCAAGAAGGTTCATGTTATCTTCAACTACAAGGGCAAGAACATGCTCATCAACAAGGACCATGGTCGCCAAACTACGGCTCGTGAGTCACATACGGCTCTTTGGCTCCTTGAGTGTGGCTCTTCCACAAAATACCATGGCCTGGGCGAATCTATTTTTAAGAAGTGGTGTTAGAAGAAGCTTAAGTTTAAAAAATTTTACTCTCAAAAGAAATTTCAACCGTTGTACTGTTATAGTTGGCTCTGTTGACTGAGTTTGCCGACCACTGAAAGGACATCCTTTGCAACGATGATGAACTCACACACTTGTATACACTGATTGTATGGCCTGATAACACCTACGAGGTAAAAATTGACAAAAGCCAGGTGGAGTCTGGCTCTCTAGAGGATGATTGGGATTTCCTGCCACCCAAGAAGATAAAGGATCTTGATGTTTCAAAGCCTGAAGACTGGGATGAGCGGGCCAAGATTGATGACCCCAGAGACTCCAAACCTGAGGACTGAGACAAGCCTGAGCACATCCCTGACCCCAATGCTAAGAAGCCTGAGGACTGGGATGAAGGGATGGATGGAGAGTGGGAACCCAGTGATTCAGAACCCAGAATTCAAGGGCAAGTGGAAGCCCCGGCAGATCAACAACCCGGATTACAAGGGCACTTGGATTCATCCAGAGATTGACAACCTGATAACAGTATCTACGCTTATGAAAATTTTGCCATTCTGGGCCTAGACTTCTGGCAGGTCAAGACTGGTACCATCTTTGACAACTTCCTCATCACCAATGATGAAGTGTATGCTGAAGAGTTTGGCAACAAGATGTGGGGAGTCACAAAAGCAGCAGAAAAGCAAATGAAGGACAGCAGGATGAGGAGCAGAGACTGAAGGAGGAAGAGTACAAGAAACGCAAGGAGGAGGAGAAAGCAGACAAGGACAATAATGAGGACAAAGATGAAAATGAGGAGAACTAGGACGATAAGGAGGAGAAGGAAGAAGATGCTGCTGCTGGCCAGGCCAAGGATGAGCTGTAGGGGCCATACCATAGCTTCCAGGGCTGGACTGAGGCCTGAGCCCTTCCATTACAGAGCTGGCTGTGCCAAATAATGTCTCTATGAGACTGGAGAACTTTCCTTTTTTCCAGGCAAGTTCCAATTTGGAGTAGATTTTGGTATTGTCTCCCCGCCCCCCCTCTTTTTTTTATTGGTGTTTTGTCTCTGATTCTCCTTCATCCCCTCGCCCCCTTTTTTTTTTTTTTTGACAACTTTGCCTTCTTCTGTCCCCTTCTCCCCCTTAGGTCCCTTAGTTCCCCTTCCAACCTTGAGGAAGATTTCATCTGTTCTCCTTCCTGGAGTCCAGAGGGGTGCAGGAGAAGAGGATGGATCCCTCAGCCCCCTAGCACTGAGGAAGATTGGGACTTCTAAGGCCGGAGCTCTGATACCCCCACCAGCTCCCTTTCTTTCCTGCCTCCATTACAGGGCCACTTGGTGGGGCAGTGGGTTCCAGCTCAGCTCACACTGAGAATGTAAGAACTACAAACAAAATTTCTATTAAATTAAGTTTTATGTCTCAAAAAGAAAAAAAGAAACAGAGGGGAGGCCCTAGCTGGTTTGGCTCAGTGGATAGAGCGTTGGCCTGTGGACTGAAGGGTTCCAAGTTTGATCCTGGCCAAAGGCACATGCTCAGGTTCTGGGTTTGATCCCCAGTGCGGGACATGCAGGAGGCAGCCGATCAATGATTCTCTCTCATCATTGATGTTTCTAATTCTTCCTCACTCTCCTTCTTGCCTGGGTCTCTGAGGACTGTAGGAGAGATCAATAAAAATATATTTAAAAAAAGAAACAGAGCCGAAACCAGTTTGGCTCAGTGGATAGAGCGTCAGCCTGTGGACTGAAAGGTCCCAGGTTCGATTCTGGTTAAGGGCATATACCTTGGTTGTGGGCACATCCCTAGTAGGGGTGTTCAGGAGGCAGCTGATCGATGTTTCTCTCTCATCGATGTTTCTGACTATCTCTCTCCCTTCCTCTCTATAAAAAGAGAGAGAGAGAGAGAGAGAGAGAGAAGAAAGAAAGAAAGAGAGAGAGAGAGAGAGAGAGAGAGAGAGAGAGAGAGAGAAAGAAAGAAAGAAAGAGAGAAAGAGAGAAAGAAAGAGAGAAAGAAACAGAGGGACGCCCTAACTGTTTTGGCTAAGTAGATAGAGCATCAGCCTGCAGACTGAAGGGTTCAAGGTTCAATTCCAGCCCAGAGCACATGTCTAGGTTGCAGGCCAGATCCCCAGTAGGGGGCATGCAGGAGGAAGCTGATCAATGATTCTCTCTCATCATTGATGTTTCTATCTCTTTCTCCCTCTCCTTGCTTCTCTGAAATCAATAAAATACACACACACACTAATAAAAGGGTAATAAGCTAATTAGACTGGACGTCTTCTGGACATCCTTCCTGACAAGGCCGTGGTGGTGGGATGAGGCAGAGGAGGTTAGGGACCATTAGGCAAGCAGTACAGCATTTAGGGGCCATCAGGCCAGTAGGGGAGCAAGAGGTTAGAGGTGATCAAGGCCGGCCGGCAGGCAGGCAAGTGGTAAGGAGCCAGCAGTCCCAGATTGTAAGAGGGATGTCCGACTGCCAGTTTAGGCGCGATCCCACAGAGATTGTACCTAAACTAGCAGTCGGACATCTCCTGAAGGGTCCTGGATTGGAGAGGGTGCAGGCTAGGCTGAGGGGCCCCTCACCCCATGCATGAATTTCATGCACCGGGGCTCTAGTGTGTGTGTGTGTATGTGTGTATTTTTTAAAAAAGAAGCAGAGGGGAGCCCTAGCTGGTTTGACTCTAAATAAAGCATCAGCCTGCAAACTGAAGGATCCTGTATTCAATTCTGGTCAAGGGCACATCCCTTGGTTGCAGACTCCTCCCCGGCCCAGGCCCTGGTTGGGTGCATGCAGGAGGCAAACAATCAATGTGTTTCTCTCACATCAGTATGTCTCTCTGTCTTCCCCTTTCTCTTCCACTCTAAAAAATCAGTGGAAAAATATCCTTGGGTAAGGGTTTAAAAAAAAAAAAGCTATCAGCTAAGAGGCAGGGCAGAACAGGAGGGCCTAGTGGTCTCAGAGGACATAACTGTCCAGGCCACCAGTCTGAAAGCAGAGAGACTTGCCTGGGTCTCTGATGACTGTAGGAGAGCTAGTGGAACCCATGATCTTCTCCCCTGCTTCTCCCTCACCCTAGCAGGAGCTCTGGATTCAAACCTCAATTCTGCTGTGGCTGCCTCCCTCTGGCCTGTTTCCTCATGGATTAAGAGGAAGGATGGGGCAAGGTGGGGTCAGTGCCTCTCATAAACCCACGTAGGGATACCCCAGCCATGCCAGCCCAGGTAGCCCTGGCTTTCCAAGTGTCCCCTTCACTCCAAGCCTGGCTTGACCAGAACACAGTCTTGCCTTCAATGGATCTGATGGAGATACAGACTTAAAAGCCAACATCCTATAACTGCTTCTTATATAAATACAGTGTTAATTCCACTGAGGGTGGGAGGAATCAACATCCTGTAAGATGGTGCAGCCATTATGGAAAACAATATGGAAATTTCTCAAAAAATTAAAAACAGAGCTGCCCATATAACTCACCAATTCTATGTATGGGCTTTTATCTGATGGAAACAAAAACATTAATTAAAAAAAGACATATGCACCTGTACATTCATTGTAGCATTATTTACAACTAGAGGCCCGATGCACCAAAATTCGTGCACTGGGGGCAGAGGTCCTTCAGCCTGGCCTGCCTCCTCTCACAGTCCAGGAGTCCTCAGGGGATGTCCAATTGATTGTATGCAGGAGGCAAACAATCAATGTGTTTCTCTCACATCAGTATGTCTCTCTGTCTTTCCCTTTCTCTTCCACTCTGATCAGGGGAAGAATCCACCCCATCACCTGCTGCTGCTGCCACTGCTGACTGTAGCGGCTGTGAATCCTGAGTCCCAGGCCTCGAATCCACCAGGACTCACGGCTGCCTGTGCCCATGGCTGCCTGAGCCCCAGGCCTCGCAGTTGCTGTGACTTTGTCCGGATGGATGTCCAGAAGACATCTGCCCTAATTAGCATATTTTCCTTTTATTAGTATAAACTAGTAGCCTTGTGCAGCCACCCTTCCACTGCCACTGGTAGCTCTCTGCTGTTCTCTGCCCACTGCCCCATTATCCTGGAGTCTCCACCTGCTGCTCCACCCTCCTGAAGCTCCCCCAGTCCCCAACCTCCTCCTCTTCCTCATAGCTTGCTGCCCTGCCCCCTCCAGTAGCTTTTCACTGCCCACTATAAAAATGAGATCTTACCATTTGCAACAAGGTGGAGGGTATTAGGCTAAGTGAAGTAAGTCAGACAGACAAAGACAAATACCATATGATTTTACTTATATGTGGAATCTAAAGAACAAAATAAATGAACAAATAAAACAACACAAAAAGACCCTCATAAATACAGAGAACAAACAAATGGTTGCCAGAGGGGACTGAGGTAAGGAAATAGGTAGAAAAGGGGGGATTAAGAAGTACAAACTCCCAGTTATAAAATAAGTCATGGGATGTGATTAAGAAATACAAACTCCCAGTTATAAAATAAACATAGGGAATACAGTCATTAATATTGTAATAACTGTTACTAGACTTGTTGTGATGATCACTTTGTGTAAAGCACATAAATATTGCATCACCATGTTACACACCTGAAACTAATATAATACTGCATGTCAACTATAATTACAAATAAAATGTTAAAAACACAATAGCTTCTTACCGTTTGCAGCAACCTGGATGGAACTGGAGAGCACTATGCTAAGTGAAATAAGCCAATCAATGAAAGAAAAATACCACATGATCTCACTCATTTATGGATAATAAAGAACATTATAAACTGATGAACAAAAAGATAGACACAGAGGTAGTAAAGCATCAAACAGACTGTCAAATTACAGTGGGAAGGTTAGGGAGAGGTGAGATAGATATGAGATCAACCGAAAGACTTGTATACAGGCATATAAGCATAACCAATGGACACAAGACACTGGGGAGTTAGGGCATGGGCAGTGGAGGAGGGCGTGGCAATGGGAAGATATGTACACAATGTAATACATTAATTTAAAAAAATTAAAAAACAAAACAAAACACAATAGCTTGCTCTCCATCCTGGGAGCACACCCGTGCCTTTCTTCCCTCCCAGGTATGCATCTCCTAAAGGGTCCTCATGAGTCTTGCAACCAGGGAAGCAATGAATAGTGGCATCTCCTCCCGGGCTAATCCCCTGAACTTGTCCCCAAGGCCCTCTTTGGCTTTCCAGTGAGCCAAAGCGGTCCTCCTAGGCTAATTTCTTTCCTATAATATTTCTAGGGAGCCAAAGCAGCCCGAGCTAGGCCCTCTCCTGTTGTTTTTTCTATCCTAAGCCCTTCCTTGTTCCACTGTCCTCAGCTTTAATAAATGTACTCTCAAAACAAACAAACAAATAAATAAATAGAATTTCAATTTAAAAAGAGAACACAATAAGTAAAATAAATAAATAAAATCATGGGAACAAAAACTGCCTTGAGAAGATCAGAAGGAAAAGTGCTAATCTCATCTGGCCTCAGGCAAGGTTCCTGAGAAAGTGACACCAGACAAACATAGTGAGTGGCAGTGAGCTCCCTCCAAAGCCCAGCAAAGCTTTCATCTGCTTCATTTTATGTTTGGATGAAAGACTTATGAATTAATTATGATACTTACTACAACATGGATGAACCTTGGGGACATTAAGCCAGACAGAAAGACAAATACTGTGAGAATCCACTTATATGAGGTGGTAGAGGAACCAGATCCATAAAGACAGAAAGTAGATGGTGGGTGCCAGGGACTGAGGGAGGGGGAAGGAGAATTGTTGTTTAATGGAAATACAGACTTAGATTTACAAGATGAAAAGAGTATATGGGAGAAACGAAGATAGCATCATAGGTAAATACCTAAACTGCTGCCTCGCACAACAATTTCGAAACTACAACTAAAAGACAAAATGGACATCATCCAGAACCACAGGAATGCTGGCTGAGTGGAAATTCTACAACTAGAAGGAAAGAGAAAAGCACATTGAGACTCAGAGGAGCTACAGGAGGCAGAGGTACTGAGGCGCGCACATGGAGAGGACTGGCAACTGAGTGTGCGGCTGGCTTTCTCAAGGGGGAGGGAGACAAAGGTTCCCAACTGCACTGAACTCCAGTTCCAGGTGAAACTCTGGGAACCCAGACTAATTCAGGGAGAAACTGGACTGTCTGGCAGTGGGTGGAACTCAAGGGTGGCTTTCTCTGAGAGGTGCTTGCAGTGATTACCAAGGGATACTGAGACACAGGGGCCTCGTAGGGCAAGGCTAAGGGGAAGCCAAGACTGTTTGCTCCGCCCTGAGATTCCACCCTATCCAAGCTGAGCACAGAGGCTTTTGCAGGTCTTATCTCATAAGGGTGTCTCCAGCACAGAAGTTCTCCCAGCGTAGACACAGCTGATCCTCACAGTCAATTGGCCTGGCAGTCAATTCTTCCCAGTGATACCAACAATAATCAAGTCTTAACTACAACAAGACAGTGCACACAGCCCACAAAGGGGAGCACCACGAGTGTCCACCTCAGGTAACTGGGGAGGCTGAGCCACTGGGCCCTATAGGACACCTACCACACAAAACTACTCTACCAACTCAGGGAAGCAGCCGAAACACAGAGACATAGAAACAGATCAGGGAGAATCCAAGATGGCAGCATAGGTAAACACCTACACTGCTGCCTCACACAACAATTTCAAAACTACAACTAAAAGACAGAACAGACATCATCCAGAACCACAGGAAAGCTGGCCGAGTGTAAGTTCTACAGCTAGAAGGAAAGAGAGGGGTTCAAAGAGACCCAGCGGAGCTGCAAAAAGCCGAGGTACGGAGACGCGTGCGCTGAGAGAGCGGGTGCCGGAGTACCTGGCTGGCTTTCTCTGGCAGGAGGGAAACGGAGACTCCCAACGACATCGAACCCCTTATCTTACGACACTAAACCCCAGATCCAGCCGAAACTCATACGGGGGGAGTTTGGACTGTGAAAAGGGAGAGGTGCACGGAAATTTAGGGGAGTTGCAGAAGATCAGGTCTGGTCTCGCACGCGCACGGTGCTGCGTGGAGGACAGATTGCTGATTGTGCCGCTGGCTTTCGCGAGTGGGCGGGAGACAGACCCTCCGAACTGTGCCACTTCTGAGTCCACTGGGCCCCTGTTTCGGGCGAAACCCTGGGGACCTAGACTCGTGTGGTCCTAGTGCGCAGGGGAGCTGGAAAGGCAGCGGTTAGAGGCACTGCAGGTGCGCGTGCGCGCACAAGGACCTCTCCAGGGATTACCCAGTCACATGAGACTCAGGGGCCGTGGAGGGTGGGGCCGACTGGAAGGCAAGGCGGTCCCTTAAGCCCTGAGGCTCCACCCATCCCAAGCTCAATAGAGGCTTCTTCGGTTTTGCGTCTGGTATCATAAGGCTGAATTCAACACAGAAGTTTCCCCGGCATAGTGAAAATGCTGAGACAAGGTAAGGGATTACAAACAAAAGAAATGGAGGGGAAAAAACGACTGGATATAGAGTTCAAAACCAAGCTTATAAGGTTTTTCAAGAATATGCTAGAAAAGTTGGATAAATTTAGTGAGACCCAAGAGGAGATGAAAAAGGACCAACTAGAGACACTGACTGAAATAAAAAATATTATACAGAGTCCTAATAGCAGACTAGAGGATGGCAAGAATCAAATCAAAAATTTGAAATATAAAGAAGCAGAAAACATTCAACTGGAAAAACAAGAAGAGAAAAGAATCCAAAAATGTGAAGATAATGTAAGGAGCCTCTGGGACAGCTTCAAGCGTACCAACATCAGAATTGTGGGGGTGCCAGAAGAAGAGAGAGAGCAAGATCCTGAAAACCTATTTAAAGAAATAATGACTGAAAATTTCCCACATCTGGTAAAAGAAATAGACTTACAAGTCCAGAAAGCACACAGAACCCCAAATAAAAGGAATCCAAAGAGGACCACACCAAGACACATCATAATTAAAATACCAAGAGCAAAAGAGAAAGAGAATATTAAAAGCAGCAAGAGAAAAACAGTTCATTACCTACAAGGGAGCACCCATATGACTGTCAGCTGATTTCTCAACAGAAATGATGCAGGCCAGATGGGAGTGGCAAGAAATATTCAACGTGATGAATAGCAACAACCTAAAACCAAGAATAATCTACCCAGCAAAGCTATCATTCAGAATTGAAGGGCAGATAAAGACCTTCACAGATAAGAAAAAGCTAAGGGAGTTCATCAACTCCAAACCAGTATTATATGAAATGCTGAAAGTTACTCTTTTAGAAGAGGAAGAAGAAAAAGGTAAAAGACAAAAAAATTATGAACAACAAATACATATCTATCAACAAGTGAATCTAAAAATTAAGTGAATTAAAAATTTGATCAACGAATAAACTGGTGAATATAATAGAATCAGGAGCACAGAAAGGGAGTAGACTGAAAATTCTCGGGAGGACAAAAATCATAAAGCATCAAATAGACTGTGAAATTACAACAGAAAGATTAAAGTTAGGTGAGGTAGATAAGTGATCAATCAAAGGACTTGTATACATGCATATAAGCATAACCAATGATCACAGACACTGGGGGGTTGGGGTATGCCTGGGAGGGAGGGGGGGCAATGGGGAGATATGTATAAAAAATTAATAAAAATTAATTAACAAAATTAAAAAAAATTTATACAGAGACCTAACAGCAGACTAGAGGAAGACAAGAATCAAGTCAAAGATTTGAAATACAAAGAAGCAAAAAACACTCAACTGGAAAAGAAAAAAAGAAAAAATAATCCAAAAATGTGAAGATAGTGTAAGGAGTCTTTGGGACAACCTTAAGCATACCAACATCAGAATTATGGGGGTGCCAAAAGAAGACAGACAACAAGATACTGAAAACCTATTTGAAGAAATAATGACGGAAAACTTCCCCACCTGGTGAAAGAAATAGACTTAGAAATCCAGGAAGCACAGAGAATCCCAAACAAAAGGAATCCAAAGAGGACCACACCAATACACAACATAATTAAAATGCCAAGAGCAAAAGACAAACAGAGAATTTAAAAAGCAGCAAAAGAAAAGCAGTTAATTACCTACAAGAGAGCACCCATATGATTGTCAGCTGATTTCTCAACAGAAACTATGCAGGCCAGATGGGAGTGGCAAGAAATATTCAAAGATGAATAGCAAGAACCTACAACCAAGATTACTCTACCCAGCAAAGCTATCATTCAGAATTGAAGAACAGATAAAAAGCTTCACAGATAAGAAAAAGCTAAAGGAGTTCATCAACACCAAACCAGTATTATATGAAATGCTGTAAGGTATTCTTTAAGAAGGGGAAGAAGAAGAAAAAGGTAAAGATAAAAATGAGGAACAACAAATACATATCTATCAACAAGTGAATCTAAAAATCAAGTGAACAAAAAATCTGATAAACAGAATAAATTGGTGAATATAATAGAATCAGGGGCATAGAAAGGGAATGGACTGACAATTCTCGGGGGGAAAGGGGTCTGGGAGTGCGGGAAGAGACTGAACAAAATCTTACACCTATGGATGAGGACAGTCGGGGTGGGAGGGTGGAGGTAACATCAGAGGGGGGGTGGGAACCGGGTAGACGGGAACTATGGGGGAAAAAAGAGGAACAATTGTAATAATCTGAACAATAAAGATTTATTAAATTTTAAAAAAAGTAAATGGATGATGGCGATTGCACAACGAAGTTGGAATAGATGGCACACAACAATGTGAATGTACTTAGTACTACTAAACTATGCACTTAAAATGATTATAATGGTAAATGTTATGAGACATATTTTTAAATGATTTCAGAGAAGAAGGGAGAGAGAGAAAGAGAAACACCAATGATGAGAGAGTATCACTGATCAGCTGCCTCCTTCACACACCCCCAAGAATTGAGCCAGCAACCAGGACATGTTCCTGACTGGGAATCAAACTGTGACCTCCTGGTTCATAGGTCGATGCTCAACCTCTGAGTAGGCTATGTTATGTACATTTTAACACAATAAAAAAATTGGGGGAAAAAACTTACGCATTAAATCATATCAAGTAAACAATACGTTAAACTTGAAAAACTGGTGGCTATTTTAAATTTGAATAAATTCAGATAGATTGAAATTTGTATGGGGTTTTAAAAAATATTGTTTCCTTTGACCTGATGACAAATTGGCAAACCAGGCAGATTTAGCTCACAGATGGATCCAGAAGGCCAGCACCAAGATTTAAACGTATTTATCAAATGTGGGCGAGGTGGTAAACCTACCTGTGTGCACTCTGTGTGGATCACAGCAACATACTCTCAGCACAACCCAATTGTGTCTCCAGTTTAGAGATATGGGGTAAAGCAACTAGCCCCAGGTCTCACAGGGAGGGAAGGCTCCCCTCAGCATTTCAGCCCAGGTGCTGTGAGTCACTCTCTGCACTTTGAACCATTTCCTCACACCGCCTCTCCAAAAAATGAGCTACTTGCCACGTTTCATCTTCCGATTTCACATAATAAGCAGGACTTCTAGCCTTTCCTGAAGAATCAGACCTTCCCAGCCTGGGCTCCTTTCTCTGACCTACCCAGATGTTCGATTTCTGACCACATTCTGGGAGGAAATTGCTGGGCTCAGGAGTGAAGTGAGTGGAGATAAATACACCTGCTTGGTCACCACTCACCTTGGAGTGTCCAAGACCCGGATGACAGTTGAGATAAGGCGGCCGTCCCTCGAAGTCACCTGTGCCACATACTGGGGTGGCCCTAGGCCTGTGGCCTCCACGATCTTGGAGAAGGCAGGGCTGCTGGAACAGTCACATAGAGAGCCAGGGAGGTGGCAGCAATCACCCGTCGTCATGGCCACAAGGAGCACCACATCCTCAGGGCCTGCAGCCCATTGTCCTAGGAGCCTGGGGAGAAGCCAGCAGGGAGGTGAAGGGCAAAGTGAGTGAATAGGACACAGACCAGGGTTTGAATCCAGCTCTCTCAGCCTCAGTTGCCCAATCTGTAAGACAGGGCTTTGTAGGGTTTGTGAAGATTCAAAAAGATCACACTGCAACTCAGCCTAGGCCTAGCACACACCAAGGACTTGGTTATATTACCTCTAACTCTCCTAAAAAAAGCCAGCCTGGTCCAGCCTTCAGAGCTTCCAGGCTACCCCAAAATTCATTTTAACAGCATCTAACAATTACTGAGCACTTACTGTGTGACATGCCCTTTACTTGGGGCTTTCCAGTGCCAGAACCATGCCCATCAACCATATGGAGAATGGTTCTCTGTGGACTGAATTCTTAGGACTGGACTCAGAACAGATAAACTGACTTCTGAGTGGGGCAGAACAGAGCTAGTAATTTGGTCCCACAGACAAGGATGGTGAGTCATCTTGACCCATCTAGTTCATATCCTCTTGCACAGCTCTTAACTCTTTGGCACTTCAGGCCATCAAGAAAGTGGCCCAGGCTGGGGATAGCCTGTCACCTCCCCAGAGAGGTCTTCCCTGACCATCCTGGCTAAAGTGCTATTGATGTCCACATTACCCTCACAGAATGTGCCCTACTCTGAGGTGCTCTTACTTCTTCATCTACTTGTGTAACCACTTCTGTCTTCCACACTTTAGGGAGCTCTATAATAACACAGGTCTGCTCTAAGCCATGCCTCTGTTCTGGAGGTGAAGCCATGAGAGATGATAGCTGGAGCTTCAGACAGCAATCCGAACTCAGCTCTGGGTAGGTGACTTTAGCAGGATTTGGCCCCCCAGTCCAGGGTCTAACCTGCCAGAAGGAACTCTTGGCAACCCTCTTGTCCCTTCCAGAATCAGCCAGAAGATGTACTTGTTTCCCTCTGGGAATTTCGTGAAAGTACTAGATGCCCCTCTTGATGCGTGTGGAGGTCAGTACAAGTGCCCTGAAGCTAAAGATCTGTCCCCAAGTTGTCTCACCCTTTATCTCAGGAGCTTTGAGCCAGAGACCCCAGAAATACTCACTGATGTACCCCACAGTCAGCTTTAACCAATTCCTACCAGTTAAAATCTGAAACCCAAAGAGACAGAGTCAGAGGAAAGCAGCATAAGTTATTGACTAACTTTTTGCACCAGGATAGCCTGTCAGTGGATCACTGCCCTGAACAGCTCGACCAGCAGTATCCTAGCCCAACATACGCTTCTGAGCCTCCACATCAAGGCCAACCAGTATGAGCCAGAGACAGAAGGAGCCAAGAGGAAGGGTGCGTGACAGAGATAACACCTGAAGGGCAGTGAGCGGCCTGCCATGTTTTGTATGCTGCTGTCCCTTCCATGTGCCTACAATTAGAACTTCTGGCCCAAAGGTCAGCAGGAAAGTCAATGGCCTATCCAAGAGAATGTTCCTGCCCCTCCAAGGATTGACCTTAACATTCCTGCAAGGAATTAATTGGGCATTACAAGAATAATCATAGCTCTTATATATTAGTTCTACAATTTCTTTTATTATCAGGGGGGAAAACTCACTGGTATATCGGCTAATGTAAGGCCTGCAAATGGCCAAAATAATAACAGTAGTTATTCTTTATTAAGGACTTAATACATACTAGTACTGTGCTAAGCTCACTGAAATCTAAAAAATTAAGCGTCCCCTTCAAAGGTCACCTCCCCAGAGAGACCTTCCCTGACCATCCTGGCTAAAGTGCTATTGATGTCCACATTATTGCCCTCACAGAATATGCCCTACTCTGAGATGCTCTTACTTCTTCATCTACTTGTGTAACCACTTCTGTCTAAAAAGGAGGGATTGAATTGGACTTGCTTTCTGCTGTCCCCAGCACCTGACCCTGCATCTGACATAGAGTGGCTGCATTAATTTCTCAGTCCCTATGTGTGTAAGAGCAAACTTGCGTTATTAAGAACAAGGTCCTGCCCCGCCACTATGGCTGAGTTGGTTGAGCGTCATCCTGTGCACCAAAAGGTTGCGGGCTCGATTCCCAGTCAAGACATATACTTGGTATATGGGTTCAGTCCCGGGTCAGGGCACCTAAAGAAGGCAAAGTTTCCCTCTCTCTTAAAATCAATAAAAACATTTCAGAAAGAGAAAGGAAAAAAGAACAAGGTCTCTTGATTTGCCAGTGCCCATGGAGGGAATCAGATGTTTAAAGGCTAGAGGTACTTGCAAAACACAGAGGTCTGGGTTCAGAAGAAACCAAATTCAAGGTTGGACACAAAGATAGAATGCTGTAGGCTAGACTCAGCTGTGGGGCTGCTGCGATGGGAAAGGAAGCCAGTGTCTATGGCAAACTTGGTTCAGTGCTCTAGAGATAAATTTCACCGAATCTTCACAATAGACCTACAAAGTAAGTCCAATAATTACCCCCATTTGTGACTAAGGCTCAGAGAGGGGTAGTTACTTGCTCAAGGTCACAAAGCTAAGAACTAAGTTCGTCCAGCCCTAGCTGGGTGCTCAATGGTTAGAGAATCAGCTGAAGGGTCACAGGTTCTACTCTGGTCAAGAGTACGCAGTTGCAGGCTCGATCACCTACCTCTGTTGCAGCACATGTGGGAGGCAACCAATCAATGGATATTTTTCTCTCTCTGTCTCTCCCCTTTCCTTCTACTCTCTCCAAAAGGCCTGGGTTTTTTCAAATTCTGACTCTGTCATTGATGATGTGTGTCCTGGGACAAGTCACTTTGCTTTTCTGGGCCTCATCCTTCTGTGTCAAATAAGTTGGAGTTGGTAGACTGTGTCTGCCGAGGCTCCGTTACTCCAGTGAAGCTTGCCCATGGCTAGACCTGTCTCGGTGGCACTATGGCACCACAACCTTTCCACATCTGCCCCCATCTCCTTTACTGAAGGAAGGAAACTAAAGGAAAAGAAGTCAGAGGACTCTAACTCCCTACAGTGTGATCTCAGGCCAGCTGCTTTGGTCTCTTGCCTTGGTTTACTCATCTGTAAAATAGTAGCCAACATGATACTCAGCTCAAAATTCCATAAATATTAAGAAGTCAATAAATTGCTGAAACCGGTTTGGCTCAGTGGATAGAGCGTCGGCCTGCAGACTGAAGGGTCCCAGGTTCGATTCCAGTCAAGGGCATGTACATTGGTTGCGGGCACATCCCCAGTGGGGGGCGTGCAGAGGGCGGCTGGTCGATGTCTCTCTCTCATTGATGTTTCTCTCTCATCGATGTTTCTAGCTTTCTATCCCTCTCCCTTCCTCTCTGTGAAAAATCAATAAAATATATTAAAAAAAAAAAAAGAAGTCAACAAATAGGCCCTGGGCTGGACAGCTCTGTTAGTTAGAGCATCATACCATTAAACAAAGACTGTGGGTTGGATCTCTGATCAGGGTACAACCAATGAATACATAAATAAGTGGAAGAAGAAATCAATGTCTCTCTCTCAAATCAATACATGTTTTTAAAATTAAAAAAGGTCAATAAATATTACCTGTTAATTGCCAGTTTACATACACAGTTGTTGAGAGGGTTTGATAAGACAAGGCAGTGTGGCACACAGTAAGTGCTCACCAGTAAGTGCTCGATAAATGCTCACCTTTAAGAAAAAAATAAATGTAAAGCCTGTAAAATGCATTCATTCACCAGAGAGGCTCCTGCTCCTATGTGCCCTTCAGTAATTCCCAGGTCTTGCACTGGAAGTCAGGTTCAAAGCCCAGTTCTGGTCTTATATGCTGTTTAACACTGGGCGAAACCTTGACCTGGATTTCCCTTCTGAATAACAGGGAACATTTCTAATACTTGCATCTATTATGGTTCCTAGCCAATCATATAAAATCTGTTTGGAACGCCCACTAACAACCAGGCACTCTGTTAAGCATGTCCTTTTATAGGGTGCCCGGTTTACCATTATTTACTATTGTTCAAGCAGAATCCCTTTGAGAAGGTTGAAGAAGGACATTGGTCACTTACTGACCGCCTGCTGTGTGTCTCAAACTCTCAGCAACCACCGCCAGAATCAGCCCTATTAGATTGTCGCTGGGATGATCAGGTTCACAGATAGGGAAACAGAGGCTCAGAGACCTCCTGCTGCCCTCGAGACTGGAACTGCAATCCCCTCATTCTGGGAAAAGTTGAAGCCAAGGGTCGGAACCCGGCCACTCCGCCAGAGGCCAGGCTCCAGGCTCCGGCCTCGAACCTGGGGTCGGCCCGCGGACGGGCGTCCTCTAGCCCCACCCACCCACCCGTGCGCACCTGATCCGCGGCCGGGACGGGAGGCCGCGCAAATCCCTCCTCTCGCCCCGGCCCCGGCCCAGCCCGGCCGGTCCCGTCAGCACCTCTAGCTCCGCTCCTCCAGCAGGCACCTGCGTCCCGACACCGCCCGCCAAGCAGACGGAGCCGGGGGCCAATGGTGACCGCCTCTCGACCACGCCGGCCAATATCTGTGCACGTCCAGCCCTGGGAGGCGGGGCCGAAGGCAACAGAGCATCCTGGCCGCACAGTGCGCCCCGCTTTGCTGCAGCGGCTGGCTCCGCCCCCCTACCGCGCCCTAGCTCTGCCGCCTGTCCCAGCCGCACTACCAGTCTTGGCCCCGCCCTAACCCGACAAGGAGCACGAGGGGCTGCTAACGCCATCTGCCGGCGACCAATGCTTAAACCGTTACAGAATTGGAGTGTTTGTCTTCTGCCTTAAACTTCCCATCAATCCCAGGGAAGGGAGACAACATATGGTCTCCAGAGGAAAAACAGAAACCTAGAGAGGTTAGGAGACCGTGGAAGAGCCAAAGCCATCATTCATGCAATAGAAATTCATTCACTAGATGTAATATAAACATTAGTAAGAGAGCCTATTAGGCCCTGGTCAGTGTGACTCAGTTGGTTGAGTGTCATACTCTGTACCAAGGGGTCACTGGTTGGATCCTGATGTTTTTAAAATCAATTAAAAATGTGTTGTTGTTGTTTTTTAAAAAAAGGAGAGCCTTTTATGAGCAGGCACTGTGCTAGGTGCCAGGGACACAATGTTAAGAGAAATGTTGCTCTTAGGGATCTCAATCTAGAGAGAAAGACATAAAACAACCAATTATGTTATTATTAATTTACAGGGTGATAAAATTTTAGCAAGTGAGGGGGGCATATCATAAGATAATTTGGAAAACCAAACTTATAGCCTTGAAGAAGAAGCAATTGAACTGACAAGTTATGAGTGAAAGTTAACTAGAAGAAAAGAGAGGGGAATCCTAGGCACATGCAAAAAGCCTCAATACTCCTTTACTCCTCCCACCCCTCTGAAGATCAGCTCAATTGTCTTCATTAAATTCTATTGTTACATTAGCTTATATATTTTTAATGAAAAAATAACATTTATTTTTTAAAATAATTTTTATTGATTTCAGAGGGAGACACAAAAACATCAATGATGAGAATCATTGATTAGCTGCCTCCTGCATATGTCTCCTACTGGGGATTGAGCCCACAACCCAGCATGTGCTCTTGATGGGAATTGAACCTGGGACCCTTCTCTCAGCAGTTCAACGCTCTACTAAGCCAAACCAGCTAAGACCATGCAAATATTTTATGTAAATATATAAAACAAAATTTAAAGATACCTCTAAACACAAAAATAAAACCAATGAACCAGTGCAGTTGTTGACAAAATAACAGAAAGATGAATTCCTAGTGACTTTTAAAACAATTTGTACATGCCATTACTATATTGGTGGTGGTGGTATCAAAAGTGTTCTAAGCGTGTATGTGTGTAATCCTACCTAATAAAAGAGAAACATGCAAATTGACCACACCTCCAACCATGCCCATCAGCCAATCAGGAGCAAGTATGCAAATAACCCAACCAAGATGACAGCTAATTTGCATACCCAGGTGCAGAGCAAAGACTGAAGACAGCATAGAAGGAAGCCAAGTGCTATAGAAGGGAAGGAAGCTTTGGAGAAGCAAGCAAGCAGGGCAGCGGAGAAGGGAGGGAAGCAGGCAGGGAGGGCTGTGGAGATGGGAGGGAAGGAGGGGGCAGTAGAGACTGCCACAGGAAGACCTATTCTTGCAGGAATCTTCCTGCAATGAGCCTCTAGTATGAGACAGTACAAAGGAGTAATTATGTTGGTGTCAAAAACTGGGATTTTCAGAGAGAGTGAAGGTACAGATATGATTGCTTTCAATAGATAAAAACCCTTATAGTCTTGAATTTGAAATATCATGATATATATACTTTAAATATTTTTATTATTCTTTAGAGATAGAGGAAGGGAGAGAGAGAAACATAGATGTGATAGTGAAACAATGGATAGGCTGCTTCCTCCATGCTACCTTAACGGGGATTGAGCCCATAATTCAGGCATGTGCCCTGACTAGAAGTCAAACCAGCAACCCTTCGGTTCACAGAAAGACACCTAACCAATTAAGCCTCAGTGGCCAGGGCATCATGATATATTTTATCTTTATAAAAAAAAAACACTGCCCAGCTGGCATGGTTCAGTGGTTGAGCATTGACCTATGAACCAGGAGGTCGGGTTGCGGGCTCAAACCCCAGTAGGGGCTACAGAGGAGGCAGGTGATCAGTGATTTTCATCATTGATGTTTTTCTCTTTTCCTCTCCCTTCCTTTCTGAAATCAATACAAATACATTAAAAAATAAATAAAAAGCAAACATTCTTTAGTTTTGTCCACTAAAAAGGTCAGAAACAAAGACCAAGCTCATTGCAGTGAGTGTTCCTTAAGGTTGTAGACTTTAGGTATCATTTCCAATGGAAAGAACCAGGGATCCTTGGAAAAATGACTGATTCTTGGTCTGGTACAGGAAATGTACAAAATAAACTTGGCACGACTGATTCTTGGTCTGGTACAGGAAATGTACAAAATAAACTTGGCACATTGTGATATACCAGAAAGCACAATAGTTGTCAAAGACATTACCTACTAATGTAGTGTCAGTGTGGGCCAACTAAAAGAAGATTCCACTGGCAGCTGGTGGACAATTTGGCCTCCTTTAAGGATAATGATTGCAAATCAAAACACGTCAAATGTTTAAATCTATGCACTTGGGTTAAAATTTTTCAAACTTTCTATTTATTTATTTGAGAGAAGGGGCAGAGAGAAACAGAAACATCAACTTTGGCCCAGCGGTGTGGCTCAGTGGTTGAGTATTGACCTATCAGCCAGGAGGTCATGGTTCAATTCCTGGTCAGGGCACATGACCCAGGTTGTGGGCTTGATCCTCAGTGTGGGATGTGCAGGAGGCAGCTGACCAATGATTCTCATTATTGTTTCTCTCTCTTCCTCTCTGAAGTCAATAAGCATTTTTAAAAGGCAACATCAATTTTGTTGTTCATTGGTTGTTTCTTCTATGTGCCCTGACCAGGCATTATACCTGCAATCTTGGTATATCAGGACAACTGCCAGGGCTCAGGTTAAATTTTTTTTAATGTTAAAATAATGTCAAATAAACATAAAAGTTGCAGAAGTAATGCACAGAGCTTCCATGAACCTTTTGCCCAATTGTTAACATTTCAGAGTCCTTTGGGTATCAGGTACCACACACATGGAATCTCATTAATCCTTAATACTCAGTGTATTTTTCTTAAGTACACTCTTCCACATATCTCAGTGCAACCTCAAAAATCAGGAAATATTAACCCTATATTACCATGTCATTCCTAAATATTATTTAAGTCCTTTAAAGTTCCAAAATCCATCCCAGGATTAAATATTCTGTCATCTAATTCAATCTCCTTTAGTCTAGAACAATTCCTCAATCTTTTCTTGTCTTTCATGACCTTAATACTTTGGAAGATTATAGGGTATTTTTAGAAAGCCACTCAACTGATGTTTGTGTAGTATTTCCTCATGATTTATGCATTTGGGACAGGAACCACAAAAGTGATGGTGTTCTCAGTGCATACATATATCAAGAGACATAGAATGTTGATTTTTTCCATCACTGATTATGCTAACCTTATTAAAATAGTCTGCTAGGTTTCTCCAGCATGATTTATTATGTTGTACTCGTTAATAAGTGAGTTATGGGAAAATACTTTGAAACTAGTTATCCTGTTACTCAATAAACCTTCACCCACCAGATTTAATGTTCATTGATGACCCAATTTTTGTTAGTTTCAACAAGAATTCTAGAGGAGGTTGGCTGCTGGCATTGGTCAAATGATGACAGGATCAATGACTCCAAGATCCTCTTGACCCTTATCTCATGGTAGCAAGATAGCTGCTATAGGGTATAATTATACTGATTGAAGTTGGGTGGTGGCAATATAGGGGTTCTTTTGACATAAGAAAAGCTCAGCCCTGGCCAGTTTTGCTCAGTGGATAGAGCATCAGCCTTCGGTCTGAAGGGTCGCAGGTTCAATTCTGGTCAAGGGCACATGCCTGGGTTATGGGCTCAATCCCCAGTGTAGGGCATGCAGGAGGCAGACAATCAAAGATTCTCTCTTATCATTGATGTTTTTCTCTCTCTCGCTTTCCTTTCCTCACTCAAATCAATAAAAAACATATTTTTTTAAAAAAAGCTCAAACCTGTAGAGAATTTTTGAGTTTATTTGAGCCAAAACTGATGCCAGGGAATAAGATCTAAAATGCTCTGCAAATAATAATAATAATAATAATAATAATAATAATAATAATAATAATAAATAAATAAAAACAGCCGAGGCCAGTTTGGCTCAGTGGATAGAGCGTCTGCTTGCAGAATGAAAGGTCCCAGGTTCGATTCCAGTTGGGGGCATGTACCTTGCTTGCGGGCACATCTCCACAGTGGGGCGTGCAGGAGGCGGCTGATCGATGTCTCTCTCTTATCAATGTTTCTGACTTTCTATCTCTCTCCCTTCCTCTCTGTAAAAAAATCAATAAAATATATTAAAAAACAAAAAACAAAATGCTCTGTAAAATAACAATTGACAGTTTCCTTTATGCACTCAAAATTAAAGAAGGAACAAAAGGAAGATTGCATGAAAGTTGAGAAAGCAAGGTAGAGACTGGATTACAGAATACTTAAGATTGTGCTCCCTTGAGGATGGTTATACTTTAGAGGAGGGGTCTGAAAGGGTGGTTCACATTAAAAAGGTTTTAAAAAGAGGCATTTCAAAGGTTAATCTAGATACACAGAAATAAACCCTTTACTAAAAAGTTGTATGCCACCGAAACTGGTTTGGCTCAGCCTTCGGACTGAAGGGTCCTGGGTTCAATTCCAGTCGGGGGCGTGTGTATTGGTTGCAGTCACATCCCCAGTGGGGGGTGTGCAGGAGGCAGCTGATCGATGTCTCTTTCTCATCGATGTTTCTGACTCTCCTTTCCTCTCTGTAAAAAATATATATTTAAAAAATGGTATGCCTGGGATGTGACTACCCACCACGACCTGCCCAGTTATGAATTATGATCAGACCACCTGTAAGGTTACTTTTCATAGAATTCCTTTTTTAAAATTTATTTTTAAATGTATTTTTATTGAGCCCAATCGGTTTGGCTCAGTAGATAGAATGTCAGCCTGTGGACTGAGGGGTCCCAGGTTCCATTCCAGTTAAGGGCTTTTATCTTTGGTTGTGGGCACATCCCCAGTAGGGGGTGTGCAGGAGGCAGCTGATCTATGTTTCTCTCTCATCCATGTTTCTAACTCTATCCCTCTCCCTTCCTCTCTGTAAAACACACACACACACACACATATATATATTATTAATTTCAGAGAAAGAGACAAAGATAGAAACTGACGAGAAACATCGGCTGCCTATTGCATGCCTCCACTGGGGATCAAGCCCAAAATTGGAACATGTGCCCTGATCAGGAATCAAAGTGTGATCTTCTGGGCAACACTGGCTGGGACATAATAAATTTTGTTGTTAATTATTCCCTAAGGATATTTTTCCTTTTTTTTTTTGGAGAGTGGGAGAGGAAGACACAGAAACCTCAATGTGAGACACATCAATTGATTGCCTCCTGCATCCGCCCCAAATAGGGCCAGGAAATCAAGCCTGCAACCAAAGTATGTATCCTTGACTGAAATCAAGCCCTGGACCCTTCAGTCCACAGACCAATGTTCTATCCACTGAGGCAAACCAGCTAGCGCCATAATAAAATAAAATAAAAAATTATTTTTAATTTTGGTATACTTATTCCCAATCTTTTATATCTGGGCATTTTCTTCAATACTTAGGGCTTTCTTACACATAGTAAGCACTCAATAAACATTTGGAGAAGCCTTCTAGCTAAGGGGTTACTATATAGCTCTGGTGTGGAAACCTTCTTACTTACTAACTGTGGGACCCTGGGAGAGTCACTTTTTTGAAAATACCCATTTACTTATTTTCCCTATCAATGACTTCTATTCCCTGTCTATAAATTGAGGCTGGTAAATTATGTCCACCTCCTGAATCACATGGTAATTCTGTTATGACATAAAAGATTTATTTTTTGTGGAACTATATTTTTATTGCATAATTTAGATTAACAGTTACTCAAAAACATTAAACACAGAATTACCATATGATCCAGCAATTCCACCCAGAATTGAAAGCAGGGATTCAAACAGGTATTTGCATGCCATTCATAGCAGCATTGCGGAAGTAACCCATTGACAGATGAAGGATAAACACAATGTGGTCCAACCATACTACAATGGAATACTATTCAGCCTAAAAAAAGGAAGGCCATCTGGATACCTGCTACAACATGGATAAACTCTGAGGACAAATACTGTAGGATTCCACTTTTATGAGGTCCCTAGAGGAGTTAAATTTCTAGGCAAAAAAAAAAAAAGGGGGAGGGGGAAGGATTCTATTGAAAGTGACCTTGCTGGGTGATCTGATCCATAAGGTGCTAACTGGGTCTTGGCTGGTGTTGCTAGGTGATTAGAGTGTTGGCCTGCTAACCAAAGGGTCCAGTTTGATTCTGTCAAGGGCACTTATCTGAGTTGCAGGTTCAATTTCTGCCCAGGCCAGGGCACTTGCTGCGGGAGGCAAGCAACTGATGTATCTTTCTTACATCAATGTTTTTCTCTCTCCCTTCCTACCCTTCTCTCTTCTTCCCTTCCACTCTCTTTTTTTAAAAAATATTTTATTGACTTTTTACCGAGAGTTAGGGAGATAGAGTTAGAAACATCCATCAGCTGCCTCCTGCACACCCCCTACTGAGGATGTGCCCACAACCAAGGTACATGTCCTTGACCAGAATCGAACCTGGGACCTTTTGGTCCACAGGCCGACATTCCAACCACTTTCAGCCCCTTCCACTATCTTTTAAAAAATCAAGGAAGCCATGGCTGTGGATAGAATGGTAGCCTGAGGTCTGGAGGGTCCTGAGTTCGATTCCAGTCAAGGGTACATGCTCAGGTTGGGGGCTCCATCCCCAGTAGGGGGCGTGCAAGAGGCAGCCAATCAATGATTCTCTCATCATTGATGTTTCTATTTCTAGCTCCCTCTCCTTTCCACTCTGAAATCAATAAAAATGTATATTTTTTAAAATCAATGGAAAAGTAATTCTTGGGTATTAACAAAAAACTATATTGCTAACTGGGCTGTTCATAGTGTGTAGTTATACTTGACATAACTTCTTTACTAAATAGCTTATTTTTGCCTTCAGCAAGGCCTGTTCATTGAAATGCTTTCAGATCCCTCCTTCTAAAGCAGTGGTTGGCAAACCACGGCTAGAGAGCCACATGCGGCTCTTTGGCCCTTTGAGTGTGGCTTTTCTACAAAATACCATATGCGGGTGCACACATACAGTGAGATCGAAACTTTGTGGCACATGGGCAGAAGTCCGTTTTTGGCCTGGGCGAGTCTATTTTGAAGAAGTGGTGTTAGAACACTCAAGGGGCCAAAGAGCCACATGTGGCTCACAAGCCGTGGTTTGCCAATCACTGTTCTAAAGCATAGGAGAGCACATGATCTTAACTATCTGTAATTTGATCGCCATCTTCTCACACTTACATATACGTAATTTTCCTCCTTAATCTCAAATGCATAAAAGAAATTGCAAATTGTTATTCTCCAAAGCATTTTTCTCAGTCTGTTGAAATTTTGCTTCCAGGTGTATCCTCTCATAATTTATCCTTAAATAAATGTTTTAAAATTGATTTTCGAGAGAGGAAGGGGAGAGGGAGTGACATCAATGTAAGAGAAACATAGATCAGTTGCTTCCCAAAAGCACCCTGACCAGGATGGAACCTAGGTATGCAACTTTGATCGAGAATCGAACCCACCACCTTTTGGTGTACAGAACAATGCTCCAATTAACTGAGCCACACCTGTCAGGTTATCCCCAAATACATTCTAATAAAAATTCCCTACATGTTTGGATATTCCTAGGTTAACAAATTCATAGAGACTGAAAATAGAATGTTGGGTGCCAGGGGATGGGGGAGTGAGGTGGGGAATTAGTGTTTAATGGGGACAGAGTTTCATTTTGGGAAGATAAGATCTGGAGATTGATGGTGGAGATGGTGGCACAACAAATATGAGTGTACCACATTAATGGCACTAAATGCCACTAAAATGGTTGAGATGGCCTTGGCCAGGTAGCTCAGTTGGTTAGAGCTGTGGTCGGCAAACTGTGGCTCGAGAGCCACATGCAGCTCTTTGGCCCCTTGAGTATGGCTCTTCCACAAAATACCACGGCTTGGGCAAGTCTATTTTGAAGAAGTGGCATTAGAAGAAGTTTAAAAAATGTGGCTCTCAAAAGAAATTTCAATCGTTGTACTGTTGATAATTTGGCTCTGTTGACTGAGTTTGCAGACCACAGGATTAGAGCATTGTCCTGATAAGCCAAGGTTGTAGGTTTGATTTCCAGTCAGGGCACATACAAAAATCAACCAACGAATGCATAAATAAGTGGAAAACAAATCGATCTTTCTCTCCCTTCCTCTAAAAATCAATTAAAAAAAATTTTTGGTAATGTTTATTTTTCCATAAAAACAAAACAAAAACTTTGAAGAACAGTGTCTAGCTCAAAGCCAGCATGCTGTGCTTATTACTAAAATTAGAGTAACTGAAATAGTATCACTGGACTATCACCCTCCAAGGGGACAGTCACATTAGTCTAAATATTGACATGTGCCCAGGGCCTGGTCAATCTTCGGCTTCATGAAGATTTGACCTTTGACTGCTTGAAACCTTTCGAGTGCCAGAGTGCTTCACTGGTCCTCCTGAAGCCCCCATTCACTCTCTGCTTCTCCATACCACACCCTATCCAAACCCAGGAGACCTGGGATCCATGTAAATGTGCCCTGTATTGTACACCCCATCAGATCCCCAGCCAGGGTGCTCCTCAGCCTGGGGCATGGGCTTTGGCTCACCCAACTCCTGTGAGAACAGCCCCTATGACTCAAGAACTCTTTTGGAGGGATGTCTGGGCAGGACAGCAGAGGCTGGAATCTCCCTCTGGTGGCTCTCCTAGGAGTCAAGATCACAAGAGGTTCAGCCAAAGACTGGAGCTTCTAGAATAGCTACCAGCACTCAGGTGAGAGAACATCCATTGGGTCATGTTATCAGTGCAGGGACAGGGCTGGGCACACCTCCTCCTCCTCCTCCACTTTGGGAACCTGTCCTCAGGCCAATCCTGTCCCTGTATACAAGCATCCCATTCAGCCCTCCTCAGAGGTCAGTCTGGGATGGGACTGGTACTGCCAACATGTGGGCCAGCCCCTCTTACTAATCCTTGCTGGGACCCCAAGTAGCGGCCAGGTGGGGAATAGATGGAAGCAATGAGCAATCCAACTCCCAGAGCTGGGAGTTGAAAGCAGTGGACACAGCCCACCTCCTCCTGGAGGGCCAAACTCAAGTCCTAGAGCTGGTGGTTCTTGCAACGGAAGTTTAAAGTCAACCCCCCACCCAGCCTTCCCTCCCACCCTTATTCCCTCAGGGCCTCCGTGGTCAGCTCAGAAGGCCTCTGCATGGTCCTGAGCAGGAATTCAGGCCTGGTGTTCCAGCTCCCTGTGAGGCTGAGCCCAGTGATGCAGCCCAGTGAAGGATGTGTGCAGCAAGGGGCCTGGCTCAGGAGTGGCCACCTGGAGAGAAAGAAGACAAAAGTGCAGCGGCAGGTTTCTGTCCAGGAAGTTGGGTTACACATTTTAGTAAAGGACAGAGAAATGAGGCTTTGTGGCAACAGGGGCCACAGGGAGAATAAGAGATCTGAGAGCTGGGGTTTGGCGTCAATCTTACAAAGTGTATAAAGAATCTGTTTCTCTATAATAACAAAAAAACAAAGGCTACAAGAGTGGTTGTATATACAAAACACTGAGATATTGCTTCACTTGCAAACAGTTCCTGACCAGACAGGGAGACAAGACAGAGAGAAGGGCACAGGGAGGAATGGGGAGTGTACTGCGTGCAGAAAGCGGGGGAGGTCTTCTCCCAGCACATATCTACAGGCAGGAGCTGGATTCACGCACACACAGGAGAGGCCGAGGTCAAAGGCATGTGCCGGTACTGGCTGTATGTGGGTGGTAGGGTGTTAGAAGCCTCTGTCTGCCTGATCCAGTCCCCTGGTCACTTGTTCTTCAGGCTTCAGACCAGAGGGGGGTTCTGGGCGGGGACCAGGGCCAGTTGTGACAACTGGCCAGAGAGGAAGGGAGGTAATTGCTCCCTGGAGTCTGCTGTGGAAAACTGAAGCCTGCTTGGTGTGCCCATCCTCTTGCCTCTGGCTGGCCTGGTCCATCCTGCCAACCTCCCCACCGCACCCCACCCAGAGGCCCACTGGGACCCAAGAAGAATAGGTGCAGCAGCCAGGTTTCAAGCTTCCCTGGGGCCAGGAAGAAGGACAGATGGTGCAGCTGGACTCCTGTTCTTCCTAAGTCCCAGCTGACTGTGCAGAGCTCAGTGGAGGGATAGGAGTCAGTCACCGAGGGACAGAGAGGGTTGGGTCAGAGAAGACATCATGGTGAGGGGCAGGCGAAGGATGAGGATGTGCACGCACGCATACTTGGACGAGGCATGGGGCAGTCACAGGTTCTGGCAGCACTGCAGCTTGTTCGGTTTCTGTCCATCAGTAGTGGGTGGCACACTGATGTCCACCACGTTGTTACCAGGGGACTCGTCATGGGCTGCGCGGTCTGCAATTTGCTTCTGTGACACGATGCGGTAGATTTCTGCAATAGGGTGATGTGAGGTGAGTGCTGTGTATACTCTTGCCTGTGTGACTGGCCCCCTGCAGGATTCATCTGGATGTCACCTCCTCCAGGGTGTGCCCCTCCTAAAGGCCCCCACTGTGGCCTACCTGCAGCTCTGACATAGGATTCTTCCCTGTGCACTCAGCAAGGGTAGAATCCACATCTGGTCACAGAGATACCCGCCCCAGCCCAGGCCTCTTCTTCGTAAAGATCAGAGACTCCCTTCTCCTCAGAATAAACTTCCAGAAAACCAGGAGCTCTGGGCCTGAGGCCATCTGCAGTCCCCTCTGGCTGTTCCCTGTTGGAGCCATGGGTTTACCCATGGAGCTGGGTACCAAGTGCAAGTAGGGTGGGATCTAGCCTGACTTCACAGAGCTTGCCATGTATGTCCTCCTGTCCACACTGACCAGCAGGTTAGAGGAATGAAGGATTAGGGGCTGCATTCTGAAGCATGCAACCGGTGTAACTGGTACCCTTCCCACACCACCGTTGATGGGCCTGCTGGGGGTTCCTGTGGCCCCCACCAGACCCTGGGATAACCTGTGAGAATGTTCTTGAAAGCTTCCTCTACGTTGGTGGAGTCCAAGGCTGAGGTCTCAATGAAGGACAAGTTGTTCTTCTCTGGAACAGAGAGAATATTGCTCAGGTGAGCAGGGGACTCTCCTGCATCCTGCGTGCCTAACCACTCACCTGGCCTCAGAAATGAAGGGCTGGGGCCAAGAGGGTAGGACTGAAATGCCCACTCCTTGAAGAGGGGAGGATGGCACTGTGGCCATGCTCACAGCCAGGGAAAATGGGAAGGACCTGGAGGGGGCTGCTGGCTTTCCAGAAACTTCATGGATGCCTTAATCGAAGTCTCGCTCTCAGGGCAACTGGCCAGAGAGGAAGGGAGGTAATTGCTCCCTGGAGTCTGCCTGCAGGAGGGCCCTGATCCTAAGTGAAACCCTTTGCCAACTGGTAGGTGCTCACCTGCGAAGGCTCGGGCCTCATCAGTGGGCACAGCCCGCAGGTGGCGCAGGTCGCTCTTGTTGCCTACCAGCATGATGACAATGTTACTGTCAGCATGGTCCCTCAGCTCCTTCAGCCAGCGTTCCACATTCTCGTATGTCAGGTGCTTGGCGATGTCATACACCAGCAATGCACCCACTGCACCTCGGTAGTACCTGTGGGAACAGGGGACAGGGCCCAGGAATGAGCTGCCTACTAGCATCCCATGGAGGCCCTCAAGATTCTGTGGTTAGCAGCTCCTGGACCCACACAGAGCCCAGCCAAGGGGTGACCTTCATGGCCTTGCAAGAGGACTCTGTGCCCCACATTCAATTCAAGACTGTGGGGGCCTATCCTAATCTGTTTAGCTCAGTGGATAGAGCGTTGATCTGTGGACTGAAGAGTCCCAGACTCGATTACATCAAGGACACATGCCCAGGTGGTGGACTCGGTCCCCAGTAGGGGGCATGCAGGAGGCAGCCAATCAATGGTTTGCGCTCATCATTGATATTTCTCTCTCTCTCTCCTTTCCTCTCTGAAATCAATACAAAATATACATTAAGAAAATAAATAAGCCGAGACCGGTTTGGCTCAGTGGATAGAGCGTCGGCCTGTGGACTGAAAGGTCCCGGGTTCGATTCTGGTCGGGGGCATGTACCTTGCTTGTGGGCACATCTCCAGTGTGGGGTGTGCAGGAGGCGGCTGATCGATGTCTCTCTCTCATCGATGTTTCTGACTTTCTATCCCTCTCTCTTCCTCTCTGTGAAAGATCAACAAAATATATTAAAAAATAAATAAATAAAAAGGTTGCAGAGGCCTGAGGAGGGAGTTAAGGGCCTGAGGTTAGAAGACACCTACAAAAGGGGAGAAGGAAACAGTGCCTATGTAGGAAAAGGACTGCTGCTAGGCAAAAGCTCCAATGCCTGCTATGGCCTGGTGCGCCAAGAAGACTAATGGACACATATCCACTCTGAGGGATTAAAGAGATGAAAAGGTAACCAGACTTCAGTGGAAGGCATTGAGAGGAAAGCATGTGACCAATGGGGAAATAGCCAAGGCGGCTGAAAGGAGGCAGCTCCGGTAGTTCCTGATGGCTGGGTGGCCAAAGAGAGCCGAGGAAAGAGGAAGACTTGGAACATAGCCAGGCAGGGCAGGCCAAGCAGGCAAGACTGAGAAGTGGGCAGAATGAAATGGCCCACTCCAGGGGTCAGAGGAGCCATTGGACATGTCAACATGAGGTCACAGAGTGGTCAAGAGTGGGCACTGTTCTTCCCGAGGGTCCCACAGCTCCTGGGGGAGGGGTGGTCTCATCCCTCCACCTTGGGCCAACTGTTCTCAGGGTTCATCTCTCCCCTTCTCCTCCTGCCCAACTCCTACCCCTTCTATGTCCAAGACCTACATTTCCCCAACCCTGCCACTCACGCAGAGGTGATGGCACGGTAGCGTTCCTGGCCGGCGGTGTCCCAGATCTGCGCCTTGATGGTCTTGCCGTCTACCTGGATGCTGCGGGTAGCAAACTCCACACCAATGGTGCTCTTGCTCTCCAGGTTGAATTCGTTGCGGGTGAAGCGGGACAGCAGGTTGCTCTTCCCCACACCCGAGTCCCCGATGAGCACCACTATAAGGATGGGGAGGGATGTAGGTGTGGCTCCACAGGGCAGAGAAGGGCAGCCCATCAGGCAAAGACCCACACACCACCCACATCCACCTGCAGAGCTTTCACAGAAGTGCCCGAGGTTCCTTGGAAATGTGACATCTAACAGCAGGGTGGAGTCAGAGCTATCTAGAGCCCCTTGCCCAAGGCACCACATTTCTTGGTTCAGAAGCAAACAGTGGCTCCAGGTTTCCAGAAACACAGCCACTGCAGACACCACAATACCCTTGCCCATGTCTTGAGATGATTTAGGGATCCATCAAATCCCAAACTTTCACTGCAGCCTGGAGGCCCAAGTAAGCTCTGGGGTGGGTGACCTTGGGCAAGTCACTTAACCTCTCTGGACTGCCTTTTCCACAGGTGTGAAAAGAAAGACAGGAACAAGAACCAGTTCAGGGAAGGGGACACAGGAGTTTGCAGGATCAGAACTCAGCCAGCATCCAACTGGCTAAGACAAATGGGAAAACAATTATTATTGTTGTTCTACCATGTTCCTACTGACAAGAATCTGGCTCCAGAATTTTAAGTCACAGGAAATGAGAAGCTTCATATCTCATGCCCACCCTGTTGCTTCTTCATGGAAAGTGGCTGCAAGAAAACCAACATTCAGCCCAACACAGTCAACTTGCCCATTCAAAAGAGAAATGTGCCCTCTGCATGGAATTAAGAGGAAATAGAGCCCACTAACCCTCCCATCAGTCAACCTCCAGGGTTGGACCGCTCTGCAGGGACATCCAGGACAAGAGCCCTCCAGAGCAGGGCAAAGCAGTCCTAGTGGGTCTTTCCCATTAGGAGTGGGGCCACTCAAGATGATCCAGGAAGGTCCTAGGCTTGGGAAGGCTGGTCTCAGCCCCAGAGCATACTGGAGGAACATTGTTTCTGTTATGTGTACACACGCCTGGTGTATATGCAGCAAGCACAGAAGGAACAACACACAGCAGAGATCAGATGTCCCAACTGGGAACTACATGGACCCTCAAGTATGGACCTTGAGCTCTGGCATCTGAGGGTGGATCTGCCCAGTGGAGCTGTCAGCACTGCAGGCTTGATGACCCTCGGCTCAATGAAAAATTTCTCCTCGATGAAAAATGTTATGTGTGCATGTCTAGATTCCCCCAACTTCTTACCACCATCTCTACCTCAACCCTAGGTAATCCAAGCAGCCTCCTTCTTTCTCTGGGTTGCTGTGCCAGCCTTCCCTCTAATGTCCCTGAGTTCACTCATCACAACAGGCTATTCTTCCTCGGCAGCCACCAGAGGGTACTTGTGAGCGCCTGAGTCAGGTCCTGCTCCTCTTCTGCCCACAGACCTCCAGGGCTCCCACCTCCCTTGGGATAAAAGCCTAAGACCTCCCTAGGACTCACAAGGCCCTGCATGATCTGTCCCTGTCCCCTCCTTGCCCTCACCTCCTCTCTCTCCTGCTTGCTGACTCTGCCCTTGCCCCACAGACCTCCTCAGAGATGTGCAAGTACACACTGCCTTTTGCCTGGAATGTTCTTCCCCAGGTACCCACCTGATTCCCACCCTCATGTCCTCCATGTGGTGCCTCAGATGGCACTCAATCAAGGTGGCCTTCCCTGCAGTCTTCTTAAAACTCCTCTCCTCCGAAACTCCTCACTCCCACCCCCTGCTTTTCCTCCATAGCTCTTACCACCCTCCCACATTGCCAGGTTTCACTTGTTTTTCGTCAGTCTTCTTCAAGGGTATGATATCAGATGGTCTCATTCCCTGCTATATCCCCAGGCGCTGGCACAGAACCCCGCACATAAGACAGAGTGAACAAACAAATTATAAAGTGGCTGCAAGAATAGGACAAGGGCCACCAGCCATTGCCCATATAAATGTTGGAAAGGCCAGGATGCCCGGGCACTCCCTGGCACAGGTGCCCACTGCAGAGATGGCAAGCAGGGCAGTGGCTCTGGGTACATTGTGGGAATGAGAACAGCACTGTCAAAGGCACAAGTGATCTACTGTCTTGGGGAAATAAAGAACCCTTGAGGACATGACCTCTAGCATTTCCACAGAAGGTGGTGGCAATGCTGGCCAGGAAATGGCCTCCCCAGACATGCCACTAGGCTGGCAGGGCAGGTAAGCCTAGTTGGCAAAAACAAAGAACTAGTACCTCTTGAAGGCCTGGGTCCTCTGGCCTGCTCCATAACTGTGTAGCACCACCAGGGCTCACACTCAGATGCTCAAACAACTTGAATGGCCATTTGAGTGGGAAGCACACGCCCCTACTTCAGGCAGAGCAGAGTCCCATCTCTCATCGAGGAAGCAGACCCTGATTATCCCAGGCTCCAGGGACCAGCACTTGAGGGCAATCTTACCATAGCTAGTCCTCTGGAAATTAGAGAACAAAGAAGAGATGTTTGAAGCTGGGGCACAGGGAGGACCACAATATGCAATGGGAGAAGATAGTGTGCTTGGTTCTAGGAGCAGTGGGCCTGGTGGAGTCCCTGTACAAGTGGCAGAGCCAGGAGACTGTCTTGGGAGCAGTTGGCAGAGAGAGGTAAACATTGGGGCTGGCAGTCACTCTCTCCTTGCCCCCTTTCCCAAAAGTACTTATAGATGGGGCAAGGGTGTAAACAACCCAGAAGACAGGGCTCTGGGCCACAGTGGAAGCTTCCCACATTAACCACGTCCTTATGGGTCAAGTGAATAGCTCTAGAAAGGCCTCGGTGACCCTTGGGGACATCACTGCTCCCACTATAGACACCACAGCTTGGTTGATCAGAGGGGAAACCAGGGTAGTCTTAAGGGACTGATAGGGCTGGAAAAATGACCCACAGTTGACAGGATAAATGTGAGAATCTATAATTAGGTACCAATAAACAACCCCACTCCTGGGGAAAGGGGAATGTGTAGCAAAGAGAAAAAACACCACGTGGGGAAAACACCCAAGAGGATCTGTTGGCCTTGGGGTGGAGGTCAGGAAAGCCAACATGTGCTATGGCTGCCAACACAAACAAGACTGGTGGGAGGGTTGAACAGGCGGCAACCAGCATCCCAAAGTGAGAGGTTGGCCATACATTAGTCCCAGATCCTGGCCATACACTCCCTAAGTGGTAAAACCCTAATGAGGGCCAGGGGAAGATGACAGAAGCCTGAGGAAGGTTGGGCACAGTGTGGGGGGATGACTGCCCCCTTTTCTGCTAAAGGTTGGCCTTTAGCTGAAACTGGTTTGGCTCAGTGGATAGAGTGTCAGCCTGCGGACTGAAAGGTCCCAAGTTCGATTCCGGTCAAGGGCAAGTACTTGGTTGCGGGCACATCCCCAGTGGGGGGCGTGAGGGAGGCAGCTGGTTGATGTTTGTTTCTCTCTCATCAATGTGCCTAACTTTCTATCCCTCTCCCTTCCTCTCTGTAAAAAATCAGTAAAATATATTTTAATAAATAAATAAATAAATAAAGGTTGGCCTTTACCAGGTGGCAGGGTCAGGGAGAAAACTGGCCCCGGTCAACCCTTCTGATGCAGTCATGTCTTGTATGCCTCTCTAATGCCCAGGCCTGACCCTTTGCAGGCCATGGGGTTTCAGGAGGGGCTGGGACGGGAGGATGTGCAGCATATTTATGTATCTGTCTACCCGCCATAATTATGTTATGTGGGGGTTGTGGCATGCCTACTGGCTTCCTTCCTCCCTTCTTTATTTGCCAGAACCAAATAGACTTTCCTTTTCCCATTTAAAAGAATAAAAATCTGGGTAAATTTAAAGACAAACATTAAAGGATAAAGGTGTGTGTGGGGGGTGGAGGAGTTCCTCCAACAAGATTTAAGTATGGCCGAGACCAGTTTGGCTCAGTGGATAGAGCGCCGGCTTGCGGACTGAAAGTTCCCGGTTCGATTCTGGTCTGGGGCATGTACCTTGGTTGCAGGCACATCTCCACTGTGGGGCGTGCAGGAGGCAGCTGATCGATGTCTCTCTCTCATCGATGTTTGTGACTTTCTCTCTCCCTTCCTCTCTGTAAAAAATCAATAAAATATATATTAAAAAAGAAAAAGAAAAAGATTTAAGTATGAAAGGGAGGTCTCAGATGACCACAGTTTGGAGAGCCCTGACCTTGTGGACTCAGAAAAGGAGGTCAATGGGGGACGGAAGCAGAGCAGGCAGGCACCATTCCCCCAGGCCAGGTGCCACAGAAGTAGAATTAATTTCCAGGAAGTGGACTAGACACAGCTGCTCCATTGCTCCTGACCCAGTAAACTGAATTTCTGGAACACACTTCAAGGAAATAACCCAAAGGGCAAAAGATGATTTGTGCAAATACTTGGAACTGGATTACTTATACGTATCAGCAAACAATTGAAAATAACAAGCAAATGACCGCAGAAACATGACTGCCCCACCCTGATGCAGGAGCAGCCACCTAAGGACAGAATGGGTAGTCCAGACCACCTGTCATCAGTTCCCAAAACCCTGACAGAACTTCCCCTGCCTCTAAGGTGAGACCAACCACAAGGCTGGTCTCCACCAGGGCCTTCGCCTGACGCCTGATGACCACACAACCTCAACTGCCAGTGACATATCAGCCTGCAGGCACCTCCTAGAGCCCATGGTGCTGTGTGAAGACTCTGGGGCTCTGCAATAGGCACTCCCTCACCCAGGTAGGGAGTGCTCCACCCATTCTCCATACCTCCAAAGTTCTCAGATCGAATGCCCCAAGATGCTGGATGGCCACCCTATAAGAAAAGATTCCAATAGCTAGTGTGGCAGGCAGACCCTCACACAGCAGGCAGCAGAGCAAATATACCCCATGTGGACCTGGCCAATATGACTCAGTGGGTATAGTATCGGCCTGTGGACCGAAGGGCTGTGGGTGTAATTCCCGTCAAGGACACATACCTCAGTTGCAGGTTTTATCCCTGGCCCTGGCAACCAATCAATGTATCTCTCTCACTTCGATGTTTCTCTCTCTCTCTCTCTCTCTCTCTCTCTCTCTCTCTCTCCCTTTCTCTCTCCCCCTCCACCCTTCTACCCTACCCTCCACTCTCTCTCTAAAAAAAATAAATAAAAGCAATGGGAAAAATATCCTCAGTTGAGGATTTTTTTTTTTTAAAGTACCCTGTGTGGGCCCAGAAGTTCTCAAGGGCAGCCACTATCAGCCAGCACGGACAGCAGAAGGCCTGGCCAAAGTCCAGGTTGGCGCAAAAGGCACTATAAAGCCAGTGACCCCTAAACCAGCTGAGCTGAGAAATGAAGGACTCCAGCAACATGTAGCTTGGGGCAAGGTGAAGGAGTTCCCCAACTGGCTGCAGGCCAGGTATGGCTGCCTGACCTACATAAGCCATACTTGAGCCTCACAAAGCCCTCTGTCCCTCGGGCTGGAAAAATCCTCTAGCAGGTTGGCTTGGACCCTAGCCATCATCGTGCTGTGTTCAAGGAGGCTGTTGATACATTAGTCCCAGATCCTGGCCATAAGCTTCCCCAAATACACTCCCTAAGTGGTAAAACCAACAATGGCCTGGTTTCAAATTCTGCTCTAACACTTATTCACTATGTCATTGTCTCCCTGGGCCCGTTTTAAGGTCTATAAAAAAAGAGGCTGGATAATACTGACCTCACAGGGTTGTGGCGAGGATTTCAATGAATTCTTGTGTGTAAAGAGCTTAGAAAAGTGCAGGTACTTGGGTGGTGCTGTTAAGAGTTCTAAGTGTTGCCGAGACTGGTTTGGCTCAGTGGATAGAGCGTCGGCCTGCGGACTGAAAGGTCCCAGGTTCGATTCCGGTCGGGGGCATGTACCTTGCTTGCGGGCACATCTCCACTGTGGGGTGTGCACAGGCGGCTGATCGATGTCTCTCTCATCGATGTTTCTGACTTTGTATCTCTCTCCCTTTCTCTCTGTAAAAAGTCAATAAAATATATTCAACAAAAAACACATAAAAAAGAGTTCTAAGTGTGTGCTTGCTTCCAGAGCATATATACTAAAATTGGAATGATAGAGATTATCAAAGCCCCTGCGAAAGGATGACACGCAAATTCATGAAGTCTTATGTACCAGATAAAATTATAGATGGGAATTTTCTGTGCATCATCCACTATTATGTATAATCATTAAACGATTTATATAACCTCTTGGGGAAAAAAAGAGTTCTAAGAGTTAAGAGAGATAACTATTGCTGTTAACCACCAAGCCTGGGTCCAACACATACAGTCCTCCCCACCCCCACGCCAGGCACCCCTCCATGCAATCTGTCCCCCAACACACATCTCAACCCGCAGAGTCCAGGCGTCCCTTCTCAGCCACGCCTCTAAAGGTGCTCTCACCAAGTCTAACCACGCCCACCCTGTGAAGAGCACCGCCCCCACCCGTCCGCCCTAGTCTTGGACACGCCCACCACATCCTAGTCCCGCCTCCAATGGTCCCACTCCCACCCCCACCCCTACTGGAGCTTTCCACCCAGCCCAGCCCTCAAAAGATGGGGCGGTCCCGTCCTCTCCCGAGGCCTCGCCCCCAACGGCCTGTATCACCACTGAGGGCCCCACCTCCTCTGGGCTCCAACCCTGCCAGGGCGCATCCAAAGAACCTCGGGCCCTTAGGTCTGTCGAGTCTACAGGGTCGCATACGCCTGCCCAAAGCTGTGGAGACCAGCCTGCCCCGGCCTTCTCGACTGCCTGTCCCGCCGGACCCCAAATCCTGGGCTCCAACCTGGGCCAAGCGGCCTGGACGGAACTTCGGCCCGCTGTCGGCCGCCGACACCTCGTCCATTTGTGCCCCACCGGCCATACCTTTGAATAGGTAGTCGTACTCGTCGTCCCGGGTCCCCATTGTCCTGGCGCTTCCGGCGGGATCCACGGCTCCGCAGCCCCACCACAAACACCAGACGGGGGCGGGGCCGGCGCCGCGCAGAGCGGCGGCTGGATAGTCAATCAGCGCCGGGTGGCGTAGCGACGGGCACCCAGAGCAGCCAATCAGAGGCGGAAGCAGAGCCCCTGGGTGGGCGCCGCCTGGGATCCACCTTTCTCACCTCCGGTCGGCTGTAGAAAGGCGGAAGGAATGCGGACCTTTCTGAAGTGACAGCCGCCTCAACCTCTCAGAGACTGGATCGGGAAGGAGGGGCGGAAGACTGGTATAATGAAACGGATTGACGGAACGAGTAGCCAATGAGAGGCTTGATACAGACCGTGCCTGACCAACAGTGGAACTCTCCAGGAAGGAAAATGGGGCTACGCCCAAGTAATGTTACGCTATTTCACGTCCGGATGACATCACAGGTCACTGTGTGGGCCCACAGGCTCCGTCCCCCTTATGGATCGTTTCCCGAAGCCTCTGTGCGAGATCTTTTCACCTTGAGGTCCCTTCTTCTCTCTCGGTGCAGTTTTCATCCTTACATTGGCAACTCATAACGTTAACTCTCTGCCTCAGTTTCCATCTTCTGTATAACAGGAAAGAAATCCACCTCATGGAAACTTTTGACGATATCTAGATCTTTTCCCTAAACATGTACTTAATCAACCACCCACTTTATGTCATTAAGGTGGTTTTTTAAAATATATTTCATTGATTTTTTTACAGAGAAAGGGAGAGGGATAGACAACTTGAAACATCGATGAAAGAGAAACATCAATCAGTGCCTCCTGCACACCCCCTACTAGGGATGTGCCTGCAATCAAGATACATGCTCTTGACCGGAATCAAACCTGGGATCATTCAGTCTGCAGGCCCATGCTCTATTCCATTGAGCCAAACCGGTTAGGGCTAAGGTATTTTTTAAAATTGCTGACATTATAGATGTACCCATTCTCCTTTGTCCCCCTCCACCCAGACCCTGACCTCCTCTCCCTCTGGCTGTAACCACATTGTGCCTGTGGTCCATGGGATATTCATATATGTTCTTTGTCTATTCTCTTCTTCCCTCCAGCACCCCACCCCACTCTGCTCTGATATCTGTTAGTCTGAACCATCCTATATAATAATTTTATCATCATTCTATATCATCCTATTCTATACAATAAAAGGCTAATATGCAAATAGACCAAACACTGGAACAACTGAACAACTGGTCACTATGATGTGCGCTGACCACCAGGGGGTGTGTGTTGCTGCAAGATGGTGGAACAGGTGAGCAGGGGCGCCACACCAAGGCAGGGTGTGGGTCGCTGTTATCAGGGCGAGCTTCTGGTGGTTACTGAAAATTCTTTGCTCCCACATGCCACGTTCCCAATCACTAAGTGGCAACTGCTGGCCCTGATGGTCCCTCAGGATTTCTCTACCTCCCCCTGCTCCTGAAGGGTGATCGGGGCAGCAGCAGCACTGGCCCTACTTGCACCTGCTGCCAGAATCAGCCCCAATCGCTCAGGTGCAAGCGGGGCCGTCTCTATCAGTGCATGGGAGCAACAGTGATGGGAGCAGGGCTGCCAGCAGACAGGAGACTGGGAGTGCAGTGGGAGGGGCCAGGCAGGGTCACCCAGGATGAGCTGAGACTCACCCCTGTGCCTACCGCAGCCTCGCAGCCCACAGTTCCTTTCAAGGTGTATGAATTTGTGCAGTGGGCCAGTAGTATATAATCCTAATATATAAAAACCCTAGGTGTTAACGACTAGTAATGACTGAGACTCAAACAACCAGAAGTCACTGGGTTGCCATGGCTGACTGCTTCTGCTGCAGGTGTGGTGCCCCAGCACTGACTGCAAATCAGGGCCAGAGGCCTGAAGGGAGAAGCAGAGACCAACCCATTGCCTCTGTGGCAGCTTTTGATCAGCACTTGCCTCTCTCTTTCTCTCCTAGTCTGGCCAGCAGCCAGGCCTCCACCAGCCTGCTGATCAGCCCCACCTTTCTGACCAGGCCTCATTGATAGGCCCAGAGACGCTGACTGGCATAGAAACTGACCAATCAGAAACAAATCTGGGTGAAGTATGAGGAGCCATTGGCTGCCTAGGAGGTGGAGCTTCTGACGCTAACTGGCATAGAAACCAACTAATCTGAACCAAATTGGCCAGCAGAGAACAGTTGGGGGCAAGATCAGGCCTGCAGGGAAGGGCAGTTAGGGGTGACCAGGCTTGCAGGCAGAGACAGTTAGGGGTGATCAGGCAGGCAGATAGGTGAGCAGTTAGGAGCCAACAGTCCCAGATTGCGAGAGGGATGTTCAACTGCCGGTTTAGGCCCAATCTCAGACATCCTCCAAGGGGTTCCCAATTGGAGAGGATGCAGGCTGGGCTGAGGAAATTCCCCTCCTCCATGCACGAATTTTATGGACCAGGTCACTAGTAAAAGCATAATGTGCAATTTGTTGGATGGGGGAATGACTGGTTGCTATTATGCACACTGACCACCAGGGGACAGATACTCACACAGGACTGCCCCCTGGTGGTCAGTGTGCTCCCACAGGGGGAGCACCACTCAACCAGAAGCCAAGCTGAGGGCTGGCTAGCACAGTGGTGGTAGCAGGAGCCTTTCCCACCTACGCTGCAGGAGAGCAGTAAGGAGTGAGGGGGTCCAAACTGAGAGAGGGTGCAGGCTGAGGGACCATCCCACCTCCCATGCATGAATCTCATGCACAGGGCCTCTAGTGTATCCATAACTCTGGTTCTATTTTGTTCATCAGTTTACTCTGTTCATTGGACTCCACATATAAGTGAGGTCATACCTTATTTGTCTTTCTCTGACTGGCTTATTTTGCTTAGCATTATAATCTCCAGGTCCAACCATGCTGTCAAACGGTGAGAGTACCTTCTTATTTACAGCTGCATAGTATTCCATTGTGTAAATGTACCACAACATTTTTAACCACTCATCTGATGGGCACTTGGGCTGTTTCCAGATCTTAGCTATTGTAAATAACACTGCTATGAACATAGGGGTACATGTATACTCTCTGATTGGTGTTTTGGGATTCTTTTTTTTTTATTTTTTTATTGCCAAAACCGGTTTGGCTCAGTGGATAAAGCATCAGCCTGTGGACTGAAAGGTCCTGGGTTCAATTCCAGTCGGGAGCATGAACCTTAGTTGCCGGCACATCACCAGTAGCGGGTGTGCAGGAGGCAGCTGATTGATGTTTCTCTCTCATCAGTGTTTCTGGCTCTCTATTTCTCTCCCTTCCTCTCTGTAAAAAAATCAATAAAATATATTTATATATATATATATATTAATTGATTTCAAAGAGGGAGAGAGATAGAAACATCAATAATGAGAGAGAAAGAATTTCTTGGCTGCCTCCTACATGCCCCCTACTGGGATCAAGCTCACTACCTGGGAATGTGCCCCTGAGCAAAATCTAACTCAGGACCCTTCAGTCTGCAGGCCCACAGTCTATCTACTGAGCCAAACCAGCTAGGGCCAAATATTTATAATCTTTACTGGACAGCAGATTCTGTCCAACATAATCTCTCCTCTCTGTCCCTTACCCTATTTTATCACACACACACACACACACACATGCACGCACGCACACGCCCCATCCCAGGATTTCTCACTACCTAACTTTAAAGTATGTATTTCTTTCTTGGTCCGTTAATCTCTTTCGTTTCTGTCTCAAGTCAATAAAATTATCAGCCTCGTGAGGGCAGAGACATGTCTGTCTCAATAACTGCTGTTCTCAATAAATATTTGGGATATGTGATGGATAATGTAAGCATAGATCTCATGGACTAGTTATAACTATAACTATAATTACTTTTTATATAACTATAATAATTATTATTGTCTTCTGGATGTCATCCCTGCTATGTTCATCAGGATCCTAGATACTAATTTAGCCTTTTTGCTCCTTCTGTGTCTTCATTCTTCCTACCTCCACTCCATGATCAAAACCAGAGGTCAAGTACTTTTCTCTCTTTCTCATCCTTACTCCCCTGGCCCTGCCTCTTTACCCTTCTTTTAATTGTCTTTTTATGTCCCTCCTTCCTCATATATTCTGACTACTTCTCCACTGCCACTACCCTGATTCTTGCCCCATCATCACTCCCTTGACCTCCCAGATCTCCATGCACATGTGTTCTTCCCACAGCAGTCAGTCTTTTAAAACATGAGTCAGATTTTTTTGCTCCCTTGTTTAAAAATCATTTTAGTCCTTTCCTTAATAAGTATTTACCTAGAACCTACTAAATGCCAGGTAGCACTCTAGGTGCTGGGGACACACTATTGAATAAGATACTCCCCTAGCTGAAACCGGTTTGACTCAGTAGATGGAGCATCAGCCTGTGGACTGAAGGGTCCCAGGTTCGATTCTGGTCAAGGGCATGTACCTTGGTTGCAGGCACATCCCCAGTCAGGGATGTGCAGGAGGCAGCTGACCGATGTTTCTCTCTCATTGATTTTCTAACTCTCTATCCCTTTCCCTTGCTCTCTGTAAAAAATCAATAAAATATATTTTAAAAAATTATGGAGAAACCAAGATGGCAGCATAGGTGAACACCTAAGCTGCTGCCTCGCACAATAATTCCAAAACTACAACTAAAAGACAGAACAGACAACATGCAGAACCTCAGGAAAGCTGGTTGAGTGAAAATTCTACAACTAGAAGTGAAGAGAGTGACTCACAAAGACTCAGTGGAGCTGTAAAAAGCTGAGGTACAGAGATGCGCGCATGGAGAGAACGGGCACCGGAGTGCCTGGCTGGCTTCCTCTAGCAGGAGGGAGACAGAAAATCCCAACTACACTGAACCCCAACTCCAGGTGAGACTCATCGGAGGAGTCTGGACTGTTGTGAAAAGGAAGGAGTGCACGGAAACTTAGGGGAGCCATGAAAGACATAAGTCTGGGGGCTCGCGAAAGTGCATAGGAAAATGCATGCAAAAATACACAGAGAGCTGACTGCTGATCGTGCCTGGCTTCCTCTAGTGGGAGAAAAACAGAACCTCACAGCAGCACTAAAATCCAGGTCCCACTGCACTGAACCCCAGTTTTGGGCGAGACCCTGGGGATCCAGACTCATATGGGTCCCTCAAGGGCACAAAAAACTTAGGGGAACTGAAAGGCAGAGTTCTGGAACCTCGCAAGCTCGCCCGCGCATATGTGCACGAAAGGCAGAAGTCTGGAGGCAAGCCCATGTGCAGACACAGCTGATCCTCACAACTAATTGGCTTGGAGGTCAATGCCCGCAGTGATACCAACAACAATCAAGAATTAACTACAACAAGACTGTACACATAGTTCACAAAGGGGTGCACCAAGAGTGTCTACCTCAGTCACTGGGGAGGCAGAGCTACTGGGCCACATAGACAGCTAGCACACAAAGCTATTCTACCAACTCAGAAAAGCAGCAAAATATGCAGAGACTAAAGAACAGATCACAAACAAAAGAAATGGAGGAAAACAAACGACTGGATATAGAGGTCAAAACTACGGTTCTAAGATTTTTTTTAAGAATTTCCTATAAAAAATGGGTAAATTTAGCGAGAACCAAGAGGAGATGAAAAAGGACCAACTAGAAATTAAACATACACTGACTGAATTAAAAAATATTACAGAGTCCTAACAACAGACTAGAGGATCACAAGAATCAAGCCAAAGATTTGAAATACAAAGAAGCAAAACACTCCACTGGAAAAGAAAAAAGAATAAAAAATGTGAAGATAGTGTAAGGAGCCTCTGGGACAACTTCAAGCATACCAACATCAGAATTATGGGTTGCCAGAAGAAGAGAGAGAGCAAGATACTGAAAACCTATTTGAAGAAATAATGACTGAAAACTTCCCCCACCTGGTGAAAGAAATAGACTTACAAGTCCAGGAAGTGCACAGAACCCCAAACAAAAGGAATCCAAAGAGGACCACACCAAGGCACATCATAATTAAAATACCAAAAGCAAAAGACAGAGAATATTAAAAGCAGCAAGAGAAAAACAGTTCATTACCTACAGGGGAGCACCCATTTGACTGTCAGCTGATTTCTCTACAGAAACTATGCAGGGCAGATGGGAGTGGCAATAAATATTCAACGTGATGAATAGCAAGAACCTACAACCAAGAATACTCTACCCAGCAAAGCTATCATTCAGAATTGATGGGCAGATAAAAAGCTTCACAGATAAGAAAAAACTAAAGGAGTTCATCAACACTAAACCAGTGTTATATAAAATTCTGAAAGATATTCTTTAAGAAGAGGAAAAAGAAAACAGTAAAGGTAAAAATTATGAACAACAAATACATATCTATCAACAAGTAAATCTAAAACTCAAGTGAATTTAAAATCTGACGAACAATAAATTGGTGAATATAATAGAACTAGGGGCATAGAGGGGGGCGTGCAGGGAGAGACTGGACAAAAATCATACACCTATAGATGAAGACAATGGGGAGGAGGTAAGTGCAGAGGGTGGGGTGGGAACCAGGTGGAGGGGAGATATGGGAGGAGAAAAGAGCAACAATTGTAATAATCTGAATAATAAAGATTTATTAAAATAAAAAAAATTAAAAAAGATAGTCCCCTCATGGAGCTGACAGTTTAGTGGAGACAGGGAGACAAGAAGCAAGTAAACAACGCACACAGTATTTGTCTTTCTCTGACTGGTTTATTTTGCTCAATATTATAATCTCCAGGTCCGTACATGGGAGGCATGCAATGAGGAAAATAGCCTGGGTTATTGTCAGGAGCAGCAAGAACTGCTGCTCTTGAGTCCATATATCCTTCTGAATTTTTCTCAACTATGCCAAGTACCAGGGCAGGTTCCTTCTCAAACCCAGCCCATTGTACTAACTTGAGGCTGAGCCCGTTTGCCAGGGTCTGCCAGGTGGTAGACAGAGAAGAATGAGAAGTTGTGGGTCTATAAGAATGAGTCTTTATTTTAGAAGCCGTGGCCATATAAGCCATCAGACAAAACAGTCCTTCACAGCAACCCTATATAGGCAGCCACACACTGGCTGGTAAACATGTATTTTCCCCACACAGTATTAGCAGTCTCTGTACCCCCAATTATTATCTGAGCAGCTGCATGCTTTCCCCTAGACTCACCACCTCACATAGTAAGGCACCTGAGCTCTCTGCCTCAGCAGCTTCTCCAACCTCTCCAGCCTCACATAGTAGCTATAATCCTCTGTGCCCACCTCAGCTTCTCCAGCACATGCCCCTGTCATTACACTGGCTGGCCTCTAGCCTCACACAGTAACTACCTCTGAGCATCTCTCCCAGGACACTGGCTGGTTAATTACAAGTATTGTACTCCTTAGACAAAGAAGGCCAGTTTCCAACAATTACATTGGTCAATTTGGCTACAGAAGGGCACAGTGACCATGAGATTGCTGTACTTGCTGTGTACCTGCACACAATCCATGGACCTATGTATGGTATCATAGCCTTGAACATTCTGATTGAGTCCTAGGCTCAGCATGGCCTTGACCATCTGGTGTACTCTAAACAGGGTCCCACAGTTATGTGATAGTGGAGCTCCTAAATTAGGAAGTCAAGGAAGGTATCCTGAGGCAGGTGGCATTTGCACCACGTCCTCAGGTGAGGGAGGAGATGGTGGATGCAACAGCAAGTGAAAGAGAGAATCTGATGAGTCCGAACAGCCAGGACATGGTGGCTGGAGAGTGAGTTCCTGGGGCCAGAGGTGAGATTAGAAGAAAAGGTGAGGCTGGAAGAAAGCTTTAGTCAGCAAGCTCCTGGGCAGCTGGCTTGAAACTGCACATTCAGGCCAAATCCCCTCCCGACCTTACCCAGTTCACCATCCAGCTTCCTGCTACATGCTGCAGCCAGATGGGGCTGTGCACTTCCCTCCCAAACCACTAGGCTTTTGCTCTCATAGTGACCTCTTTCTAGAATGCCATCCCACCCCGACCCTCCAGCTGTCTTTGTAGAATTTTTTTAAATATATTTTATTGATTTGTCACAGATAGGAAGGGAGAAGGATAGAGAGTTAGAAACATCGATGGGAGAGAAACATCAATCAGCTGCCTCCTGCACACTCCCTACTGGGCATGTGCCCATAACCAAGGTACATGCCCTTGACCGAAATCGAACCTGGAATCCTTGAGTTCACAGGCCAATGCTCTATCCACTGAGACAAACTGGTTAGGGCTGTCTTGGTAGAATTGTTATCCTAATTTGAAAGCTGACTCATAGGCCATGTTCACCAAATGAAGCCTTTTCTCCTGTTTTGGTCATGCTCCCTTCTGTGTCCTACACCCAGCATGACTTAACATGGTAGGCAGTTAGACCTGAGCAGAGCCAGGATGATGGGCCAGGTACAGAAGGTCACCGGGGTGGAAAGCCCCAAGTTCCTAGCAATGGACAAATAATTGCAGGGTGGAGCCTCACCCCAGGGTGACTTTTGGATGTGGTTTGGACCCCCAGACCTTTCCTCCTTAGAGATAATATCTAGGCCTCAGTTGGATTTCTGCTCCAGGCTCAGATAAGCGACAGAACCAGCCTCAGGACCAGCTGCATTGAATAGTGACCCCCTGCCCTGGTGCTGCACAATCAATCAGTGGAGACCACAACCCTGAACGGACATACCTGGAAAACTGCTGCTATCTATTGAGATCTTCCCCTGGGACCCCTCCCCCCCCCTAAAATCTCCACCCAAAAAACCCTCAGGTAGAAGGACCCAGAGTCTCTTCCTCTGGAGAATGCCTGCTGCCTTTTCCTTCCCCCTCCATCTTCCCCTCCTGCCCAGGCACATTACCATTAGCTTCCTCTATAACTTTATAACTTCTTTCCTAAGCCCATTTCTTCAAGGAATTACCTCTGTGATTTTTCTTTTTTTCTTTTTTTAAAAATAATTATTGTTAAAAGTATTACATATGTCCCCTTTTTTTCTCCATTGACCCCCATCAGGCCACCTCCAACCCCCCTACCTCTGTGATTTTATAAATTAACTAGAGGCCTGGTGCATGAAATTCATGCACTGGGGGGGGGGGGCGTTGAGGGGAGAGTCCCCCAGCCCTGCTTTACCCCTCGCACAGTCCAGGAGCCCTCAGGGGATGTCCCAACTGCTGAGAAGGTGGAAGAGGCTTTATGACTGAGTGGCACTCCCCCTGATGGTCATGTGCACATAGTGACTGGTCTGCCATTTGGTCAATTTGCATAGTAGCCTTTTGTTATATATGACTAGAAGGCCATGCACGAAGATTCGTGCTAGAATGGTCTTTCCTTTCCCTGGCTACTGGCACTTCCTTTCCACTCTGGCCCAGCCCCTTTCTGCTCAGGCCCCAGAGCCGCCTCTTTCCCCTCCAGCCCAGTCTTCCCAGAGGCCCTGAGAGACCAGAGGTGGGGCGGAACCCCTGTGTCATCACCATGGCGACGATGCAAGAGTCCCACCCCCATCACTTGGTGCCTGTGTATGCGAATTAGCCTCCATCTTTGTTGGGTTAATTTGCATATCACTCCTGATTGGCTGGTGGTGTAGCAGAGGTATGGTCAATTTACATGTTTGTCTATTATTAGGTAAGATATTCTATTACAGTTTGGGCCTTAGCTCTAAATTCTTTCCTAGCCAAAACCCAGATACTGAGATTGCTGAATCTAGGTTTGACCTGACTTCACAGGTTAGACACCTGATTCTGTTGCCACCTATAGCAGTAATAGTATTAGTAAGGATGGATAATGTTTATATTGGGTGCTATGAGCCAGATACTCACTGTTCTGTGTGTTTTTCATGTAATGCTACATGAAATCCTTATACCATCAGGAGAATAGGAAGGGTGGTATGGGGTGGAAGAACCATCCCCATTTTCCAGATGCAGAAACTGAGGCCACAGTCACTTAGGAGATGGATATGCTTAAGCGCTCCAGCTGTGGATTCACATCCTGATTCTTGTTTGGTTCTCAGTTATGGTGGTTATTTTTTGTGTTGTTCCTGGGGGTTAAGGGGCAGAAAATGTTGTGTTAGAGGAGGTGGTGATAGCAGGAGAAGGGACAGGTTGGAAAGGTGAGCCTCTTGGAAGAGCTTGAGAATTAAGAGGGAAGAGCTGGGGGAGACCACCCCTCCACCAACACAGTTGGGATTTCCTACCATTTCCAGCCACACGGAGTTTCAAGGGAGACGCTCCACGCCTGCCTGGTACAGGACACCTCCAAACAAGAAGCCTGGAGAGGGCCTGGCCCACAGTGCTGAGGACTTCATGGCCCATATTCAACCAGGGCTCCAGGGAAGTTACTGTGTCCAGAATGTTCTAGGAAGAGGCAGCTGGGACTCAAGGCATAGGCAAAAGGTGTTTTCCTCTAACATATGTCCTGGAGATAAGAGGTCACGTTATTCCAGGCCATATTGAAAGGAGTTTAGAAATAGAATAGGCAGTTAGGGAATAAGGGGGAGTCCCTGGAAGAGGAAGACATACATTCACAGTGGATATAGGAATGCTACAAGATAAGGGGAAGAGGAAGACCAGGGCACCAGGTGGGTTTTGGACTTTGAAACCCATACACTGAAAAAGAGTGACCATAAAATGGGAAGCCTCCAAATAGAAGGAAGCATAGATAAAGAACTTCCCCATCCTTTAAAAACCTTAGACAAAGGGGCTTAGTTAGTTACCCCCTTGGGAGCCCTTCCCTACATGGGAGTTTGTGTTTGCTTCCAATAAATTTTCACACTTTTACTAACAAGTCCTTTCAGTCCACAAATTTTATTCTTCAAACTTCACAAGTCAAGAACCCACGAGGAGAGTATGCTCGCCAAACTCCATGGTACAATATGATCTGGGTGATAATTTCAGGTGATGCATTAAATAACATTGAACCACACACTGAGAAACTCCTATCTTTTTTCTTTTTTCCTTTTTTCAACCCTTTATTACCTAACAAGGAGAGAGGCTTACTCTCTGTGGCTAATATCTCTTGAACAATTTTCTAACCCTCTTCTTTCTCATTTTAAGAGCTGGGGGAACCACCCCTCCACCAAAACAGTGGGACTTAGACTGGGAGTCTGCAGAAGGCAACAGGATCTAGCTAGGATTTTCTTCCTTACATTTTATTGTGGAAAATTTTAAACATTTATAAAAATGGAAAGAAATGTACAGATAATATCTCTGTACTCATATTCTTACCACCTGGATCCCGCTGTTAGTACATATTTATCACATAGTTTGCTTTATCACATATTTATCTCTCTATCCATCCATCCATCATCATACATTTTTTTAAAATATATTTTTATTGATTTTAGAAAGGAAGGGAGAGGGAGAGAGCGATGGAAACATCAAGGATGAGAGAATTACTGATTGGCTGTCTCCTGCACGCTCTGCACTGGGGATCGAGCCCACAACGGCATGTGCCCTTGACCAGAATTGAACCTGGGACTTTTTAGTCTGCAGGCTGATGCTCTATCCCTGAGCCAAACCAGCGAGGGCTCTAGCTGGAATTTTAAAGCATTGGCATTGTTTTATTTTCATTGACTTTAGTTTTACTAATTTATTTATGGCAGGTGATAATGGCTTTCCATATGAAGTAGAGATATGTGTTTACATTTTTTCTTATCTTTGTTATTTGTTTTGTATTTACATTTTTAAAAAATATATTTTATTAATTTTTTATAGAGAGAAAGGGAGAGGGATAAAGAGAAACATCTATGAGAGAGAGAGACATCGCTCAGCTGCCTCCTGCATGCCCCCTACTGGGGATGTGCCTGCAACCAAGATACATGCCCTTGACCAGAATCGAACCTGGGACCTTTCATTCTGCAGGCCGACGCTCTATCCACTGAGCCAAACCGGTTTCAGTTTGCGTTTACATTTTTAAAAACAGAGTCAAGGCTCTAGCCAGGTAGTTCAGTTGGTTAGAGCATCATCCCGATACACCAAGGTTGTGGGTTCCCTGGTCAGGGCACATACAAGAATCACACAATAGCCCTGGCCAGTGTGGCTCAGTTGGCTGGGCATTGTCCAGTACACCGAAAGGTGGCTGGCTGAGTCCCAGTCAAAGCACATGCCTGGGATAAACCAAGATGGAGGCATAGGTGAACACCTAAGCTGCTGCCTCGCACAATTTCAAAACTACAACTAAAAGAAAATGGACACCATCCAGAACCACAGGAAAACTGACTGAGTGAAAATTCTGCAACTAGAAGTAAAGAGAGGAACTCATAAAGACTCAGAGGAGCTGTAAAAAGCTGAGGTACGGAGACACACTTGTGGAGAGGACGGGCAGAGGAGCATCTGGCTGACTTCCTCTAGCAGGAGGGAGATGGAAAATCCTAACTGTACTGAACCCCAGCTCCAGGCGAGATTCATAGGGGGAATCTGGACTGTTGTGAAAAGGAAGGAGTGCATGGGAACTTAGGGGAGGTCCGAAAGACAGAAGTCTAGGTGCTCTCAAAAGTGCACACACAGAACGCTGACTGCTGATTGTGCCTGGCTTCCTCTAGCCGGAGGAAAACAGAACCTCACAACAGCACTGAAATCTAGGTCCAACTGCACTGAACTCAGTTTCGGGCGAGACCCTGGGAACCCAGTCTCATACAGGTCCCTAGAACTCACAGAAACTCAGGGGAACCGAAAGGCAGAGTTCCGGAAGTGCATGCCCATGAAAGGCAGAGGTTTTGGAGGCAAGCCCGCATGTGCAGACACAGCTCATCCTCACAACCAATTGGCTTGGAGGTTAACCCCCCCCCCACAGTGATACAACAACAATCAAGAATTAACTACAACAAGACTGTACACATAGTTCACAAAGGGGTGCACCAAGAGTGTCCACCTCAGGTAATGGGAGGCAGAGCTACTGGGCCACATAGGACAGCTAGCACACAAAGCTATTCTACCAACTCAGGGAAGCAGCTAAATATGCAGAGACTAAAGAACAGATCACAAACAAAAGAAATGGAGGAAAACGAATGACTGGATATAGAGGTCAAAACTACGGTTCTAAGGTTTTTTAAGAATTTCCTAGAAAAAATGGATAAATTTAGCAAGACCCAAGAGGAGATGAAAAAGAACCAACTAGAGAACCAACTAGAAATTAAACATACACTGACTGAATTAAAAAATATTATACAGAGTCCTAACAGCAGACTAGAGGATCACAAGAATCAAGCCAAAGATTTGAAATACAAAGAAGCAAAAAAACACTGAAAAAGCAAAAAGCAAAAAGCAAAAAGAATAAAAAAATGTGAAGATAGTGTAAGGAGTCTCTGGGACAACTTCAAGCGTACCAACAGCAGAATTATGGGGGCACCAGAGGAAGAGAGAGAGCAAGATACTGAAAACCTATTTGAAGAAATAATGACTAAAAACTTACCCCACCTGGTGAAAGAAATAGACTTACAAGTCCAGGAAGTGCACAGAACCCCAAACAAAAGGAATCCAAAGAGGACCACACCAAGATACATCATAATTAAAATGCCAAGAGCAAAAGAGAATATTAAAAGCAGCAAGAGAAAAACAGTTAATTACCTACAGGGGAGCACCCATTTGACTGTCAGCTGATTTCTCTACATAAACTATGCAGGCCAGACAGGAGTGGCACGAAATATTCAACATGGTGAATAGCAAGAACCTACAACCAAGAATACTCTACCCAGCAAAGCTATCATTCAGAATTGATGGGCAGATAAAGAGCTTCACAGATAAGAAAAAACTAAAGGAGTTCATCAACATCAGACCAGTATTATATGAAATGCTGAAAGGTATTCTCTAAGAAGAGAAAGAAGAAAACGGTAAAGGTAAAAATTATGAACAACAAATACATATCTATCAACAAGTGAATCTAAAAATCAAGTGAATTGAAAATCTGATGAACAGAATAAACTGGTGAATATAATATAATTAGGGGCATAGAAAGGGAGTGGACTGATAATTCTCAGGGGGAAAGAGATGAGGGAAGGTGCAGGGAGAGACTGAACAAAAATCACACCTATGGATGAGGTCAATCGGGGGGAGGTAAGGGCAGAAGGTGGGGTGGGAACCAGGTGGAGGTGAGATATGGGAGGAAAAAAGAGGAACAATTGTAATAATCTGAACAATAAAGATTTATTTAAAAAATTATATATAGCACATGCCTGGGTTGCAGGCTCAAGCTCCAGTAGGAGGCATGCAGGAGGCAGCTGATCCATGTTGCATTCTCACATTGATGTTTCTGTCTTTCCCTTCCTCTCTAAAAATCAAATTTAAAAATCTTTTAAAATTTTGTTTCAGAAATCAACCAATAAGTGCATAAATAAGTGGAATAACAAATCAATGTTCTCTCTTCCTTTCTTTCTAAAAAGGAATCGATAATTTTAAAAAATTTATTTAAAAACATTTATTTTAAAAGATATATTGATTTCAAAGAAGGGAAAGGAGAGAGAGAAACATCAATGACAAGAGAGAAATCATTAATCAGCTGCCTCCTGCACACACCCCATTGGGGATCGAGCCCGCAACCCCAGCATGTGCCCTTACCTGGAATCAAACTGTGACCTCCTGGTTCATAGGTTGACGCTCAACTACTGAGCCATGCCAGCCAGGTTAAACAATTGTTTAAAAATGAATAAAAATGGAGTCAATGTATCCTGATATGCCTGGGAGTGAGCTGCTTTGTTTGTCATTTGGCTTAATCATTAACAGCATACCCCCTTTCACTTTCAAAAAGCGTCTCAGTTTGGGATCATCAGTTATATGTCTATAATGGGACAGGCTTGGTACTAGCAGGGAATCTTCTTTCATGACAATATCCCAAGCACTTAGTACAGGGTTTTAGCATGTAGCAAGTGCTTGCTCAATGCTAGTTAAATTTGTATATGCATTTTTCAAAGCCAATTTAAAGGATAATATACAGACCTGACCAAAAAAATGTGAATTTACCCCAAACACTGCATTAATGTACACATTAGAGCTGTGCTGTCTAAATATGGTGGCCATTGGCCTGTGACTGTTGAAGCCTTAAAATATAGTTGGTCCAAATTCAGATGTGCCATAAATTTAAAATACATACCAGATTCCAAATATCTATAATAATAAAAGCATACTATATTAATTAGACCAGACAGCTGACCAACCTTTTGGATGTCCTCTCAGATGACCTTCCAGACAAAGCCGGGGCTGTGAGGGCCGAGGCAAGCTAGCAAAGCTGCTAGGGCCGAGCCCCTTGCATGAATTTTGTGCATCAGGCCTCTAGTCTATAATAATAAAAGTGTAATATGCTAATTAGACTGGACAGCTGAACAACTTTCTGGACGACCTTCCAGATGAAGCCGGGGCTGTGAGGGCCAAGGCAAGCTGCTGCGGCTGAGAGGGCTGAGCCCCTTGCACAAATTTCGTGTATCAGGCCTCTAGTACATAAAAGCAATGTCAAGTATTTCATTAATAACTTTTATGCTGATCACATATTGAAATAGTAATACTTTTGATATATTGGATTCAATAAATATATTTGTAAAATTAATTTCACCTGTTTCTTTTTACTTTTAAAAAATATTATCAGTTGATGGGACACTAAGAGATTAATGGTGGATTCACATGCATAAATATGATCAGGAGGGTGTTCTAACTTTTTCTATTACCTGCTTCCAAAAGGAATGAATGGGGGCTTTGCTTTCTAATTTTGAAAATAAAAATAACATACACATCATAAAAAAATAAATAAAGGAAATTAAAATCAGTTGTCAGAAGTGGTAGGAATAACCAGTTTTGTCCTTAATAGATCAGGGAGTGTTCACCTCTACCTTAAGAACATTTTTAGCTCTAACCCAGTGGTTCTCAACCTTTCTAATGCCGCGACCCTTTAATACAGTTGCTCACGTTGTGGTGATCCCCAACCATAAAATTATTTTTGTTGCTACTTCATAACTGTAATCTTGCTACTGTTATGAACTGTAATGTAAATATCTGATATGCAGGATGTATTTTCATTGTTACAAATTGAACATAATTAAAGCAGTGATTAAACACAAAAACAGTATGTAATTATATGTTGTGAAATATTTATTTCTAATTACAAATAAATGAAATTTTGTCTTGAATTGTGGTGTAGCATGGGCAACAGTCTTCATATGACAACAGTAAACTACATTGCTACACTTTGCTACACCGAGGAGCGGTCTGTTGGTTCCTAAGACCATGGGAAATAGGTGTTTTCCGCTGGTCTTAGGCGATCCCTGTGAAAGGGTCATTCAACCCCAAAGGGGTCGCGACCCACAGGTTGAGAACCAATGCTCTAATCAGTTTGGCTCAGTGGATAGAGCATTGGCCTGTGGACTGAAGGGTCCCGGGTTCAATTCCAGACAAGGGCATGTACCTTAGTTGCGGGCACACTCCAGTAGGGGGTGTGCAGGAGGCAGCTGAATCAATGTTTCTCTCTCATCGATGTTTCTAATTCTCTATCCCTCTTCCTTTCTCTTTGTAAAAAATCAATAAAATATATTTAAAAAATAAAGAACATGTTTACCTGGATTTTGAAACTGTCCACTTTTAACAAACTTAAGGACAAAGAAAAATGAAATATTCTGAAGCTGCTTTTATTTCAAGAGATCTGCTCAGACACCAATGGCATGGGCTTGTCCCACAGCACCCATATACAACAGCACCGTGAGGGTGCCCTCGTCCCCTGGCCAGTCAACATGACTGAATCTACCATTGAGAGCTGCCTGGTTGCCCTGAGTTGTCCCTTTGCATCTCCCATTCCTTGGGTAGGCAAGGAGCAGGCCTCAATGCCTGTTGGTCCCACACTTCTGTGGTCTGTGCCCTGTAATTCTGTCCTCAGAGGGTATGTCACCTATAGCCATCCTACTGAGAAAGGGGGCCTCTTCCATCATAGGCTGCATCACATTGCTCCAAATGGCCCCTGCCCAGAGCCCCTGCCCAGGCAGAGTGTGGCCACATGCTGGGCCAGAGTCATAGTCACTGTCCTCTAGGAGCCTGGGACCAGGCCCCAGCAAGGAGGCTAAGAGGCTGCTTCATCCGTTCTGGGCTGGATCAGCATGGTGGTGGCCTGCAGCGGGTAGTAGCGGCCCCTCCAGGTCTTCCAGAAGATGCCCTTTTTACGCTGCTGCCGCTGCCGAGGAATGGAGTGGAAGTACTGGCCATTAAGGTTCGAGTGGCTGCAAGTACCAAACCACCAGCCTCCTGTCAGAACAAAAGGGGACATGGTTAGGTGGGGCCTAACCACTGGGGCTGGGATAGCAATGAGGCTAGGCACTGGACTTACACACTTTAGATGGGAGGGCTTTGGCAGTGGTTGTCAAATTGTGTCCTGAAGAACCTCAGGTTGTAAGAGAGGAGCCTCAGGGACTCTAGAACCTCCAACCCAATAACCGTAGCTTTCACATCTGTGATCATGGCAAGTTACTTCCCTGCCCCTGACATTCATTAAAGACTTTCTATGATTGACATCTGTCTCATTAATTCATATTATATTGAACCATAAAAAATTACCATTATTCCATCACTTTTTTATGTATTTTTCATTTATTTTTAAAGTCACCCTTTTAAATGTTTTTTAATTGATTTTTTAGAGAGAGAAGAAAGAAGAGGGAGAGAGAGATAGAAACATCGACGAGACATCGATTGACTGTCTAGCACACCCCCCAAGATCAAACCCACAACCTGGGCATGTGCATTGACTGGGAATTGAACTGGTAACCTCTTGGTTCATGGGTCAATGTTCAACCACTGAGCAACACTTGCCAGGCTTTTATTATTTTTTTAATCTTCACCTGGGCCTAAAGAAGCATGGTGGTGCTTCTCCCAAGTGGAGAAAGGGAAGGGAGAGGCTGCTGGGTGTCATAGTGGTATCAAGGGGACCCACACCACAGCTCCCTCCTCTCTTTGTGCCTCTGGCTTTTGGAAACACCGGCCTTGGGGATCCCCAAAGCCAGTCCATGTTTTTATTGACTTGAGAGAGAGAGAGAGAGAGAGAGAGAGAGAGAGAGAGAGAGAGAAACATGGATGGGTTGCCACCCTTATGCAACCCAACCAGAGGATTGAACCCACAACCTGGGTAGGTGCCCTGACCAGGAATCAAACCCACAACCTTTCAGTGCATGGGATGACACTCCAACCAACTGAGCCACACTTAGCAGCTCCATCATTTTTTGACCCACCAAAAGGGAGTTTGATATGTTTCACTTCACAAGGCCTGGACTCTGCCTTAGATTTCATTAGAACAAGACAGAGTTTGTCTTTGTGGCTTTGCTACAATGTCATCTCATTGAATAATCCTATGGAGTAGGCACTGTGATTATGCCCATTTTAAAAGTGGGGCCACTGAAGATAGGAGAGGTTAAGTCAGTCGCCCAACAGCACACAGAAAGTAAGGAAAAAAGGATAATGGATGAAACTGTGTTGAAGGCAGGGCAGGGAAGCAGAAAGGCAGGGAGGGGAGGCCCCGCAGGCAAGACCAGGAGGGACAGAGCTTACTCACCAGAGAGACTCTTTGCACAGTTCTTGTCGCCATGGAGGTCATGGTCCTGGTCCCAAGTGGAGAAGGGAAGGGAGAGGCTGCTGGGTGTCACAGTGGTGGTACCCAGCTCGCTGGCCATGGGTGCTGTTAGCTGCAGGCTGTAGGCTGTGTCCTCACCACCCAGGTGGATGGGGAACTGCAATGACTTGGCATTGCCTTCCCAGTCCTGAAGCTGCACAGCCAGGTGGCTGCCATTGTCCCCCAAGATCAGATGCATCTTCTCTAGGCCCAGCCAGAACTCTCCTACAGTGGGAACAGTCATCAGTGAGAAAGGGACCCACCACCATAGCCCCCTCCTCTCCCTGTGCCTCTGGCTTCTGAAAACACTGACCTTGGGGATCTCCAAAGCCATTCTTATATGCTTCCCAGGACTGATTGAAATCCACAGAGCCATCCTGGCGCCTCTGAATTATGGTCCAGCCTCCATCTGTCCAGACAAGTACAAGGTCACTAGGAGCACCCTTCTCACAGGGGACTCCAACTCCTCCATTTGGCTCCAAAATCCCAAGACCTCCAAACCCAGTGACAGCAATGCTCCCCTCATTCATCCCAGCAGGACTGGAGGAAGGTCAAAGGAAGGAATACTGTGGACTGGCAGCAGGCAGGAGGCTCAGCCTAGGTCTTTGTCCCCAGGACTCAACAGGAAAGAGAGAGTGGGAGTGAGGGAGGTTGGCTGCACTTGACAGAATAACAACAGTTCCCTAGTGGGCTAACACATCCTACCTGAGGTCATCTTGCAGTTAACCAGGAAAGGCAGGGACCCCTGAGGCTGGATCTGAAATAGTCCACTTTGCCGTTCTCCCTCTTCAAACAGCTCTTGGCAGTCCCTAGGAAGCCCTATAGGGCAAAGAGAGGGACAGGGAGATTGAATCAGAGAGCACGCCTGTGGGTCTCAGGAAACAGGTATATGTAGAATCTGGGCAGTGGGCAACAGAGATATTAGAGGGCAATCCTGAGTTCAAGACACCTTCCCCTTCACTTACCTAAAGTCTTCCACGGCTTCCTCTGACCTTCCTTAATACTGACCACAAGATGCTTCAGGATTGGCCTCTGCCCCATCCTTCCTCTTCCCACACTGCATGCCCACCTTCTGGCCACATAGCCTTCCTTGTCCCACACATCTTCCTCCCACAGGTCCTTTGTACATGCTGGTCCCTCTACATAGCATGCTCTTCCCTCATGCCTTTTGTAAGGGTTCCAAGTTCTGGAAGAAATCTCTGACACCCCAGACCAGACTAGACTCCCAAAAAGGAGCATCAAGGACTTCCCACTGGAAATACTAGGGTCATCTGGTGTCTTCTCCCTGACTCCCTCCCCTGAATGAGGCCTCTATGAAGCCAGGGTTAGGGAATGTTCTTGGCCCAGTCTGGCACCCAGGCTGATCCTAGTCCACAGCAGGTATTTAATAAAGACACAATCACTGAATGATTGATAAATGAATACTTGCAGGAGCTGAATGGAGGATGGGCAGGGGAGGCAAGAGCTGAGCTGAACTGGATAGGCTTTGCTTTGTCTAGTGGGGGATTCGGATCAGGTCTGGATGGGACTTGCTGGGACAGAGACCCAGCAGCGGGTTCCAGAGAGGGAGTTGAATGACTGAGAAGTAAGAGGGAGAGAGAAGGAGGGAGGGAGGGAGCCAGGGAAGCAGGGAGGCAGGGACGCAGGAAGGGAGAAAGGGAGGGAGGAAGTGAGGAAGGAGGGATGGCTACTGCTAGTGGGAAGTCCCGCCCCCAGCCCAGCAAAGAAAGTAGGGGAAAGGTCACTGGAGGGAAAGGGGGAGTGAAGGCCCAGGACAAGGGGTGAATGTGTCCTATTGTTGCCAGGGTGGGGGCCAGCCCAGAGTGACTGCAGACACTTTCTGGCCCCTGGGGCAGCTCCCCTTTCCCCTACTTTCCTTTCTTCCAATCAGGACAGGCACCTGGCCAAACCACCAATGTGGCTTCCATTAGCACCAGCTGTTTCTCTCTCCAGTTCTGAACTTTCCCCTACTTGGCAGGACTGAGCTGGAGTCTGGGAGTTCCCAAATCCATGAGTTCCCCCCTCCAATCCCCTCCACATCCCTCAACCTGGACCTATACCTACTAGTCCATCCCAGAAGCCCCTCATCACAGGATAGAAGTTTGGGAGGGTGTACTGGAGCCTTTCTGATAGGAGTGGGGGCAGGGGAGCCATGTGTGTGTGTGTGTGTGTGTGTGTGTGTGTGTGTGTGTGTAGTAGGGGGCAAGCAGGGGTGGGGAAGCCCTCAAAAGAGAGGGCTAGAAGCCAGTAATCAGTCAGAGGGTATGAAAGGGGAGAATCTGAACTTTTACCCTTTTGGCTATAGACGGCCACAGATGCCAGGCTGGGTGATGGGGTAGGAGGACCAGAGGGAAGTTGGCTGGCTCTGGGGCCATGAACTTAAGATGGGGCAGAGACAGGAAGCAGAGAGCCTGTGTTGACATACACAGACATGTGGTTGGAAATTTGGGCAATTTCAGGCATACATTCAAACAGGACCCAGAAATGCAGATGGTGGCAATGGCTAGCTCTTTGTAGAAGTAGGGGAATGGGAAATGGGGGTAATCAGGTACTTTGGGACCAAGAATGAGGATAGGGACCAGGTGCTCAGATTCGCAGCCCTGGATTTGTCAGAGATGCAAAAGTGAATGTGTCTGGCCAGGGAGATAGGCTCCCTGCCCTTGCTCTACCTCCTAGATCCACATTCCAAGTCTTAGAACCCTTCTCACAGGCAGGGATTTGCTGTTCAGCCAATAAGGACTCCAGACTCCCCAGCTGGCACCCTCTTGTCCACCATGGTGCCCTCCTAGAAAGTTCCAGCCTACATGGAGGTGTCCCTGCACTGCACCATCCCCTTCCCCACACTCCTGCAGCTCAAGTCCCTTTTGCACTTGGATCCTCTTTCCCAATTCTTGCTCTATTAGTAGCCAGCAAGGCTTTGGGGAAAACCCACTGGCCCATGGGAAGAAGGGTGGGGCACTCAGGAACAGAGCTGAAGAAGGTGCTCCTTTAGCCCTTCACCACAGTCCAGAGGGACCAAGGGCCAAGACCTCGCTCCTCAAATAAGGTGGACATGATAAGGAGGGGTACAGGAATGGCAAGTATATGTCTGTGTGTGGAGGTGGGAGCTGCCAGAGGACAGCCAAGGCTGGACACTCACTGTGTAGGTGGGTTATGTTATTAATAGAGCCAACAGGCTGGGACATCTCCGGCAGCCGCTTCCTCCGGGCAGGCTTGGTCACACCGCGGCCCAGGTGCGTGGGGGCTAGGAGGCCCACCTCGGGGAGGACGGGAAGAGAATGTCAGATATGACTGGCTCACATCCAGACTCACAGGTTCAGCTTGGACCTCTCTGACCTCCTGGTGCAAGCAAGCATCTGGTACCTGGTTCTGCAGGTTCTGGATTCTCAGGTGCTGCTTCTCCAGGTGGCGCTGTTGTTGGGCCACCTTTTGGAAGAGTAGCTCGATCCTGCTGTTCTGAGCCTTGAGCTGAGTCTGGAGAAAGTGTGAAAAACCTGGTGAGGACCTGGCCTTCTGCCGCCAGCCTCTCCATTCACCCATTCCTCTGTCCTTCCAACTCTCCATCATTCAGACTCCTGGGCAGGACAGCTGAAGGAGCCCTGGAAGCACACCACTTCCGTCCACACCCTTCCAGACCCGCAAGAGAGTAGTAAGAGTGCGGACAGTCATCTGGGTGCACGTACCTGCAGGCTGCGGAGGGTCTCAGGGACAGCCTCGCCCCGGGAGACCGGACTTGCGGAGACGTGCGGGGACGCGGCGGCCGTTCCCGGGTCCTTGCAGGCGGCTCCGCACGCGTTCAGGCGCCGCTCCAGCGCACCCAACTGCCCCCGGGTGCGCTCCGCGTGTTCGCGCAGCCCGTGCCCGAGCTGTAGGAGCCCGTGAGCCAGGACGTTCACCTCGTCCCAGGACGCGTAGCGGGGCGGCGGCTCCGCTGGCCCGGGGCGGCCCTGCGCGCTCAGCAGCCCGGCGGTGGCAGCGCACAGCACCAGGGCTGCTCCGGCCGTCGGCGCACAGCGCATCCTTCCCTGTGGCCTGAGCGCGGGGATGTAGTGACTCAGACAGAGAGGCGCGCGCGCTCTCGGGGGAAGCGGGTTCTAAATACGCGCCAACCCTGAGGAGGCTCGCGAGGGTTCACAAGCCTCAAAGGACAAGGGTCAGATCCAAGCCTCCCGCCCTTCGTTTGTTGTGTGTTCCTGCGACACCCTTTTTATAAGGCGGGTGCGAGATGGGGCGGAGCATCTTCGAAGGCGGAGCGCACGTGCCAGGGGCGGGGTGTACAATCCGGGGTGGGGTTCTGTGCATTCTCAGCAGTGTAGTGTGCGGGGTGCAGGGCGCCCTAAGATTGCAAAACTCAGACTCCTCCCCACCTGGCTCTGACACAGCTTCTCTGTCGATCGTGGGAGACGTGACTGTCCCCCTTACCGTAATCCTATTTCCTGCACCGAAATTCCGAGTTCCCCCTCCACCCCCACTGCACTCAATTGGAGAAAGGGCGCTGCCATACCCGAAGGCTGGGCAGCTGGCATCCCTCGTACCCTCCTCAAGTCAAAAGCTCGGGCGAGGGCAGGAAGGAGACGTGTAAAAGGCCTGGTCCGCCGAGTCCCGGGAGGGAGCCCAGGATGTTTCTGGGAGAGCTTCCCAAGACCAGGCTGCCCCGTCCCTCCCCTCCTCCTCCCTTAACCACTACCACCCCAGACGTTTCCATGCCCCCACGCTCCTTCCCGCTCAAGGATTGGTCATGGCAGAAGTGTCTGTGGATTCTTTAACGTCCCTCATCATTACCCTTCCCCACAATCTAGTGCCCTGTTGGCAGGGCCCGTGTCTGTCCTGTTAAGTCTCCAGCTCAGGGTCTCACTTCTCACACTCTCTACCCCCAGGGTCTGCAGTGTCTGAGTCTTGACTGCATCTAAGCAGAAACCTCGGAACAGAAAGAAATGATACTTGAAAGGAAGGCCAACCCATTCATTCATTCATTGGGCAGTCATCTACTCTCCTATATGGAGCTCCAAGACCCCAATACTCTGAGACTGGGGAATGAACAAAGCTAGGAAAAAGGAAGAGCTGAGTGGAGCTGCAAGGCTGCACCATGTCCATTCTACAGGGAAAACATTTATTCAGCAAACTTTCGCTAATGTCCTTCCCTCCATCCCCTACCAACTCCCTATACCCTGGCACAGAAAAATCCATCTGTCAGGAAGAACCGCGGGGCAAGTTAGTTCCAAGTTCTGGCAAGAACAGAGTTGACTCAGCCGGGCTTGGAGCCAGCTCAGCCTCTAACCTGAAACTGCATGCCTTAGGGCTGATGCAGGTCACCACTCACATTGGGCCCGCCCAGATGTCAGGATCACAGATCTTGGCAGCCTTGCCAGGCAGATGGGAAGGGCAGGGAGGAAAATCTTCACAAGGGACCTGGACGGTCATCATCTGCCCTGGCAGCCAGCCTGTTCATGCTGAAGCCCATGGCCTCTGTCTGAGTGGGTGACATTGCTATCCCAGAGCGTGTTCTTTCATCCCTGGCTCCCTGCACTGAGGTAAATGATCAGTTACTTTCCCAACCTGATGGCCTTTTCATGATTCATTTTTAAAATATATTTTATTGATTTTTTACAGAGAGGCAAGGAGAGGGATAGGGAGTTAGAAACATCAATGAGAGAAACATCTATCAGCTGCCTCCTGCACACTCCCTACTGGGGATGTGCCCACAACCAAGGTACATGTCCTTGACCAGAATCGAATCTGAGACCTTTCAGTCTACAGACCAACACTCTATCCACTGAACCAAACTGGTTAGGGCTCATGATCCATTTTTTAGTGGCTTCTTTCTCAATGCCATGTTTCAGAGGGTACAAAATACCAAAGGCTCTCTCTGAGAGGCAAGTGCCCTGAACAAGGTACAAAAGTATTTCTCCAGGAGCTTGGCTCTTGATTGCATCCTAAACAGTGCTCTGTGGAATGTGCCCTATGCCTCATCAATAACACAATCACCCTAATCAATTGTTTCTTTTTATTTTGTAATCCTCATCCAAGAATATTTTTTCCTTCTCTCTCTCTTTCTCTCTCTCCCTCTCTCTCTCTCTCTCTCTCTCTCTCTCTTTCTTTCTCTCTTTCTTTTTTAGGGAGAGAGGGAAAGGTGGAGAGAAATATTGATGTGAGAAAACATATCTATTGGTTGCCTTCTGCCTGTGCCCTGACCAGGGCATGGGCCAGGAAGCAAAGAGCCTGCAACCGAGATATGAATCCTTGACTAGAATCAAACCCAAGATCCTTTGGTCCACCAGTGGATGCTTCATCCATTGAGCCAAACCAACTAGGTCTCAATTGCTTCTTTTTTAAAAAAAAATATTTTTATTGATTTCAGAGAGGAAGAGAGAGAGAGAGAGAGAGAGAGAGAGAGAGAGAGAGAGAGAGAGAGAAACATTAGTGATGGGAGAGAATCATCTTGCACAGCCTATTCCAGGGATTGAACCCACAACTCTAGCCCCAACCTGAAATCAAACCTGTGACCTCTTGGTTCCTGTGTAAACTGCTGAGCCACAGCTGGGCAATCAATTGTTTCTTGAGTGATCCAGTGACCCAATTGTTTCTTGGGGCCATAATGGTGGGCAAGACACCCTAGGCCCCACATAGACTACTCTGGTTAAGATAAATGGCATAGAAAGATGACATTTTGGCTGGAATCTCTCATCAGAAAGAGAAGCAGATAATGGACTTTTTTTGTTTGTTTGTGGGCAGCTGAATGAAGTCCCTGCCTTTGGTAGTTTTCAATCTGAGGCAGGATTCCCATCTCATGAACAGTGCTTTCCATCTGTATCTCTAAGACTTTGGTTACTGGGATCCCTCAGTCCTTCTTTACCAATCTCCAATCTTTGGGACTTCTCCTGGGTGGGAAAGGAAGAGCTGATCTGTCCATGGAGGGGACTGCTTATAATAAAAATAGTGGCAGCCCTGGCTTGTGATTCAATGGTAAGAGTACCAGCCTCCCCACTCACACACACACGAGGGTCTTGGGTTTGATTCCCAGTCCAGGGCAAGTAGCTGGGTTTTGGATTTGCTCCCCAGCCCTGGTCAGGAAGCATGTAGGAGGCAACCAGTTGATGTCTCTCTCTATCTCTGTGGGCTTTGTGCACAGTCTTGTTGTAGTTGAGCCTTGATTGCTCTTGGTGTCACTGGGAGGAATTGACCTCCAGGACAACTGGCTATAAAGTCCAGCTGTGTCTACAATGAAAGAGTTGCTATGTGGGAAACATTCCTACAGAGCAGGATTTGATTTAATGGGGCTTTGGTGTTCACTGAGTCTGCCCCTTGAGTGTGTTGCTTGTAGAGTTGTAAGCTGTCCACTGGGTGTGCTGGCTCTGGAGCCTCCCAGGAAGTGCAAATTCAGCCACTACCTGGGGCCACCTGGCAGGAGCTACAGAGAGTTCTGCAGATGGCTGCTACTGTATTGGTCTAGAAAGTGCCCAGGTGAGGCCCAACTGTGAAGCAAGGCAGGCTGGTGCTAGTGCCAGGTCTTGGACCTTTTATTGATAGGTTTGGGGCACACTGACTCCAGCTGCTGCTTGTTTAAGAGATCTTAGCAAAGTCTGAAGTCTGAGCCAAACAGGCCATTCATATGGAAAAGCAGCTGCAAACAGCTTGGGTGAGGCTGCAAATTGGATGGGGCAGGGTCTAACAGTGTGGGCCACACTAATGGAAACTCAGATGTGGATGTCAGTCAGCTCTGTGATGGGGAAGGTCTCAGGACAGGAACAATGACTCCTTTGAGCACCCCTGTCTGGGAGAAAGCTGCTCTCGAGTTTCTGCCATAATGCCAGATAGTCCAGTTTCTCCCAGTATGTTCCTGAATCCCTCCAAAGTCACTGCTGATAGACACCAGAGCTCAGAGAAAGCTGAGGAGGTACAGGCCTTTTAAGAGGAATATATAGGGCCCAGCTAGCATGGCTCAGGGGTTGAGTATCAACCTATGAACCAGGAGATCACAGTTCAATTTCCAGTCAGGGCACCTGCCTGGGTTGTGGGCTTGATCCTCAGTGTGGAGTGTGGAAGCAGCTGATCATTGATTCTCTCTCATCATTGATGTTTCTATCTCTCTCTCTCCCTCTCCCTTCGTCTCTGAAATCTATAAAAATCTATATTTTTTAAAAGAGGAACACCTTGAATTCCCATAGCCTGTGTCATTCAGCCACAATCCTCACTGGTTTTTACAGCCTGAAGTTACAGGGACTTATCTTCCAGTTCTGAAACCCTTGTCTGGGGGTCTGGTGTGTGGCTGGGATCCCTTTTTCCTCATGTACAGCCTCCACAGAAACGATCTCCCTTCTAGTTAAAAAAAAAAACACTGCATGTGAATGTTGGACCAGCCTCTTCTATGCCTCCACCCCTCCTATCAGTCTTCGTGTGCTTTCTTCTTTACTTCTCTAGTGGTAGGACTTCTATTCAGCCAGATTTCAGGCAGTTCTAAATTATGGTTGTTCTGTATTTTAGTTGTAATTTTGATATGGTTGTGGGAGGCAGTGAGTATAAGCATTTACCTATGCTGCCATCTGGATTCTCCTCCATTGATTTTTAGAGAAAGTGGAAGGGAAGGAGCGGGGACAGAGAGAGACAGAGAGAGAATGAGAAAACATTGGTTGCACACACTGACCAGGGCTGGGGATCGAATCTGCAATCCAGGTACATGTCCTTGACCTGGAATCAAAACTGAGATCCTTTGGTGCACAAACCAACACTCTAACCACTGAGAAACACCTGCATGATTGGCCTTCCATATTGTTTTGAAGATATATTGAATAAAGTCAGAGAATAGAATACATTTTATTGCTTAACACGGGTTAGTTAGTGCATCCATTTTTTATTGTTGTGTAACAAACATTCCCAGAACTTAGTGGCTAATAATCACAGCCATGGACTCAGCTGGGTTGTTTTTTTCCCTTGGGTTACTCATGCAACTACAATCACCTGAAACTCAATTTGGAATAGATATTCCAAGGTGGACACTTAATGTCTGGTGACTAGCCTCTCCAGGAGGATCACCTGAGTTTCTCCCATGATGATGATAGTGTTCCAAGAGGATGAGACCCAAGAACCAAGATGTATTCAGCCTCTGCTTGCCTCACATTAGCTAACATTCCAATGGCCAAATCTACAAAAGAATGTGGATTCCAATTGGCATGAAGCATGAAGGCCATTAGTGAGCAGCTTATCACAACATAATGTAGAATTCTAAATATTTAGACATAGTATGTGGACCTTCATTTGCACTCTCTTTAAAATTTTTTTAAAATATATTTTTATTGATATTTTAGAGAGGAAGGGAGAGGGACAGAGAGTTAGAAACATCGATGAGAGAGAAACATCAACCAGCTGCCTCCTGCATGCCCCCTACTGGGGATGTGCCCACAACCAAGATACATGCCCTTGACTGGAATCGAACCTAGGACTTTTCAGTCCCCAGGCTGATGCTCTATCTACTGAGCCAAACCGGTTCCGGCTTTTTTTTTTAATTTAATAAATCTTTATTGTTCAGATTATTACAATTGTTCTTTTTTTTCCTACCACAGTTCCCCTCCACCCAGTTCCCACCCCACCCTCTGCCCTTACCTCCCCCCACACACTGTCCTCATCCATAGGTATAAGATTTTTGTCCAGTCTCTTCTCAAACCCCTCTTACCCCTTTCCCCCTGAGAATTGCCAGTCCACTCTCTTTCTATGCCTCTGATTCTATTTTATTCACCTGTTTATTCTGTTCATCAGATTTTTAATTCACTTGATTTTTAGATTCACTTGTTGATAAATATGTATTTGTTGTTCCTAATTTTTATCTTTACCTTTTCCTTCTTCTTCCTCTTCTTAAAGAGTACCTTTCAGCATTTCATATAATACTGGTTTGGTGTTGATGAACTCCTTTAGCTTTTTATTATATGTGAAGCTCTTTATCTGCCCTTTAATTCTGAATGATAGCTTTGCTGGGTAGAGTAATCTTGGTTGTAGGTTCTTGCTATTCATCACGTTGAATATTTTGTGCCACTCCCTTCTGGCCTGCATAGTTTCTGTTGAGAAATCGTATAGGTGCTACCTTGTAGGTAATTAACTTTTTTTCTCTTGCCTCTTTTCATATTCTCTCTTTATCTTTTGCTCTTGGCATTTTAATTATGGTGTGTTTTGGTGTGATCCTCTTTGGATTCCTTTTGTTTGGAGTTCTGTGTGCTTCTTGGACTTGTAAGTCTATTTCTTTCACCAGGTGAGGAAAGTTTTCAGTCATTATTTCTTCAAATAGATTTTCAGTATCTTGCTCTCTCTCTTCTTCTGGCACCCCCACAATTCTGATGTTGGTACGCTTGAAGCTGTCCCAGAGGCTCCTTACATTATCTTCACATTTTTGGATTCTTTTCTCTTCTTGCTTTTCCAGTTGAATGTTTTCTGCTTCTTTATATTTCAAATTTTTGACTTGATCCTTGCCTTTCTCTAGTCTGCTGTTAGTACTCTGCATAATAGTTTTTATTTCAGTCTGTGTATGTTTAATTTCTAGTTGGTCTTTTTTCATATCTTTAAGGGTCTTGCTAAATTTATTGGCCTTTTCTAGGAAACTCTTGAAAAACCTTATAACCGTGGTTTTGAACTATATACCCAGTCATTTTTTTCCCTCCATTTCTTTTGTTTGTGATCTCGTTTTTTGTCTCTGCATTTTGGCTGATTCCCTGAGTTGGTAGAGTAGCTTTGTGTGCTAGCTGTCCTACGTGGCCCAGTAGCTCTGCCTCCCCAGTTACCTGAGGTGGACATTCTTGGTGCACCCCTTTGTGGACCATGTGTATTGCCTTGTTGTAGTTAATTCTTGATTGTTGTTGGTATCACTGGGAGGAATTGACCTCCAGACCAACTGGCTGTGAGGATCAGTTGTGTCTATGCTGGGAGAACTTCTGTGCTGGAGTCAGCCTTATGATACAAGACTTGCAAAATTGCAAAAGCCTCTGAGCTTGGCTTGGATGGGGCGGAGTCTCAGGGCTGAGCAGACAGCCTTGGCTTCCCGTCAGCCCTGCCCTATGAGGTTCCTGGGTCTCAGTGTCCCTTGGTTATCGCTTCAGCCCTCTCTGTGTGCACATGTGTGCACCTCCAGACCTCTGCCTTTTGTGGCTCCCCTGAGTTTCTGTGCACTCCTCTCTTTTCTTGAGAGTCCAAACTCCCCCATATAGTCTGAGACTCCAGGGTCTTGCCCAGAACTGGGCTTCAGTGCAATTGGTAGTTTCCATTTCCCTCCTGCTAGAGAAAGCCAGCCAGTCACTCAGCTGCCTGTCCTCTCTGCGTGGGTGTCTTCATACCTCAGCTTTTTGCAGCTCCTCAGAGTCTCCGTGTGCCCCTCTTTCCTTCTAGCTGTAGAATTTCCACTCAGCCAGCTTTCCTGTTCTGGATTATGTCTGTTTTGTCTTTTAGTTGTAGTTTGAAATTGTTGTGCAAGGCAGCAATTTAGGTGTTCACCTATGCCACCATCTTGGTTTCTCCTCCATTTGCACTCTTGACACACACCCTGCAAACATTGTAGTGAATTACTCTATTTCACCAGGGACTCAATGCAGATCAGGATATCCTCTTGTCATTTTCCTCAAGGAGATCTCAGCTCTGGGTGTCAGCCCAGCACACTCACTTAGTTCATTCTGAAAATGTTATTTATACATCTGTGTATCATACACTAGGAGTACAGCCATAGGCAGGTAGACACAGTCCTGTCCTCAAGAATTGGGGAGTCCAGGGCCCTGGCGTGAATTATCTACATGAGTTCAGTGAGATTTATGTCAAGTGACTTTTTTTTTTAAAATATTTTTTCCATTGCTTCTTCAGAGAGTGGAAGGGAAGGAAGAAGGAGGAGGAGGGGGAGAGAGAGAGAGAGAGAGAGAGAGAGAGAGAGAGAGAGAGAGAGAGGAAAGCATCGATTAGAGAGAGCTACATTAACTGGTTCCTCCCTGATTGGGGTGGGGAGCGAACCTGCAACCCAGAATGGAACCCTCGACCCTTTGGTACATGGGCTGTCACTCTAACAACTGAGCAACACAGGCCAGTTCTCAAGTGACATTTTGTAGACATTTAATTAAACATTTATTAACTTTAATAATGCAGACTGTTATTTTCTAATTTGTGAGAAGATATGTATTGTTTTCAAGTCTCAAACATTTTGTAGGGGCTTGAAAAGTTCTTACACTTTCTTTGTGGAAAAGTTTGCCCTGGGGAGGAAGACAGACCATGTAATCCTGTGATTTCTTTCCTTTTGTGGGAGTAATTTTAAATTTTGCAATAATTTCAACTTACAGAAATTTTGCAACGAGAGTATAAAGACCACCTGTATACTCTTTGTGGAAATTAACCAATTGTTAACTTGTTCTATTCGCTTTATTATTCTCTCAATCTCTCTCTCTTGAAAATGAAATATATATCGGCATATACCAGTATGCATCTGTAACATACACACAAATATATTGATATGTAAAACATTTCCTGAGAGAGTATTGTATAATATATACACTTATACATAGGTGAATATATAACACACACAGAAACAGAATACATGTATGTATAGAAATATATAATTCATATACCTTAGAGATGTATTACTACACACAGAGACATATATACACTAGAGGCCCTGGTAGGAACTGGGTAAGACTGCCCTGATCACCGGCCAGGCCTAGGAACCCCACCCATGCACAAATTCATGCACCAACCTCTAGTTTATTTTATAACTGGAAGTTTGTAACTTTTAACCTATTATGATTCTTTTAACCATTTAACTTGAATACTGGGTTGTCAGTGCTATTCTGGGAGAAGCACAGGAGCTATAAGAGCTCAGAGAAGGGGCGAATCCTCTCAGGCAAGTTTTCCTGGGACAGGGGCCAGAAGCTGAGGGGTACCAAGATTATCCAGACAAGAAAATAAGGAATGGGTGATCCAGATTGGGGAGGAGCCTGAAAATGCACTATAGCCTGGGGCATGCCTGATTCTTCCAGATGAACCCAGTGACATCGGGGCTAAGAATGTGGACACCCCAAAAGAGGCTGCTGTGCCTCTGTCCAAGGAGTGGCCCCATCATCCTGGCAGCTGATCATGACCTTTTCTGCCAGGCTTTGGTCACATTCAGGTCACCAGGAAAGGTCAGAGGCTTGGGCAGATATGACTCAGATTCTGGGTTGAGGCTTCAGAAGGGAACAAAGTGGCTGCTATTGAGATGCCCTCCCTATCTGCACTGCAGTTTTCCCAGCCTGCGAGCATATGTGTGCGTGAACCTGGCAACCTTTGCTCCCAAGGCAAACGGCCCTGAACTCACTAAGGAAAGAATAACAAGTCTAAGTGCACCTTTTCAGCACTCACGTTTATAGCATCCAGCATGTGCATGCTCCATGTCATGCCCTCCTCAAATCCACCTTGAATAGGAGAACACGCTTTTCCCTTTTGAACTAGGGAATCTGAGATGTTCAGACACTTTGCCAAAGTTGCACAGCTTTCAAGGGCCAAGATTTGACCCTAATTCTCTCTGCAGGTCCAAACCACTGAATTTTTTGTTTTGAGTGGATGATGTATTTCCATTGCTCCAAACCCAAAAAGTTTAAACAACATAGCTAGAGAAGTTACCCTGCCCTAGTCATGTGTCCACACAAACTTTGTTCAAGAATGTTTATCCAGCCGATACCGGTTTGGCTCAGTGGATAGAGCGTCGGCCTGCGGACTGAAAGGTCCCAGGTTCGATTCCGGTTGGGGGCATGTACCTTGCTGGCGGGCACATCTCCAGTGTGGGACGTGCAGGAGGCGGCAGATTGATGTCTCTCTCTCATCGGTGTTTCTGACTTTCTATCCCTCTCCCTTCTGCGCTGTAAAAAAATCAATTATATATATATATATATATATATATATATATATATATATATATATATAAAAGAATGTTTATCCAGCCTGGCTGGTGTGGCTCAGTGGTTGAGTGTCAACCTATGAACCAGGAGGTCATGGTTCGATTCCCAGTCAGAGCGCATGCCCAGGTTGAGAGCTCAATCTCCAATGTGGGGGCATGGAGGAGGCAGCCAATCAATAATTCTCTCTCATCCTTGATGTTTCTATCTCTCCCTCTTCCTTCTTCTCTGAACTCACTTAAAAATATTTTTTTTATCTCTGATAAGGGTTTAATCTCCAACATTTATAGGGAACTCATACAACTTAACAAAAGGAAGATAAACAACCCAATCAAAAAATGGGCAATGGACCTAAATAGATTTTTTTTAAGGAAGACATAAGGAAGGCTAAGAGGCATATGAAAACATTCTCAAAGTCATTAATCATCAGAGAAATGCAAATCAAAACAACAATGAGTACCATCGCACACTTCTCAGAATGGCTATCATCAACAAATCAACAAATGACAAGTGCTGGCGAGAATGTGGAGAAAAAGGAACCCTCGTGCACTGCTGGTGGGAATGCAGACTGCTGCAGCCACTGTAGAAAACAGTATGGCGTTTCCTCAAAAAGTTAAAAATGGAACTCCCATTTGACCCAGTGATCCCACCATACTACCCAAAGCAATCTATAGATTTAATGCACTACCCATTAAAATACCAATGACATATTTCACAGACCTAGAAAGAATTCTTCATAGATTCATCTGGAACAAAAAAAGACCACAAATAGCCACAGCAATTCTGAGAAAGAAGAATAAAGTAAGTGGGATCTCAATACCAGACTTCAAGCTATACTACAAAGCAACTGTTCTCAAAACAGCCTGGTACTGGCACAAGAACAGACATATAGACGAATGGGATAGAATAGAGAATCCAGATATCCACCAACCACTATGCTCAACTAATATTTGACAAAGGAGGCATGAACATATAATGGAGTCAAGATAGCCTCTTCAACAAATGGTGTTGGGAAAATTGGACAGATATGTGCAAGAAAATGAAACTGGACCACCAACTTACACCAAATACAAAAATAAACTCAAAATGGATACAGGACTTAAACATTAGAAGGGAAACCATAAAAATATTAGAGGAATCCACAGGCAGCACAATCTCAGACATATGCCAAAAGAACTTCTTCACTGATACTGCTCCAAAGGTAATGGAAGCTAAAGAAAAAATAAAACAAATGGGACTACATCAAAATAAAAAGCTTTTGTACAGCAAAAGAAACCATCAATAAAACAACAAGAAAGACCACTGTATGGGAGGACATATTTGCAAATGTTATCACTGACAAAGGTTTAATCTCCAACATCTACAGCGAACTTATACAACTTAATAAAAGGAAGATAAACGATCCAATAAAAAAAATGGGCAATGGACCTAAATAGAACCTTTTCGAAAGACGACAGAAGGAAGGCCAAGAGACACATGAAAACATGTTCAAAGTCACTAATCATCCGAGAGATGCAAATCAAAACAACAATGTGATACCATCTTACACCTGTCAGAATGGCAATCATCAACAAATCAACAAACGACAAGTGTTGGCGAGGATGGGGAGAAAAAGGAACCCTTGTTCACTGTTGGTGGGAATGCAGACTGGTGCAGCCACTGTGGAGAACAGTATGGAGTTTCCTCAAAAAACTAAAAATGGATCTCCCATTTGATCCAGCAATCCCACTCTTAGGAATTTATCCTAAGAAATCACAAACACCAATCAGAAAGGATTTATGCACCCCTATGTTCATAGCAGCACAATTTACAATAGCTAAGATTTGAAAACGGCCTAGGTGCCCGTCAGCAGATGAGTGGATCAGAAAACTGTGGTACATCTACACAATGGAATTCTATGCTGCCATTAAAAAGAAGGAACTCTTACCTTTTGCAGCAACCTGGATGGAACTGGAGAGCCTTATGCTTAGTGAAATAAGCCAGTCAATGAAGGAGAAGCACCACATGATCTCACTCTTTTGTGGTTAATAAAGAACATTGTAAACTGATGAACAAAAGGATAGACACAGAGGCAGTAAAGCATCAAACAAACTGTCAAATTATAGCAGGAAGATTAAGGAGAGGTGGGGTAGATAAGAGATCAATCAAAGGACTTGTATGCATGCAGATGAGCATAACCAATGAACATAGACACTGGAGGGTTGGGGTATGCCTGGGAGGGAGGGGCGTCAATGGGGAGATATGTATACATGTAACACAATAAAAAAAAAAAAAAGAAACTAGAAACACCAAACAGAAAGGATATATGCACCCCTACTTTCATAGCAGCACAATTTACAATAGCTAAGATTTGGAAACAGCCTAAGTGCCCATCAGCAAATGAGTGGGTTAAAAAACTGTGGTACGCCGAAACCGGTTTGTCTCAGTGGATAGAGCATCGGCCTGTGTATTGAAAGGTCTCAGGTTCGATTCCGGTCAAGGGCACGTACATTGGTTGCGGGCACATCCTCAGTAGGGGGCGTGCAGGAGGCGGCTGATCGATGTCTCTCTCTCATCGATGTTTCTAATTTTCTATCCCTCTTCCTTCCTCTCTGTGAAAAATCAATAAAATATATAAAAGATAAAAATAAATAAAAATAAAAAATAAAAAAAAACCCTGTGGTACATCTACACAATAGAATTCTATGCTGCTGAAAAAGGAAGGAACTCTTACCATTTGAAACATCATGGGATGGAACTGGAGAGCATTATGCTAAGTGAAATAAGTCAGTCCGAGAAAGATAAATATCACATGATCTCATTCATTTGTGGAATATAATGAACATCATAAACTGATGAACAAAAACAGATCCAGAGACAGAGAAACATTGATAAGACCATTAAACCTCAGAGGGAAGGTACGGGAGGATGGGGGTAAGGGAGAGAGATCAGCCAAAGGACTTGTATGCATGCATATAAGCCTAATCTATGGACACAGACACCTGGGGGGTGAGGGCATGAGCCCGGGGGTGGGAGGACAATAGGAGGATAAGGACACATATGTAATACCTTAATTAATAAAGAAAATAAAAAATGTTTTAAAAAAGGAATGTTTATCCAGGTTTATTCATAATCATTTTTGAGGGTTTTTTGTATGTTTAAACATTTTCATTTTAGAAATTATTATGGCCCGGAGGCGTGGCTCAGTGGTTGAGCATGGACCTATGAGCCAAGAGATCACTGTTAGATTGCCAGGTTATGGGTTCAATCCACAGTAGAGGATGTGTGGGAGGCTGTCCATCAATGATTCTCTTCGATGATGTTTCTATCTCTCCCTCTCTCTTCCTCTCTGAAATCAATATAAATATATTTTTAAAAAAGAAAAAAATTGTAGCCCTGGTTGGTGTGACTCAGATGGTTGGGCATTATCCCATTCACTTTAAGGTTTCTGGTTTGATTCCCTCTCAGAGCACATGCTCAGGTTTCTAGCTCAAGCCCTGTGGGAGACATGCAAGAGGCAGCTGATTGATAGTGTTCTCACATCAATGTTTCTTTCTCTCTCTCTTCCTCCCTCTCTAAAAATCAATTTTAAGAATCTTGGCTCCCTTTTTCTTTTCTCTCTCTCTCTCTCTCTCTCTCTCTCTCTCTCTCTCTCTCTCTCTCTCTCTCTCTCTCTGCTAGGATTCTGGGGAATTTGCTTCATTGTGCCCAGGAGTGGCTTCTCTCAATAAACTTTCCATCCACCAAAAACAAAACAAAACAAAGACAAAAAAACACACAAAAACTTAGCCCTACCTAGTTTGCTCAGTGCATACAGCATTGGACTGAAGAGTCCTGGGTTCGATTCCAGTCAAGGGCACATGCCTGGGTTACAGGCTTGATCCCCAGTAGGGGGCATGCAGGAAGTGGCCGATCAATGATTTTCTTTCATCATTGATGTTTCTATCTCTTTCTCCCTCTCCCTTACTATCTGAAATTAATAAAAAATAAAAATATAAGAGACAAAACCCCCAGAAAATCTGTAATTTAAAAAAAAACTAAAATAAATAAATAATTTTTTATGGACTGAATGTTTGTGTCCCCCTAAAATTCCTATGTTGAAGCCCTAACCCTCCACTGTAATGGTGTTTGAAGGTGGGGCCTTTTGGAGGATGGGCCACCTTGATGGAACTGGTACCCTTATAAAAAGAGAGATGCTCTCTTTCTCTCTCTGCCACGTGAGGGCACTGAGAGAAGTTTGCTGTTGGCAAGCCACGAAGAAAGCTCTCACCAGAAACTGCCTGCACCTTGACCTTGGACCTTCCAGCCTCAGGATGGTGAGAAATACATGTCTGTTGTTTAAGACCCCAGTGTGTGGTATTTTGTGATAGCGGCCTCAGCTGACTAACATAAAAATGGTGGGGAAAACATTTCAGCAGCAAGTGGAAATCTAATTGACATACCATAATCTGCACATATCTGAAGTCCATGATGTAATAACCTTTGACATATGTATATAGCCACAAACAAGGCAATGTACCCCACCTAAGAGCTTCTCTGTGCCTCTCTGGAACCCCTTCCACTGTCCTCTCCACCTTCCTCATGTAATTAATCATCACTTGCTTTCCATCACTGCAGATGAAGTTGTGTTTTCCAGAACTTAATGTAAATGGAATCACATAGGTTATACTTTTTTTTCTAGCTTCTTTCACTCAGCACAATTACTTTGAGATTATCCCTGTTGGATTATCTACAGCATATTTATTTTTATGATGATAGGGATAAACCACAGTTTCTTTATTCACCTGTTGAAGGACATTTGGGTTGTTTCCAGTTTTCATTTATTAGAAATAAAGCTATGGAGACTCATGTGCAAATTTTGGAAAATATATTTTAATTGATTCAGAGAGGAAGGGAGAAAGAGAGATAAAAACATCAATGATGAGAGAAACATCATCAACGAGAGAATCATTCATCAACTGCCTCCTGCACACCCCCTACTGTGGGTCGAGCCCAAAACCCAGGCATGTGCCCTTGACCCGGAATGGAACCTGCAACCCTTCCATATGAGGGTCGATGCTATAGCCGCTGGGAAACACTGGTCAGGGACATATATGGCTTTATTTTCATGCTTCATTATTTGATTCAAATCGCAATATCTTAATGAACCAGCTATGCCATCTCCCTAACCAATGACTTGTGAAGCTCTAGAAACAACCATAGAGTGTAACACATTTTCAAATTGCAAATTATTTTAAGGAAGTATTTAGTGACCTGGGAAAGTATATAGGGTGTGTTAAATTAGAAATACAGAAATTCAACTGTATATATCTAGTGGCATTCCAATTTTCTTGCTAAATGTGTTTTGGATTCCATCCCCTGTAGGGGGCGCGCAGGACGCAGCGATCAATGATTCTCATCATTGATACTTCTATCTCTTTTCCTCCCTTCCTCTCTAAAATAAATAAAAATATTTTTTAAAAATATTTATAGGTGATAGAACATCTGCTTTCAAGCAAATGCTTCAAAACAATCTAATTGACAAGGAAGTGGGAACACGGAAAGAGATGAGACAGGATTGACTCGGCAATTGTCTATATTTATAAACCATTATTTTTGTTCATTGTGGAAAATACACATCATATAAAACTTATATCTTTTTTTCATTGTCGTTGTTAATCCTTACCATTGAATTTTAGGAAGAGTGGGAGGGTGGAGGAAAGACAGAGAAACGTCGCTTTGAGATGTGAGAGAAACACATCAATTGTTTCCTACATATGCAGGACCAGGGCCAGGGATCCAGCCTGCAGCTGGGGTATGTGTCCTTGACCAGAATCAAACCCAGGACTCTTCATTCCCCAGCCAAGGCTCTATTCACTGAGCCAAATAGGCTAGGTCTAAAGTTTATCATTGTAACTATTTTCTAGTGTACAGTTTAGTGGCATTAGTATATTTCTCTACCTTTTTTGTTAAAAATTGTCCAAAACAAAAGGTTGAAGTAAAAATTGTGAGTAAGTAAATGGTGATAAAAATAAAACATGTAGATAAATTAATATTAGTTTCTATGCAGGCTAGTGCAGTGATTTTTATTTAGCTCTTTAGCTTCTTAAAATTCTATAATTAATATGCTAACTTTTAGAGATTAAATAACTTTTGTTGATTTATTTTGAGAGAGAGACATGCATCTACTTGTTGTTCCACTTATTTATACATTCATTGGTTATTTCTTGCATGTGCCCTGACTGGAGATCAAACCCGAAACCTGGTTTTATAGGGACGACCCTCTTCACCAATTGAGCTACCCAGCCAGGGCAATTTTTAGAGATTTTTAAAAATAACAATAAGAAAAAGCTAAAGGTGGCATTGTTTTTCAGGACAATTTCTTTCTTTCTTTTTTAAAAAATATATTTCATTGAATTTTTTACAGAGAGGAAGGGAGAGAGATAGAGAGTTTAAAATATTAATGAGAGAGAGATACATCAATCAGCTGCCTCCTACACGCTCCCCACTGGGGATGTGCCCGCAACCAAGGTACATGCCCTTGAGCGGAATTAAAACCGGGACCTTTCAGTCAGCAGGCCGATGCTCTATCCACTGAGCCAAATCCGTTTCAGCCAGGACAATTTCTTCACAGGTGTTCCACCGGCAAGCGCTGCTCCTGTATTTGGCCGTAGGAGAAGCGCCCCCTCGTGGTGAATATGAGAACTACCCTTGCTTGTTCCTTTACCAGGGTCCTGGGTTCCTGCTAAGGGAAAGAAAACGCTCCTGGGGGCTATGCACCCTCTTGGGCGACACCTGAGTACTGAGGGGGCACCTGAAGTGACCTAGAGATCTTGTCCTAGAAGATGAGATTCAGAGGAGAAACCAAGGGGAAATATAGAGATGATGAACAGCAACTTTCCTCCTCCTCCACCTTCTTTTCTTAGTCCATCTTATTTAACAGCAAGTCACTCATTCCTCCATCAAACTTTTATTGATCACCTACTGTGTGCCAGGTCCTGTTCCAAGTACTAGGGATAAAAGTCCTTGCCCGAATGGAGCGGACACAATCACTGTGTGAGGACACACGATAAACAAATAAAGAAAATATACAGTGTGTTATGTGGTGATAAGTACTTGGTGATAGGGAGAAAAATAAACCCAAAAAGGGAGATACCGAATGGGGTAGGCTTGTAATAGAGTGGTTAGAAAGGTTTCACTAAGAAAAGGGAGTTTGAGCCCCGTTGGCATGGCTCAGTGGTTGAGCATCAAACTATGAATCAGGAAGTCACAGTTTGATTCTTGGTCAAAGTACATGCATGGGTTGCAGGCTCGATCCCCAGTATGAGGAGTTAAGAGGCAGCCTATCAATGATTCTCTCTCATAATTGATGTTTCTACCTCTTTCTCCCTCTCCCTCCCTCTGAAATCAATAGAAATATATTTATTTTTTTAAGTTGTCATGGTTTATTGATAATATTATAACATAGCAAAAGATTCAAACGGCTCCATGCTGTGTTTTAAAATTCATCCCAACTGTAAGCTAAGTGACCTGCAGGTTGGACAGACTGCCAAAGTCCAAGAGCTTCAGCATTTCCTTAGTGTCAGGATCAACTTCAATGATCTCCTGATCCAGGGTAGAGACCTCGGGCACATAGTTGTCTCTCCTCTCCCTCTCCTCCTCCTGTAGCTTGATGGAGATGCCTCTCACGGGGCCCTTCTGGATCTGCTTCATCAGGTGAGTGACATGGCCCGCGATCTTGTTTCGGAGCTTCTTGCTGGGGATAATGGCGATCTCTTCACACACGCGTTTGTTGGTGTGGAAGTCGTTGCCCAGGCGTGTGTAGTACTTCTCAATGATGACCCCGGGCCACCTTCTTCACGGTCTTGGTGCGAACGCGGCCCATGATGGCGGGTCCCTGGTGAAAGAGCAATAGAAATATATTTAAAGAAAAGAAAGTTTGAGGAGAATCCAAGATGGCGGCATAGGTAAACACCTATACTGCTGCCTCGCACAACAATTTCAAAACGACAACTAAAAGACAGAACGGACATCATCCAGAACCACAGGAAAGCTGGCTGAGTGGAAGTTCTACAACTAGAGGGAAAGAGAGGGGCTCACGGAGACCCAGAGGAGCTGCAAAAAGCTGAGGTACGGAGACGAGCGCGCTGAGAGAGCGGGTGCCGGAGTACCTGGCTGGCTTTCTCTGGTGGGAGGGAAACGGAGACTCCCAACGGCATTGAACCCCTTCTCTTACGACACTAAACCCCAGATCCAGCCGAAACTCATACGGGGGGAGTTTGGACTGTGAAAAGGGAGAAGTGCACGGAAATTTAGGGGAGTTGCAAAGGATCGGAGGTCTGGTCGCAAACGGCACCACGCGGAGGACGGATTGCTGATTGTGCCGCTGGCTTTCGCGAGTGGGTGGGAGACAGACCCTCCCAACTGTGCCACTTCTGAGTCCACTGGGCCCCTGTTTTGGGCGAAACCCTGGGGACCTAGACTCGTGTGGTCCTGGTTTGCAGGGGAGCCGGAAAGGCAGCGGTTGGAGGCGCTGCGGGTGCGCGCGCACAAGGACCACTCCAGCCATTACCCAGTCACGT
>JAAGEH010000101.1:654650-715378 GCA_011751065.1 Lasiurus cinereus | reverse complement strand
CCGACTGGAAGGCAAGGCGGTCCCTTAAGCCCTGAGACTCCGCCCTCCCAAGCTCAGCAGAGGCTTCTTCGGCTGAATCCAGCACAGAAGTTTCCCCGGCACAGTGAAAATGCCGAGACAAGGGAAGGGATTACAAGCAAAAGAAATGGAGGAAAAAAAAAGACTGGATATAGAGTTCAAAACCACGCTTATAAGGTTTTGCAAGAATATGCTAGAAAAGATGGATAAATTTAGTGAGACCCAAGAGAAGATAATAAATACACTGACTGAAATGAATACTATTACGCAGAGTACTAACAGCAGACTAGAGAAAGGCAAGGATCAAGTCAAAAATTTGAAATATAAAGAAGCAGAAAACATTCAACTGGAAAAGCAAGAAGAGAAAAGAATCCAAAAATGTGAACATAATGTAAGGAGCCTCTGGGACAGCTTCAAGCGTACCAACATCAGAATTGTGGGGGTGCCAGAAGAAGAGAGAGAGCAAGATACTGAAAACCTGTTTAAAGAAATAATGACTGAAAACTTCCCACATCTGGTAAAAGAAATAGACTTACAAGTCCAGGAAGCACACAGAACCCCAAAGAAAAGGAACCCAAAGAGGACTACACCAAGACACATCATAATTAAAATGCCAAGAGCAAAAGACAAAGAGAGAATATTAAAAGCAGCAAGAGAAAAACAGTTTATTACCTACAAGGGAGCACCCATACGACTGTCAGCTGATTTCTCAACAGAAACGATGCAGGCCAGACGGGAGTGGCAAGAAATATTCAACGTGATGAACAACAAGAACCTACAACCAAGAATAATCTATCCAGCAAAGCTATCATTCAGAATTGAAGGGCAGATAAAGACCTTCACAGAGAAGAAAAAGCTAAAGGAGTTCATCAACTCCAAACCAGTATTATATGAAATGCTGAAAGGTACCCTTTTAGAAGAGGAAGAAGAAAAAGGTAAAAGACAAAAAATTATGAACAACAAATACACATCTGTCAACAAGTGAATCTAAAAATTAAGTGAATTAAAAATCTGATTAACAGAATAAACTGGTGAATATAATAGAATCAGGAGCACAGAAAGGGAGTAGACTGATAATTCTCGGGAGGACAAAAATCATAAAGCATCAAACAGACTGTGAAATTATAGCAGAAAGATTAAAGTTAGGTGAGGTAAATAAGTGATCAATCAAAGGGCTTGTATGCATGCTTATAAACATAACCAATGATCACAGACACGGGGGGGTCGGGGTACGCCTGGGAGGGAGGGGGGGCAATGGGGAGATATGTATAAAAAAATTAATAAAAATTAATTAAGAACCAAAAAAAAAAAAAAAAAAAAAAAAGTTTGAGAGGAGAGGAATTTAAGGTTTTTTTTTTTAAATTAAATCTTTATTTTTCAGATTATTACATTTGTTTCTCTTTTTTCCCCTCCATAGCTCCCCTCCACTCAGCTCAACCCCCTCCCTCTATCCTTACCTCCCCCCCATTGACCTCATCCATAGGTGTATGATTTTTGTCCAGTATCTCCCTGCACCCCTGCTCATCCCTTTTCCCCTGAGAATTATCAGTCCACTCCCTTTCTGTGCTCCTGATTCTATTATATTCACCAGTTTATTCCATTGATCAAATTTTTATTCACTTAATTTTTAGATTCACTTGTTGATAGATATGTATTTGTTGTTCATAATTTCTATCTTTACCTTTTTCTTCTTCCTCTTCTTTTTTTACATATATATATATATATATATATATATATATATATATATTTTACAGAGAGAAAGGGAGAGAGACAGAAAGTCAGAAACATCCATGAGAGAGAGACATCGATCAGCCGTCTCCTGTACACCCCACACTAGAGATGTGCCCAAAAGCAAGGCACATGCCCCCGACCGGAATCGAACCCGGGACCCTTCAGTCCGCAGGCCAACACTCTATCCACTGAGCCAAACCGATCTTGGCTTCTTCCTCTTCTTAAAGAATACCTTACAGCATTTCATATAATACTGGTTTGGTGTTGATGAACTCCTTTAGCTTTTTCTTATCTGTGAAGCTCTTTATCTGCCCTTCAATTCTGAATGATACCTTTGCTGGGTAGAGTATTCTTGGTTGTAGGTTCTTGGTATTCATCACGTTGAATATTTCTTGCCACTCCCATCTGGCCTGCATCATTTCTGTTGAGAAATCAGCTAACAATCGTATAAGTGCTCCCTTGTAGGTAATGAACTGTTTTTCTCTTGCTGCTTTTAATATTCTCTCTTTGTCTTTTTGCTCTTGGTTTTCTAATTATGATGTGTCTTGGTGTAGTCCTCTTTGGATTCCTTTTATATTGGGTTCTGTGTGCTTCCTGGACGTGTAAGTCTATTTCTTTCACCAGACGTGGGAAGTTTTCAGTCATTATTTCTTCAAATAGTTTTTCAGTATTTTGCTCTCTCTCTTCTTCTGGCACCCCCACAATTCTGATGTTGGGACGCTTGAAGTTGTCCCAGAGGACAACTTTTGGATTCTTTTTTCTTTTTCTTTTCTTTTTCCTGTTTTTTATTTTTATTTTTTTACAATCTTTATTATTCAGATTATTACATTTGTTTCTCTTTTTTCCCCTCCATAGTTCCCCTCCACCTGGCTCCCACCCCTCCCTTCCTCCTGTTGACCTCATCTATAGGTGTATGATTTTTGTCCAGTCTCTCCCCCCTTTCCCCCTGAGAATTATCAGTCCACTCCCTTTCTGTGCTCCCGATTCTATGATTATTCACCAGTTTATTCTGTTGATCTTATCTTCAATTCCCTTAATTTTCAGATTCATTTGTTGATAGATATGTATTTGTTGTTCATAATTTTTTATCTTTTACCTTTTTCTTCTTCCTCTTCTAAAAGAGTACCTTTTAGCATTTCATATAATACTGGTTTGGATTTGATGAACTCCTGTAGCTTTTTCTGCCCTTCAATTCTGAATTATAGCTTTGCTGGATAGAGTATTCTTGGTTGTAGGTTCTTGCTATTCATCACGTTGAAAATTTCTTGCCACTCCTGTCTGGCCTGCATCATATCTGTTGAGAAATCAGCTACCTGACAGTTGTATGGGTGCTCCCTTGTAGGTAATGACCTGTTTTTCTCTTGCTGCTTTTAATATTCTCTCTTTGTCTTTTGCTCTTGGTATTTTAATTATGATGTGTCTCAGTGTAGTCTTCTTTGGATTCCTTTTATATGGGGTTCTGTGTGCTTCCTGGACTTGTAAGTTTATTTCTTTCACCAGATGTGGGAAGTTTTCAGTCATTATTTCTTCAAATAGTTTTTCAGTATTTTGCTCTCTCTCTTCTTCGGGCACCCCCACAATTCTGATATTGGGACGCTTGAAGTTGTCCCAGAAGACAACTTTTGGATTCTTTTTTCTTCTTTCTTTTCCAGTTGAGTGTTTTCTGATTCTTTATATTTCAAATTTTTGACTTGATTCTTGTCTTCCCCTTTTCTGCTGTTAGGTCTCTGTATAATATTTTTATTTCAGATAGTGTATGTTTAATTTCTAGTTGGTCCTTTTTCATCTCTAGTTGGTCCTTTTTCATCTCCTCTTGGGTCTCACTAAATTTATCCATCTTTTCTAGGAGATTCTTGAAAAACCTTATAAGCGTGGTTTTGAACTCTATATCCAGTCCTTTGTTTTCCTCCATTTCCTTTGTTTGTGATCTCTTTCTTTGTCTCCGCATTTTCACTATGCTGGGAGAACTTCTGTGTTGGATTCAGCCTTAATGACAGAAGACTTGCAAAAGCCTCTCTGTTGAGCTTGGGAGTGGTGGAGTCTCAGGGCTTAACTGACTGCCTTGCCTTCCAGTCGGCCCCATCCTACACGGCCCCTGGGTCTCACATGACTGAGTAATGGCTGGAATGGTCCCTGTGCACACGCACAGTGCCTCTAGACCGCTGCCTTTCTGGCTCCCCTGCACTCTGGGACCATATGAGTCTGCGTCCCAGGGTCTTGTCCGAAACTGGGATTTAGTGGAGTTAGAAGTGGCACAGTCTATAGGCTCTGTCTCCTACCCACAAGCCAGCGGCACAATCAGCAGTCTGTCCTATGCACACAGCAGAATGCGCGTCTGCAGACTTCTGATCTTTTGCAACTCCCCTAAATTTCCGTGCACTTTTCCCTTTTCACAGTACAAACTCCCCCCGTATGAGTTTCTGCTGGACCTAGGGTTCAGTGCCATAGGATAAAAGGTGCAGTGCAGTTGGCAGTCTCCCATCTCCCTCCTGCCAGATGAAGCCAGCCAGGCAATCCGGCACTCACTCTTTCCACCTGCGTTTCTCTGTACCTCAGTTTTTTGCAGCTCCTCTGGGTCTCTGTGAGCCCCTCTCTTTCCTTCTAGTAATTTCCACTCAGCCAGCTTTCCTGTGGTTCGAGATGATGTTCGTTCTGTCTTTTAGTTGTAGTTTTGAAATTGTTGTGCGAGGCAGCAGTTTAGGTGCTCACCTATGCTGTCATCTTGGATTCTCCCAGCATTTGAGGTCTTGCTTCCTGGCATATATCATCAGTTTGGCTCAAATAAACTCATAAAAATTCTAAAAAAAGAAAGAAAAAGAAAGAAAAAAGGAAGGAAGGAAGGAAGGAAGGAAAAAAGGAAGGAAGGAAGGAAGGAAGGAAAGAAAACAGAAGAGGAAGAAGTTTAATCAAGGAAGTGAAGAAAGGGAAGGGGTAAGTCAGGCAGATATTTGGGAGAACATCCCAGGCAGAGGGAACAGACAGTGCAAAGGCTCTGAGGCAGGAATGTACCTAATGTGTTTGGGAAACATTAAGAATGCCGAGAGAGAGAGAGAGAGAGAGAGAGAGAGAGAGAGAGAGAGAGGAATAGATACCTGTGCTTTGATTTTTTTTGAGCCTTTTGAGAATCAATCTCATGACTCCTTTATATTCCTAAATACTTCCATTTATATTTCCTTATAGGGGGTTTCTCTATCTTGTCATTGTTGACACTTGGGCTGGGTGATTTTTGCTGTGGGGGGCTGCCTTGGGCATGGTACAAATTTTAGCATCTCTGGCCTGTAACCGCTAGATGTCAGCAGCACACAACCCTAGTAGTAACAACCAAAATGTCTTCAGACATTGTTGGATGTGCCCTGGATAACAGAACTGCCTGCAGTGAAGACTGTTGCTTCCATAACCACAGTGTAAGGGTTACAACCAGAATCTCTAATATCAATGCAATATTGCTATCTAAGCTGCATACCTTATTCAAGTTTTATCAGTCATCTAATGATGTCTTTTATAGCAGTTTTTATTTTCAGGTCCCTGGTTCAATCCAGGATCATGTATTGCATTTAGATATCATTTTTTTTTAAACTTTATTTCAACCTGGAACATTTTTTTCTCCTTTCTTTGTCTTTCATGGCACTAACATTTTTGAAAGTTATAGGCTAATCCAGTGGTTGACAAATCACGGCTTGCGAGCCACATGCAGCTTGCGAGCCATGGTTTACCACTCTTGACTAGTGAGTTTGCCGACCACTGGTCTAGACTAAATGTTACCGTGTAGTTGGAAGCTGTGAGGATTAGGCAACTGTGGCATATTGTGTGCAAAGAGGTAAAGGGTAGTATATGACAGTGGTCGGCAAACTCATTAGTCAACAGAGCTGCAAACTGCCACTCACGAGTCATGGTTTGCCGACCACTGGGTTAGTCATTTTTATGAAAAATACTAGAGGCCCAGTGCACAAAATTCGTGCATGGGTGTGTGTGTGTGTGTGTGTGTGTGTGTTCCTCAGCCCAACCTGTACCCTCTCCAATATGGATGTATTATATATACATCCTCCCTACTTAGCTTTGCTCACTGAAAAAAGTCTAGACACAATAGCAAATGAGCATTCCTAGAACCCAAACTACTATATTTCCCACTAACAGAAACCAGAATTTCACGTAGTTTCTGGCTGATGCCACAAAATATGTCCAAGATGAACTTGTGACATCCGGTCCTATAAGAGAGTAAGAAAACTATCAAAGCTTATCAGAGAGAAAATCCAAGATGGTGGCTTAGGTAAACACCTAAACTGCTGCTCACACAACAATTTCAAAACTACAACTAAAAGACAGAACGGACAGCATCCAAAACCACAGGAAAGCTAGCTGAGTGGAAATTCTACAACTAGAAGGAAAGAGAGGGGCTCACAGAGACTCAGAAAAGCTGCAAAAAGCTGAGGTACAGAGATGCACGCATGGAGAGAGCGGGTGCCGGAGTATCTGGATGGCTTTCTCTGGCAGGAGGGAGACGGAGACTTCCAACTGCATTGAACCCTTCATCCTACAGCACTGAACCCCAGGTCCAGGCAAGACTCATATGGGTGGGAGTGTGGACTGTGAAAAGGGAGAAGTGCACGGAAATTTAAGGGAGTCTCGAAAGGGCAGAAGTCTGGTGGTGCGCACAGCACTGTGCGCAGAAGACCGACTGCTGATTGTGCTGCTGGCTTTCATGAGTAGGCAGGAGACAGAGCCTCCCAACTGCACCACTTCTAACTCCACTAAACCCCAGTTACGGGCAAAACCCTGAGGACTCAGACTCATATGGTCCCAGAGCACAGGGGAGCTGGAAAGGCAGCAGTCTAAAGGCAATGCTTGAATGCACAGGGACCACTCCAGTGATTACCCAAAGTCACGTGAGACCCAGGGGCCATGGAGGGCAGGGCCGACTGGAAGGCAAGGCAGTCCATTAAGCCCTGAGACTCCACTCATCTCAAGCTCAACAGAGAGGCTTTTGCAGGTTTGCAAGTCTTGTATCATAAGGCTGAATCCAGCACAGAAGTTCTCCCAGCATAGTGAAAATGTGGAGACAAAGGAAGAGATCACAAACAAAAGAAATGGAGGAAAACAAATGACTGGATATAGAGTTCAAAACCACGCTTATAAGGTTTTTCAAGAATCTCCTAGAAGAGATGGATAAATTTAGTGAGACCCAAGAAGAGATGAAAAAGGACCAACTAGAGATGAAAACGGACCAATTAGAAATTAAACATACACTGACTGAAATAAAAAATATTATACAGAGACCTAACAGCAGACTAGAGGAAGGCAAGAATCAAGTCAAAAAATTGAAATATAAAGAATCAGAAAACACTCAACTGGAAAAGCAAGAAGAAAAAAGAATCCAAAAATGTAAAGATAATGTAAGGAGCCTCTGGGACAGCTACAAGCGTACCAACATCAGAATTGTGGGGGTGCCAGAAGAAGAGAGAGAGCAAAATACTGAAAAACTATTTGAAGAAATAATGACTGAAAACTTCCCACATCTGGTGAAAGAAATAGACTTACAAGTCCAGGAAACAAACAGAACACCATATAAAAGGAATCCAAAGAGGACTACACCAAGACACATCATAATTAAAATACCAAGAGCAAAAGACAAAGAGAGAATACTGTATTAAAAGCAGCAAGAGAAAAACAGTTAATTACCTACAACGGAGCACTTATACGATTGTTAGCTGATTTCTCAACAGAAACTATGCAGGCCAGATGGGAGTGGCAAGAAATATTCAACGTGCTGAATACCAAGAACCTACAACCAAGAATACTCTACCCAGCAAAGCTATCATTCAGAATTAAAGGGCAGATAAAGAGCTTCACAGATAAGAAAAAACTAAAGGAGTTCATCAACTCCAAACCAGTATTATATGAAATGCTGAAAGGTACTCTAAAAAGAGGAAGAGAAAAGAATCCAAAAATGTGAAGATAATGTATGGAGCCTCTGGGACAGCTTCAAGCGTACCAACATCAGAATTGTGGGGGTGCCCGAAGAAGAGAGAGAGCAAGATACTGAAAACCTATTTAAAGAAATAATGACTGAAAACTTCCCACATCTGGTAAAAGAAATAGACTTACAAGTCCAGGAAGCACACAGAACCCCAAATAAAAGGAATCCAAAGAGGACCACACCAAGACACATCATAATTAAAATACCAAGAGCAAAAGACAAAGAGAGAATACTGTATTAAAAGCAGCAAGAGAAAAACAGTTCATTACCTACAAGAGAGCACCCATACGACTGTCAGCTGATTTCTCAACAGAAACAATGCAGGCCAGACGGGAGTGGCAAGAAATATTCAACGTGATAAATACCAAGAACCTACAACCAAGAATAATCTATCCAGCAAAGCTATCATTCAGAATTGAAGGGCAGATAAAGAGCTTCACAGATAAGAAAAAGCTATAGGAGTTCATCAACTCCAAACTAGTATTATATGAAATGCTGAAAGGTACTCTTTTAGAAGAGGAAGAAGAAAAAGGTAAAAGCCAAAAAATTATGAACAACAAATACATATCTATCAACAAGTGAATCTAAAAATTAAGTGAATTAAAAATTTGATCAACAGAATAAACTGGCGAATATAATAGAATCAGGAGCACAGAAAGGGAGTGGACTGATAATTCTCAGGGGGAAAGGGGTGAGGGGTGTACAGGGAGAGACTGGACAAAAATCACACACCTATGGATGATGTCAATGTTTGCAAGTGGCAGCTCGTCTTGGGCTGACTCCTTGAACCTGTCTCCAAGACCCCTTTTTTTGGACCACTCAGTGAGCTGAAAGCAGCCCAGCCTAGGCTCTCCTGTTGCTTCTTCTATGCCTTCCTTTCACTGCCCTAAGTATATTTTTGCTGTGGCCAATAAATTCTTCATATATATATATATGTGTGTGTGTGTGTGTGTGTGTATATATATATATATATATATATAATTGATTTTTTTACAGAGAGGAGAGGGAGAGAGAGTTAGAAACATCAATGAGAGAGAAACATTGATCAGGTATCTCCTGCACACCCCCCTACTGGGGATGTGCCCGCAATCAAGGTACATGCCCTTGACCAGAATTGAACCTGGGACTTATGTAGTTTATTGAGTTTGCTTCTATGTGTGTGCATTTTATTTTACTATAAAAATACTCTTTAAATTCCAATGAAGTGAAAAAGACAGACGGTAGAGGAGCATTTAAAAAACAAACTGCTCTGAAAGAAACCAAGATGGTGGGATAGGTGAACACCTAAACTACTGCTTTGCACAACAATTTCAAAATTACAAATAAAGACAGAACGGACACCATCCAGAATCACAGGAGAGCTGGCTGAGTGAAAATTCTACAACTAGAAGTAAAGAGAGGGACTCACGAAGACTCAGAAGATCTGTAAAAGGCTGAGTTATGGAGACATGCTCGTGGAGAGGATGGGCTGTGGAGGGTCTGTTTGGCTTCCTCTAAAGTAGTGGTTTTCAACCTTTCTAATGCCGCTACCCTTTAATACAGTTCCTCACATTGTGGTGAACCCCCAACCATAAAATTATTTTCATTGCTACTTCATAACTGTAATTTTGCTACTGTTATGAAGTGGGGGTCACCACAACATGAGGAACTATATTAAAGGGTCGTGGCATTAGAAAGGTTGAGAACCACTACTCTAAAGGGAGGGAGACGGAAAATCCCAACTGCACTGAACCCCACTTCTGACTACACTGAACTCCAGTTCTGGACGAGACTCATACGGGAGAGTCTGGACTGTTGTGAATAGAAAGCAGGGCAGGGAAACTTAGGGGAGCCTAGAAAGACAGAGGTCTGGAGGCTTGCGAAAGTGCACGTGAAAGTACACGCAAAGAGCGCTGACTGCTGATTGTGCCACTGGCTTTCTCTAGTGGGAGGAAAACAGCACTGAAATCCAGGTCCCACTGCACTGAACCCCAGTTTTGGGCGAGACCCTGGGGACCCAGACTCATACGGGTCCCTAGAGCACACGGAAACTCAGAGGAGGCAGAAAGGCAGAGGTCTGGAGGCTCGCGATCGCATGTGCACAGAAAAGGCTGCAGGGATTACCCAGAGGCACTGAGACCCAGGGACTGCATATAGGGCAGGGCTAATGGGAAGCCAAGGCTCTCTGCTCAGCCTTGAGACCCCACCACATCCAAGCCCAGCACAGAGGCTGTTGCAATCTTGCAAGTCTTAAAGCTGAGTCCAGCACAGAAGTTCTCCAGGTGCAGACTAAAGAACAGATCACAAACAAAAGAAATGGAGGAAAACAAATGACTGGATATAGAGTTCAAAACCACGGTTATAAGGTTTTTTAAGAATTTCCTAGAAAAAATGGATAAATTTAGTGAGATCCAAGAGGAGATGAAAAAGGACCAACTAGAAATTAAACATACACTGACTGAAATAAAAAATATTATACAGAGACCTAGCAAGATTAAAACAGTTAATTACCTACAAGGGAGCATCCATACGTTTATCAGCTGATTTCTCAACAGAAACTAGGCCAGACGGGAGTGGCAAGAAATATTCAAAGTGATGAATAGCAAGAACATACAACCAAGATTACTCTATCCAGCAAAGCTCTCGTTCAGAATTGAAGGTCAGATAAAGAGCTTCACAGATAAGAAAAAGCTAAAGGAGTTTATCAGCACCACACCAGTGTTACATGAAATGCTGAAAGGTATTCTCTAAGAAGAGGAAGAAGAAGAAAACGGTAAAACTAAAAATTATGAGCAACAAATAGATATCTATCAACAAGTGAATCTAAAAATCAAGTGAATTGAAAATCTGATGAACAGAATAAATTGCTGAATATAATAGAATTAAGGGCATAGAAAGGGAGTAGACTGATAATTCTCAAGGAGAAAGAGGTGAGGGAAAGTGCAGGGAGAGACTGGACAAAGACCATACACCTATGGATGAGGACAATTTGTGGGGAGGGAGGTAAGGGCAGAGGGTGGAGTGGTAGCCAGGTGGAGGGGAGCTATGAGGGGGGAAAAAGAGGAACAGTTGTAATAATCTGAACAATAAAGGTTTATTTTAAAAAATTAAATTCCAATGAAGTGTTCATGGGAAAATTTGACAGAATTCCACAGTTTATGTGCATGAAAAAAAGACAGTGGAAATAGCCCAGGAATTTTCTAAAAGGAAGAATACCCAATATTGAAAGACATTTTAAAGTTACACTATTAAAGTGGAGTGGCACTGGGACAACATAGAAAAATCTGGAATAAATAACTTGCCTCCAGGGCTTCGTTAATCAGATAAAGTCTGAAAGCTTCAGATGTGCTTTTCTGCCTGTCCCTTCAGTTACCCTCCTACCAACACAATGACCTAGTCAAAGTCCTTGATATAGGGAGCTTCCTTCTTCCCTTCCTTTGCACATACACTTTCTCCTATTTGGAACACCCTTCCTTAAATGTTACAACTCCAGGCTGCCTCACAGGACCCTCCAGGTCAGGGTTTTGCCCATCTTTTCTCCTCCCATAGACTCCAGCTCCCACTCATCATTCCCTTACCATAAACTTTAGTTTGAGTCTGCCTCTGTCTTTCAGCTTTGAGGTACAGGATGATAGGGATTGTGTCCCCTTAGGGACATACACAGTGCCAAATACACAGTAGGTGCTCGATAACACTAAAATAATCAGGGGGAAAAACAATCTGTATAGTTGCTTTATTTTTATTTTTTAAATTTAATAAATCGTTATTGTTCAGATTATTATAATTGTTCCTCTTTTTTACCCCCATAGCTCCCCTCCATCTGGCTCCCACACCAACCTCTGCCCTTACTTCCCCCCAACTGTCCTCATCCATAAATGTATGATTTTTGTCCAGTCTCTTCCTGCACCCCCCTCACCTCTTTCCCCTTGAGAATTGTCAGTCCACTCTCTTTCTATGTCCCTGGTTCTATTATATTCACCAGTTTATTCTGTTCATCAGATTTTTAATTCACTTGATTTTTAGATTCACTTGTTGTTAGATATGTATTTGTTGTTCATAATTTTTATCTTTACCTTTCCTTCTTCTTCCTCTTCTTAAAGAATACCTTTCAGCATTTCATATAATACTGGTTTGGTGTTGATGAACTCCTTCAGCTTTTTCTTATCTATGAAGCTCTTTATCTGCCCTTCAATTCTGAATGATAGTTTTGCCGGGTAGAGAATTCTTGGTTGTAGGTTCTTGCTATTGATCATGTTGACTATTTCTTGCCACTCCAGTCTGGCCTGCATAGTTTCTGTTGAGAAATCAGCTGACAATCATATGGATGCTCCCTTGTAGGTAATGACCTGTTTTTCTCTTGCTGCTTTTAATATTCTCTCTTTGTCTTTTGCTCTTGGCATTTTAATTATGATGTGTCTTGATGTGGCCCTCTTTGGATTCCTTTCGTTTGGGGTTCTGTGCATTTCCTGGACTTGTAAGTCTATTTCTTTCACCAGATATGGGAAGTTTTCAGTCATTATTTCTTCAAATAGGTTTTCAGTATCTTGCTCTCTCTCATCTTCTGGCACCCTCATAATTCGTATGTTAGTATGCTTGAAATTGTCCCAGAGGTTCCTTAAACTATCTTCAAATTTTTGAATTCTTTTTTCTTTTCCAGGTGAGTATTTTTTGCTTCTTTGTATTTCAAATCTTTGACTTGATTCTTGCCTTCCTCTAGTCTGCTGTTAGGTTTCTGTATAATATTTTTTATTTCAGTCAGTGCATGTTTAATTTCTAGTTGGTCCTTTTTTATCTCCTCTTGGGTCTCACTAAATTTATCCATCTTTTCTAGGAAATTCTTGAAAAACCTTATAGGTTTTGAACTCTATGTCCAGTCATTTGCTTTCCTCCATTTCTTTCATTTGTGATCTGTTTCTTTGTCTCTGCATTTTGGCTGCTTCCCTGAGTTGATAGATTGGCTCTGAGTGCTAGGTGTCCTATAGGGCTCAGTGGCTCAGCCTTCCCATTTACTTGAGGTGGATTCTCTTGGTGCACCCCTTTGTGGACTGTGTGCATTGCCTTGTTGTCTTTAAGTCTTGATTGTTGTTGGTCTGGGAGGAATTGACCTCCAAGCCAATTGGCTGTGAGGATCAGCTATGTCTATGCTTGGAGAACTTCTGTGCTGGAGACAGCCTTATGAGACAAGACTTGCATAATTGCCAAAGCCTCTGTGCTCAGCTTGGGTGGGGCAGAGTCTCAGGGTGGAGCAGACAGTCTTGGCTTCCCGTCAGCCCTGCCCTATGAGGCCCTTGGATCTCAGTGTCCCTCAGTTATCGCTGCAAGCACCTCTTGAGAGAAAGCCACCCTTGAGTATTGCCCACTGCCAGACTGTCCAGTTTCTCCCCAAATGAGTCTGGGTTCCCAGAGTCTCGCCCGGAACTGAAGCTCAGTGCAGTCGGGTGCTTCTGTCTCTCTCCTGCTTGAGAAAACCAGCCACTCACTCAGCTGTCAGTCCTCTCTGTGCACCTGCACGTCTCTGTACCTCTGCCTTTTGCATCTCCTCTGAGTCTCAATGTGCTTTTATCTTTCCTTCTAGTTGTAGAATTTCCATTCATCCAGCTTTCCTATGGTTCTGGATGGTGTCTATTTTGTCTTTTAGTTGTGCTTTTGAAGTTATGTGAGGCAGCAGTTTAGGTATTTACCTATGCCTCCATCTTGCTTTCTCGCTATACAGTTGCTTTAGATAATATATTCCAAATGGATTAGAATGTTAAATGTATTTTTAAATCATTAGTTCAACGAATGTATGTCAGGGGCATTGGATAAAGTAGTGACCAAAATAAATCAATTCCCTGTTGTTATGGTGCTGACATTAGTGGGACAGATAGGTATGTGCAGGGAAGACAGTTCAGGAAGGTGGAACAGCATGTGCAAAGACCCTGTGGTGGAAAAGATCCAGAGTCCAGGAATCTCACCCAGACACTGGGATCTGAGCATCAGTCCTTGCAGCTTCCATCCAAAGGATGTTCCAAGCAGTTTTTTTTTTAATATATTTTATTGATTTTTCACAGAGAGGAAGGGAAAGGGATAGAAAGTCAGAAACATCGATGAGAGAGAGACATCGATCAGCTGCCTCCTGCACCCCCCACAGTGGAGATGTGCCCGCAAGCAAGGTACATGCCCCCGACCGGAATCGAACCTGGGAACTTTCAGTCCGCAAGCCGACGCTCTATCCACTGAGCCAAACCTGTCTCGGCTCCAAGCAGTTTTGGTCACTACTTTATCCAATGCCCCTGGAACACAGTAGGTGTGCAATAAATGTTTGTTGAACTAATGATTTAAAATTACGTTTAACATTTTATTCTATTTGGAACATATTATTATCTAAAGCGACTGTACAGATTGTATTTTTTTCCTGATTATTTTAGTGTTATCGAGCACCTACTATGTACCTGGCACTGTGTATATCCTTAACGGACTCAAATTCCCCCAGTGAATCTCCTTCTCAGAGCCTTCCATGCTCTCCAATGTCTAGTAGATCAAACCCAAGGTGCTTAGCCCTTCGGTGGGCAGCACTTGGACACAGGGATCCGTCCTGCGGTCCCTCAGGGACAGTCATTCCAAGCCCCGCCCCCAGGCTCTTTCTTTCGCGGCGCAGCCCACTCCACCTCACTATTGGACAGTTCGGACGATGTCGGGCGTTGGTTGGCTGGAGTGACCGTCAATTAAGGTCAAGGCATTGATAACCTGTTCTCGGGCTTCGAGGGGGCGGGCTCGCGTGCGGGCGCTGATGTGGCTGCGGCATCAGGTAAATCGCTTGCTTGAGGGGCCACCGATGAGGACCTTGGGCGGGATAAGGGGGCACCCCGAGAAGTGGCGCTGCGCCTTCAGCTCCTCCGTGGGCTCAGCGCGCTGCGACGGGGCGGACGCTGTTACCTCTGGCTGGGACCCCTCTCACACTGAGAGCCCCAAGTGGGCAGCGAGCAGAATGGGGAGCTCTGTATTCGTGAGATCGCCCTCCTCCCGCCCTTCAGGAGCCAAGTGGGGGCTTACTCGACCCTTAGCTCCCCAACCGATCCCCCAACCTTTTCCTGCATTCCTTCCGGACAGCTTGGGAACCTAGGGCGAGCCCCTCTCGCTGGACCTTGGTGTGCGTGGGGGTGATACGGAAATGGTGTTGGGGGAGGGACGGACGGCCACCGGGCCAGCAGACAATGGGCAGAGGATGGAACCGCCCGGCAGCGTTTCCTGTAGGAAACGGCTCTGTCCCTGCGAGGCCATTTAGGGGGGACGGTGTGGGAGTGGTGGGTGCTGACCTGAGTACCTCCCCCTCACACCGTCATCAGCCAACATCCCCACCTCAGGGGGTGTGCAAATACCGCCCCAACTTTAGGGGGTGCCATCACACAGGGCCTCAAGCGGGGGTTGGGGGTGAGGGCTGGGGGAAAAGTCCCCTCCCCAGGACCAGGAGCTGCACTGCTGGCGGCATTTCGTGATCACAGCACAAGAGTCCAGAAATAGACCCTGGGGCTGGAGTGGGGGCGTCTGGCTTCAGCTCTGACGGCCTAATGAGAGGGCCTCGGGCAGAGGACCCGAATCTACCTGTGACAGCTCAGGCAGGAGCGGAGGAGAGAGGAGGGCAGCTGCACGCCCCAATTCCCCAACTCCAGTGAGGCTGCAGCCCCTGGAGCCAGGGCGGGAAGGGAGGGAGCCCACTCCCTGCCATCGGGGACACACGCGGGGACATGAGTGCAGCTTGGGAGGGTCGTCGGGGAGGGAAGGGTTTTTTCTAGAAGGCTATCAAGTGGAATGGTCAATGCAGAAACAGTGGCAAAGCCGCCTAGGTTTAAATCCTGCCTCTGCCTGAATGTGACCTTGGAGCATCACTTAATGTGTTTCTTCCTTTGTATAAAGGAGAAAGATAGTAAGAAAACCGGCCTCAGAGAGCGTAGCTCGGATTTTTTTAGTTAATTAATACCTACAGATTGCCTAAAATTGAAGCTGGTCCATTGAAAATGGAAAAATTGTTTTTACTCTTCCTTACCATTCTTAGAGTATCCACCCATTTCCCCACCCGGCCTCTGGGTCCAGCTGCTACGTGGTTTGGGTCTCAGGGATGGCCCACAGCTATTCTTTGAGTTCCCGAACCTCAGATTTGGGTGTTACCCTATCACTGGAGGAGGGGGCTGATCCCAACTCAGTCCCACTTGGAGCTGTGTGTGAAAAGGCCCAGACTTCTAATCCCCCACCCAGGCCTTTTCCATGGCCAAGCTTTTCTCTGGAAGTTTCCTAAAAACAAGTCCTGAGAGGCACTGAATGTCCTGTGACCAGCTGTCCTGCTGGTCCACCCTTGCAAATGGTATAAGGGGCAGGAAACAGCTGCTTTGGTCCAGGAAGAGGCTCTGGGTGGGGGAGGTTAGGGACCGAGGCTGGACAAAGGTGGGAAGTGGGAAGATGGTTAGTTTAGCACAAATAAGCAGCGGGTTAGGGAGAGGTCAGATTGGGTCTGGTAGGCAAAGGTCTCTAGAAGGTGAGCAGAGGGTGTTTCCCACAATTGAGTTAATTGCTTTGTACCTCAGTTTCCCCATCTATAAAATGTGAATAGCCGAGACCGGTTTGGCTCAGTGGATAGAGCGTCGGCTTGCGGACTGAAAGGTCCCGGGTTCGATTCCGGTTGGGGGCATGTACCTTGTTTGCGGGCACATCTCCACTGTGGGGCGTGCAGGAGGCGGCTGATCGATGTCTCTTTCTCATCAATGTTCTGACTTTCTATCTCTCTCCCTTCCTCTCTGTAAAAAATCAATAAAATATATTTTAAAAAAAAGTGAATATCTACCTTGCAGGATTGCATAGAATTACATTAATCAAGCAGGGGATACAGTAGGCACTTGATACTGGCAGTTGGCTTGCCCTTCCCTGAGGCTTTTCATGTGAGCTCTTTAAAGCCCCATCTTTCTCACCCTGTGCTTTCTGAATCCAAGTTTGGGACTCAATATTTGTTCTTGTAAAATAGCACATTATTAGATGTGCCTCTTCTCCCTCAGTTTCTTAGAGCCTCCATCATGTCACCCTGATTTACTCTCCCTCCATCCCCAGGCATAGTTTCAGCTTTGACAACCTGGGTGCTTGTGGTTTTATTACAAACTCTTACAAGCCAAAGACAGAGCCCTGTGGCACTCTACTAGAGGTATTCCAGGGGTACAGATATCCATTGATTTGCATCTTTTGTGCATCTGGCTCCTAACACTCTGTCTTTTCTATAAAAGTCTCAGGTTACTGTGGTAAAAATTCACATGCACAATTATATCTTGTTTGCATTTGTCCAAGGGAAAAATTCAAGTGATTCTGTATTTTTGTTTTTTAATCAGCAGAATCTGACCAGATGAGTTTTTTTTTGTTTGTTTTTCAGATGAGTTCTTAATGAGCCTATGAGGGTTTCCAGTTCTTGCCTTTCTCTCCTGAAGGTTCACATTCTGTGATGATTAATTTCTGATTTTTCCCAGTGATTGACAGAAAAATCAGATCTATAATGACACCCATACCCACTCCCACCTTCAGCTACTCTTGTTTATTTATTTATTTATTTTAGAGAGAGGGAGAGGGAGAAGGGGATAGAAACATCAGTGATGAGAATCATTGATTGGCTGCCTCTTGCACTCCCACACTGGGAAACGAGCCTGCAACTTGGGCTTGTGCCCTGACTGGGACTCACACCGTGATTTCCTGGTTTGTAGGTAGATGCTCAACTGTTAAGCCATGCCAGCTGGGCTTCTTTTTTAAAAAAATATTTTTTAATTGGTTTCAGAGAGGAAGGGAGAGATAGAAACATCAATGAGAGGCAATCATTGATCAGCTGCCTCTTGCATGCCCCCTACTGGGGATCGAGCTCATAAGCTGGGCATGTGTACTGACTGGAATTGAACCACGACCTCCTGGTTCACACTTTGATGCTCAACCCTGAGCCACACTAGCTGGGCTACTCATGTTTTCTGAATTACTTTCCTCTCTCCTTTTGCTCTTTCTTCCTTCTCCTGCCCAGCAGGCTGAGGCCTACCACTTGGTTGTTTCCACATTCATTCATTCCAAAGTTTCAAGGTCTCTTGAAGGAGGATGGAGAAAAGGGCACTGGTGTATGGGGGTGGGTTGTTGGAGAACTCTTGGGTCTGTTTACTCAGAATTAAGGCTGACCTGAATCACAGCTGGAAGAATAGGGCCTGACCTTTACCCACTCTGGGGGACTTTTTCAGGGTGTGACTGGTGGCTACTCCAGGAAACATGGCCAAGTTTGCCCTGAATCAGAACCTGCCTGGTAAGTGTACAAAATGCTAAGTGTGCACAGGCCCACACTTGGTGCTGGTGTGTGGACACAACTCTGCAATTCCCTTCTTTGCATAGTAGCCAGAGAGGCCCTCTGTTCATGTGGAATGTAATCTAACATCTAATGATGGCCCAGGAGTCCCCCTGTCTGGCCTCATCTCACCTCTCCTACTCCTCTCCCCCTCTCTTACATTACTCTGCTCTGGACACCCTCAACTCACCCTTTATTCCAGCCCACCCTGCTTCCCTCCCCACTCTCCACCTTCCAGGACCTTAGATTGGGCTGTTTTGTTTTAGGAACCTTCTTCCCCAGCGGATTCCCCCTCATCACTTGGCCTTGACAAGCAGAGCCAAAGTCATGCCTCCTCTAGTTATTCTCTACTTCACCTTAGTGCCCTAAGAACCATTTGCAATATTTGTGTTTATTTGTCTCCTACAAGAGGACAGAGATGTTTGTCTACTCTAGTTCGATGCCTTGTCCTCAGAAAAATGCTTGATATGTAGCATGTAGTCATGTTTGCATGACTATTTGGGTGCACATGGGCATTTGAGTCTTGGGTGTGTAATGGCTTGGTGCAGGTGGAGCCCTGCCATTGTGTTGCGGTGGGGAGGGGTACCCCTGTCCTGACACCCCTCATACCCCTGTCACGCCCGCAGACCTGGATGGCTCTCGCCTGTGCCACCGCCCGATTGGGGGCTCCCACAGCCCGAGTTCGTCCTACATGGTGGAGACACCCTATGGCTTCCACTTGGACCTGGATTTCCTCAAATACGTGGAGGAGCTGGAGCGCGGACCTGTCGCCCGTCGCGCGCCTAGCGCCCAGCTGGCACGCCGTCCCCGCGCGCCCCGGGTCGGCATCACGGGCGCGCGTAGCCCTGGGACCTGGACATCAAGCGAGTCCCTGGCTAGTGACGAAGGGGGAGCGTCGGGTGCACTCTCCCCGGGCGCACCCACTTGGTTCCTGCTGCCACCGCAGTCGCCGAGCATACCGGTGCGTAACCCGCACGTTGAGGACATGCTCCTGGAGACCAGCCGACGTCTGGAACTGGCGCAGGCGCACGAGCGCGAACGCAGCCCGCGTGGTTCCGGCTGTAGCAGCCCAGCCCCCGTCCTCAATCCCGCCCCTGCCTCACCAGGCCCAGCGCAACTGCAGATGGTGCGTGAGCAAATGGCCTTGGCGCTGCAGCGTCTGCGAGAGCTCGAGGACCAGGCGCGCGCGCTGCCCCAGCTGCAGGAGCAGGTGCGCGTGCTGCGTGCGGAGAAGGCGAGGCTACTGGCTGTGCGCCGGCAGCCAGAAGATGATGTGGAGGCCGAGGCGCTCCCGGACAAACTCGCACAGTTGCGGCGGCTCACCGAACGCCTGGCGACTTCCGAGCGCGGCGTTCGCGCCAGGTCAGGTCCCAGGAAGGACGGCCTGGACGAGGAAGCTCCTAGGCGCAGCGATGGCGCACTCCAGGTCCTTGACGGGTCGGCGGGGACCCACGACCGGGCGCCCCGGACGCAGGAGCCTGGACTCCAGGCCGTGCTGGAGACCCAAGAGGCAGAAGCCCAGGCAGCGCCGGAGACCAGGGAAGCCAGCGTGCAGGCGGTTTCCAAGACACTTGAGGCAGATGCATGGGTGACCGAGGCGCTGCTGGGGCTGCCCGCTGCCGCGGAGCGCGAGCTGGAGCTGTTGCGCACCAGCCTGGAGCACCAGTGCGGGGTGAGCGAGCTGCTGCGGAGCCGGCTGCGAGAGTTGGAGGAAGCCCAAGAGGCTACGAAGGAGGCGGCAGCGGCCCAGTCTCAGTCGCGCAAGGCTGCAACCCAGACCCCGTGGAGTTGGGTTGAGAAGTCCACGCAGACAGAGCCTCCCGCTGCGGTTCCTTACTTGACGCAGAGCCCATCTGGACTCACAGATGGGGACAGGGCCATAGCGCCCGCGGGTGAGTCCCGACTTCTCTCGGAGCCCTGGCTTGATGACCACTGGTCTCGAATTCAGTGCCCTTATCTGATCCCTGGCAGGCATCCTCAAATCCATCATGAAGAGGAGAGACGGAACATCTGGTGCCCAACCCAGCCCCGGACCCAAGAGCCTGCAGTTTGTTGGGGTCACCAACGGAGAGTGAGCATTTTCCCCCTCCTCACGACAGCATCTGTGGGAACATGGACTGGGGTTTGAATTCCAGCTCTACCCCTCAATTTTCTCACCTGGGAAACGGGGATAGCCAATCTCACCTGGCAGGACTTGGGAACGAGCCCACAGGGGAGGTTCAACAGATGCCTCCCAAACTGTTCCCAGGTACGAGAGCTCATCCAGTGAGGAAGACAGTGACAGCGAAGATGGTACTGCTGATCCCCAGAGAAGCAGCTCCTGTGGCTCTGGGGAGGACAGCGGCCAGGGATCCGACTCGGGCAACCCCGGACCTCCCAGCAGCGGGGTCGTTCGGGAGCCGGAGCCTCAACCGGGTGTGCAGGGGAGGTGAGCAGCGCCAGAATACTGGAGTGGGGGGGGGGGGGCGCTGTTCTCTTTCCAGTTTCCGAGCCCCCATCCCCACCACCCCTGAGCCTCTCCCGACCTCTTGGGTAGGTGCGAACTGAGCCCGCGAATGAGAGAGGCGTGTGCAGCGCTGCAGCGGCAGCTGAGCCAATCCCGTGGAGTCGCCCACGACAGCGTGAGTGTGCGAGGAGTCTACAGATTAAGTCGATGAGTCCGCCAAGGACCTTCCCTGATGTCCTCAGGGATACGCTTCTATTGTCTAGAGTTGGGGTAGGGTCTGGAGTTCCGTCCCTTAGTGCCTGGGACCTCCACCAACCCCAGGCTCTATAAAAAAAATCTCACAGGACCGTGCTGATCCTTACCTGGTTCCCTAAAAGATCTTTTCCCAAGCACTGATCAAAGCCCCAGGCCCTCTTGGACTCCCCAAAGAAAAGCGCTCACCACCTTCCTCCACTGCGTTTTCCCACAGGCTCTTCCCCGTAAGAGGATCCCTGCTCCTGTGAGCCCGGGGCCCAATTGTATTCCCTCTTCCAAAGGGGTGCGGCCTATGGGTCCCCATGGCCTTCCTCACACAAGCAGTGATCATCCTCCCCGCCCCCTCCAACCTCCTTGCCATGACACCAGGACATTCACTGATGCTTTTCCGTGTCCCAGCAGGGCGCAGCGCGCATGGTGGCTCTGGAGTGGTTCCGAGTGTCCAGCCAGCGCCGTTCGCAGGCTGAACTTGTAGCCGGGGTCCTTCGGGCAGTAGCATGCCTGGGACAGGAGCTGTTGGCCCACGTGGTGAACCTGGCAGATGGCAATGGGAACACAGCCCTGCACTACAGTGTGTCCCATGGGAATCTTGCCATCTCCAGCTTGCTGCTGGATACTGGTCAGCATGGAGGAGGGGTGGGCAGGGCACTAGGCAATGGGGTGGACAGGTAAAGGAGAGCCTGGGCAGCTGGAAAAACCTGGAGAAATGTACAGATAGGCTGGCTAGGCAGATGGGACCACCATCCTTCACTGGGTGTTTCAAGAACAAACATGGACTGACACTTCACTCGTTTCCCACGCTTTTAAATTACGTTGTCCTAAATTTAGGGGGATTATTTTAGCTCTTAGCTTCCTTAACTGTGAAATGAGAATGCATCATCTCCCTACGACAGCTATAACACCTGTGTGTCAGGCATGCAGTATGAAACTCCAGCTTTGGTGCTTCCTAAGTCCACATGTCCAACCAGCTGCCTTTCCAATCTTGAGGGAAGGTGCTCACTTTGATTACCATCCTGGTCTGGGACTGTCCCTTATCCTCCAATTCCACTTTGTGCCTCAGGAATAGTCAGAGATCCCAGGTGTTGCAGAACTCAGACAAGCATGGAGAGCATACAAGGTACCAGGTAGGGCTGGAGTAGGCCACCCACGCTGCTTTGCCCATGGGTCAACTGTCCAAGAGCCCTTTTGAGTGCCTCCCACAGGCCCAGTAACCTCTGGGGGTCTGCATTTCTTAGTGACCCAAGGAAGGTCACAGCTACTCTGGGCTGGTCACCAGGCTGGGGCTTGTGAGGGGGTGATGCATCAAGTTATTTTCTGGGCACCCTCTGCCTTCAAGGCGATCAGCTATCATTCATGAGACCCAAGGCTCCTTGGACCCTTTCACCCTGCACTGGAACCCCATCTAGTCAACTCCCCATCAGTCACCACCAGTATCCCCCATACCCCTACCCTCTTGCGATAGGTCAGCCTGGTCCAACCTCCCCCAGGACCCTGAGCCCTCAATGAACCTCATATAGTGGCTGCTTTCCTTTCATTCCTCCTTCAACTTGGCTTCTCAGTTTCTTGACCTGATCTTCTCCCTTCACCTTGATATATCAGCCTTACACTTGGAAAGTCACCTTAAAACCCTGATGTCACCTCCTCCATAACCTTTCTCCCCAATACTCCTCTTCACAACTTTCACCTCCCTTAGGTCTCAGCTTCCTCTCCTATTCCCTAACTCCAATAATCCTCAATCTTAAGGGATCATTATCCATTATCCCCAACCCATCTCCTTGGGATACCAATCATACAGGATTAGGGCCTACCATGACTTCATTTTGTTACATCTGCAAAGAGTGTTTTCAATAAGGCCACATTTACAGTTCTTCAACAAATTTTGGAGTACACATTCAATCTGTCACAGGCTTGGGAAAGGGGAAGATTCCAGAGGAACATGTTAACAGCTTCACAGGTCATGGTGGACAATAGCACTTATTCCAGGAGTCAACAGGAAGGTTTTAAATAGACTGGACAAAATTTCTTTGCTTTATTTCTGGCTCCTGCAAGGAAAGGAGGGAGACTTGGATTAAGGTAAACCAGTTGGCAGTTCTCTGGGGGAACAATGGTGGCTTGTAGCCATAACAATAAACATCCCTTATTGAGTGCCAGGTGGAGAGAGTAGAATACTGAATGTGAGGGAGAAGCCACATGGTACTTGGTGATGAACCTGAAACTGGAAGAGGTGAGTGAACCAGGTTGGGCTAAGGGTGTGGGCTTAGTTGACTGATTCCCTATCTCTTAGGAGTCTGCAATGTTGACTGCCAGAATCAAGCAGGCTACTCAGCCCTTATGTTAGCTGCACTTACCTCTGTTCGGCAGGAGGACATACCTGTGGTCCAAAGACTCTTCCAAATGGGCAACGTCAATGCCAAGGCTAGCCAGGTGTGGATTCTTACAGTTCAGGAACCAACCCTGATTTTGACCTCCTTTTCCCCAAAACCCACCCAGTCCTATCTTCCCCACTCCTCAGACAGGGCAGACAGCTCTCATGTTGGCCATCAGCCATGGCCGACAGGACATGGTAGCAGCCCTGCTAGCATGTGGGGCAGATGTCAATGTGCAAGATGTGGATGGAGCCACAGCACTAATGTTTGCCAGTGAGTACGGGCACCTGGAAACTGTCCGGTTGCTACTGGCCCAGCCAGGCTGCAATCCTGCTCTCCTGGACAATGTGAGCTACTGTGGGTGGGGCTGGTTGGGTAGGCAGGGTACCCATGTCTTGGTTCATTGACCTAACTGTCCATTTTTCTTCAGGAGGGCACCAGTGCTCTGGTCATGGCTCTGGAGGCTGAGCAGGATGAGGTGGCTGCTCTGCTGCATGCCCACCTGAGTTCAGGCCAGCCTGGTCCCAGGGTGAGTGTAGCTCCAACCTCAAGCAACAAAACTTTACACCTGCACACTGTGCGAGGATACCCAGCATGCTCTAGGAAGGTCTCCCCTGTGGGAGGAGAAACTGGGGGTTTAATCTTCTATGTGGCTGCGACACTCCCTCCATTTTATAGATTGAAACTGAGGCCTGCAGAGGTAAAGTGACCTGATCTATGATCAGAGGCTTGGTAGAGTTTCTCTATTAGTTACTGCCCCAAAAGAGGCGTAAAGCAAAGGAGTTAAGGACCCTTTGTAGTTAGGCCTGGTTGGGGAAGAGGATGCAGACCCCCTGTAAGTAAGAGTTTCAGAATTAAGAGACTGGATCAGTTTGCCAGCAGCCGGCCGATAGGGAATACCCAGTTTGTCTCTCAAAGGGGAGAAAGGTAACACTGAAAGCTAAATCAGTCTGCCCATCCTGCTTTTTCCAATAGAGATGTGGGAAAGGAGGCATGGTTAAGTGCCTCTTCCAGGTCAGATGAGGTAAAGGCAGGATTCAAACCTAGGCAGCCTGACCCCAATGTGAAGCAGTTTTTCCTTGGACATGACCACAATGGAGAGGAACAAGACTTCCACTAAGTTAAGCATCCTTGAGTCTATGGCATCTGAAACCCACAGCATTCTGTCCACAAGAGATTGTGACATGATCCCCATCACCTTTCTCACCAGTCCTCCCCTGAATCTCCCGCGGCCATGCCTGGTCAAAGAGGAAGAAGTGACGATGGAGAGGACCCCCAGTCTCAGTGAATGGCCTCACACAATGGACCTGGATAGGGTGGGGTGGTGAAGGGTTTACCTTCTTTCCTAATAAATAAAACATTTCTAACTAAACTTGTATCTTGTTTTAGGAGCACATATAAACACTTGGTTTCCTTCTTCAAAAAGAAAATGCCCCTTGTTGGGGTAGAACCTCCCTCCCCCAGGTTTCCAGAATGCAAAAGGGCCAGTGGCCCACCAGAAAGTATTATAAGCCTAGTGACCCCAGACAAGAACTGAATTTACATAAACACTTTATTAACAGTGGAGCATCTTCCCCATGGGTTCACCCAGACAGCCAGGACCCTGTAAAAAGACCCAAGCATGAGATGCTGACAGGTCTCCCAGCAACTGGCAAACCCCTCTCCAGACTTGCAGCCCATTTCTACATCCTTACCCTCCTCCAAGAGCCCTCACCCATGGGCTTGCCAAAGCCTCCCTACTACCAGCCGTGTTAACAGAGGCCGGCTCTGCACTCACCAGACACAAATTTAGCGCAGCCTCCGAGCCTCTCGTTCTGACTCCAATAGAGTGAGCACGTCGCCCTCGCGCACAGGGCCTTTCACGTTGCGGATGATGGAGCGGCTTGTGTCGTCCATGAATTCCACGCGGACCTACGGGACCCACAGGAGTGGGGCGGGGCGGAGAGGAGAGTGGGCCAGCTACGCTAGGCACCAGATCTAGATTAAAGGGCGTGAAGGGGTCGGCCCAGGGAAACTTAGAAAAGGGGGGTGACGCTCGCTGGCAGGTAGGACTGGGTCAGGAGGAAAACCAAAAAGGGTGGAGACTGGCGAACAAAGCTCTGGAGCGCCAGAAGCTGCCACCATGGGGGAGGGGTGGGGGGAACTGCAGCTCTGGGCCCGCTGGGGATACTCTGCAGAGTGAAGCCAGTGTCCATTGAGACCACTGAGCCAAGATAAAGAGGTTCACTGGAGCTCAGACGCGGCTGGAAGAACCTTGGTGGGGGGTTCGGACCTTGCAGGAAGCCTGGGATAAGGGGTTCTCGGATTCCAAGAGGAATAGTTCCGATCCCAGGGCGTCCCCACCCGCTCACCTGCGTGCACTGTCCCTGGGAACCGGTCCTGCCTAGCACCTTGGTAACCTGGTGGAAAGAAGCCAGGGTCAGAATTACCGGCCCGGTTCCCTCCCCCTAGCCCCCACCGGTCTCACTTCGGTCCTCAACACCGGCACCCTTCTCACCCTGGCTAGCTTGATAGGCTGCACACGACTCGTGTCCATGATGGCGGCAACAGTCGGGCGGAAAGGAGTCACGTGCTTTCGGGAGAGTCTTTATACGACGTCCTAGCCCCGCCCCCCCGTTCTCGCGAGATTATACACATTTCCCAACAGCCCCCGCTGTAGCGATTTTGCCGGTGCCCTTCAGCGCAGAGAGAAGATGGCGTCTGCCACTCGGTTTATCCAGGCCCTACGGAACTGGGCCTCCGGGGTGCGTGGGGCGGGGAGGAAGGACCGCGCTGGGATGGGCGTGGGGGGCTGCGAGCCCCGTGCGCCCGGGACCCGCTCCTTCCATCCTGTACCCTGGGTCTGAAAGCCTAGGTGCCAAGATCTCCCCGGGCCAGGCCCCTAGCTCAGCCGCTCCTCGAACTATTGAGGCCTTCAGCCCGGGACACACCCACCTCCACTCCCACCCTTTGGCCGAAGATCTGGCATCTCCCTAGTTCCTGATCGTATTAGCCTTGGATCTGGTGGTCCCGGCCCCGAGTTTCCTTTTCACAGTGCCCGTATCCCTGTCTCCACATCTTTCACCTTCCCTTTATTTATCTATTCTTGGGCTGTCTCTCCTCTCCTGGGGTGCCTTGCTGGCTGAACTTCCTTTCCTCCCACAGCACGACTTGCAGGCGAAGCTGCAGCTACGTTACCAGGAGATCGCCAAGCGGTGAGCACGCCCCGCTCGCTGCTCAAACCCTCACTCTGTTCTGTCCTTCCACCAAAAACAAAACCTGTGTTCCTTTAGACCAGTGGTTCTCAACCTTCCTAAGGCTGCGACCCTTGCATACAGTTCCTCATGTGGTGGTGACCCCTAAACATGAAATTTTCCTACTGTTATGCATCGTGATGTAAATATCTGCTTTTTCCGATGGTCTTAGGCGACCCCTGTGAAAGGATCGTTAGATCCCCAAAGGGGTCGCGACCCACAGGTTGAGAACCACTGCTTTAGACCCTGAAGCCCTGAGCCAAAATCCTGCCTCCAGTTTCCTAGCTGGTTGTGAAGACAGGTTTGCCTTTAATCTTGCTGGTCTGTGTCGTAGACTGCTGCTCTTGGAAACAGCCGGACTGGACATGAATTCTGGTTGGGAATCGTGGTTTGCTGTCCTCTGTGTGGCCTTGCCAGTGGTGGTATCATCCCCAAGCAATAGATGGAAAAAGAAATTTGAGGCGTGGAGAGATTAAAACTTTTGCTTAAAGCCAGCCAGAAGCTAGAAAGTGACACCTGGGACTTTAACCCAGAAGTGTCTTGATTTCAACTCATTAATGTAAAAAAAAATGCTTGATATTTACAAGCCCTTGCCATGTCCTCAGCTTTGGATATACCCAAGTGCAAACAGAAGTTTTGGTCCTCATTCCTTCATATCCTAGGGAGAGAAAAACATAGGGAAAAAACACCCACCTTATTCTGGAATGCTCCAAAGATAAATGAGAGTAATCTGGAAGGTTACTATCTCGGGTCATGTGGGTCAGGGAAAGTTTCTTTTCAGGGATTGACATTTGACTCACCTAAATGATGAGAAGGAGCCAAAGGATAATTATTGAAGAAACTTTCTGGGCAGAGAGAACAGTAAACATAAAGGCTGTAAGGCCCAACATAGCCAGAAGTAGAAAGGAGGCCTGTGTGATGGAAACACGGGTAGGAAAGCGGGATAGCGGTATAAAATGAAGTCAGTGGCAGACAAAGGTAAGACAGTCTTGGAGAGTTGGCAGTGAAGGCATTAAAACTGACTAATTCCTAATATCAAAAGTTTAAATTGCTTTTCCATCCAGGGTTTGGGTCAGTTGAGGAAACTTCTAAAATTTTCAGCTTCTTTAGGGTAATGGCCCCCTCCCCCTAGTATTTCATTTGGGCTTTCCCTTTCATACCGGTTCTTTTTTATTTATTGATTTCAGAGAGGAAGAGAGAAACATTGATGATGAGCCTGGCCAGCTGGTGTGGCTCAGTGGTTGAACATCAACCTATGAGCCAGGAAGTCACTGTTTGATTCCTGGTCAGGGTACATGTGGGCTCAATCCCCAAACAGGGGAGTGCAGAAGGCAGCCGATTAATTCTCTCTCATCATTGATGTTTCTATCATTCTCTTCCTCTTCCTTGCTCTTTTTTCTTTTTTTTAAAATATATTTTATTGGTTTTTTACAGAGAGGAAGGGAGAGGGATAGAGAGACATTGATCAGCCGCCTCCTGCATGCCCCACTGGGGATGTGCCCGCAACCAACGTACATGCCCTTGACCTGAATCAAACCTGGGACCTTTCAGTCCGCAGGCCGATGCTCTATCCACTGAGCCAAACCGGTTTCGGCTCCCTTGCTCTTTGAAATCAGTTTTAAAAAAGACAAAGAAACATCAGTGATGAGAGAGAATCATTGGTTGGAATCGAACCCAGGACCTTTCAGTCTGCAGGCCGACACTATCCATTGAACCAAACCAACTAGGCCCAGCTCTGGTTCTTTATATCTTTTCTGTGCTAGGTTGCAGAAAACTACGTACTCCAGGGCTTATGCAAATTCTAACTTCCACGCAGGACATTTTGAATGTTAAATTTTTTAAATTTATATGTATTTTTTTTAAAAAAATGCACGCCGAGGCACATCCCCAGTAGGGGGCGTGCAGGAGGCGGCTGATCGATGTCTCTCTTTTTCCCTCTGTAGAAAATCAATAAAATATATTAAAAAAAAAAAAAAAAAGCACGCCGAAACCAGTCAAGGGCATGTACCTTGGTTGCGGGCATATCCCCAGTAGGGGGTGTGCAAGAGGCAGCTAATAGATGTATCTCTCTCATTGATGTTTCTAACTCTATCCCTCTTCCTCTCTGTAAAAAATCAATAAAATACGTTTTAAAAAAATGCACAATGACTATCACTTGTATTAAGAAAAAACTTAAATCCTGGCAAAATGATTACCAAAAAGCTTAAAAATATGGTTGAATGAAAGCCCTAAAAGATTTTTCCTATCATTTTGCCCTCCCTCTCTGCTATATTTTCTAGGAAAGCTCCTCTTGAGGTTAGGGTTTCCTTTTCAGGCTTCCAGCTTCTTTGTAAATTCACTCCAGGCCCAGAACAGAGCTCTGTTCACCCTCCCTCCCCCTTTTTGGCTGCAGCCACCGTGAGGTGACAGGAAATGCAGAGGCCTGGGAGGCTTGGAATACAAGGTGCTCTTTGAGTTATAAGCCTTGATCTCAGCAGAGTTCTCCAGAGCAGTGGTCGCCAACATTTTGGACTTTATGGACCACTGTCCATGGACCATCGGTTGGTGACCACTGCTCCAGAGAGTTCCTAAAATAGCAGGAAATCCAGGAATTGTGTAGTCTGGCCTTCCGGAAGGAAGCCCCTCAGAATGAGCTATGTTTGGAGCTTGTTGCTTTACTGATTAACTACTAGATAGGTAGTGTGCAGAGCCTCACAACCTGGCTTTTTCATTTCCTGAGCATCTTCAGGTAGAAGTGAGGCCAGCTGCCAAGCTTTGGGTCATGGCGAGGGTGGGAACAGACCCAGGTGTACAGAGTGGGCCTACCCCTTCCATGGGTTTCACCGAAGGTCCATTCATCATTTGGGGCAGGTAGGGGACTTGCAATGGAGCAGACCCAGCTCTCATCCAAAGCCTGGGCTGCCACCTGCTTATAGGCTCTGGATCCTCTCCAGGCATATCCTTCCATGACAGTGTACTAAGGGATAACCCTGGCCTGCAGCCTGTCCCAGTGACAGGTGACCAGCCTTGCCCAGCCAAGCAGTGAGGGCACTTAGGGCTTTGCTTTAATGCCGATGTCCTTTTTCCTTAGAACTCAGCCTCCTCCCAAGCTCCCTGTGGGCCCCAGCCACAAGCTCTCCAACAATTACTACTGTACTCGTGATGGCCGCAGGGAAGCCACGCCACCTTCCATTGTCATGTCCTCAAAGAAGGCACTGGTATCAGGCAAGCCAGCAGAAAGGTGAGGATGCCAGACACTCCTGCAGCCAGCCTGTTCTCTTGCCTCTGTTATTCAAAGTCCCATTTTCCTAGAGTCAACTATGTTGGGAACTGTGTTGCCAGGAGCTTTTCATCTGCAAATTCATTTAATCCCCACCTATCCCAGTGTAGGGTTAGGGTCTCAGGCAGGGGTGGGTTTCCAGCAAATCAGCTAAAGTTCCAGGATCCTTCAGTTTCAGGTGTACCATATAATGATTTGATATCTATATATTGCAAAATGATCACCACAGTAAGTCTATTTAGTGTTTGTCATTTTTCATAGTTACAAGTTTTTTTGTAATGAGAGCTTTTTAAAAATATTTTATTGATTTTTTACAGAGAGGAAGGGAGAGGGATAGAGAGTTAGAAATATCGATCAGCTGCCTTCTGTACACCTCCTACCGGGGATGTGTCTACAACCAAGGTACAGCCAGCCCTTGACTGGAATTGAACCTGGGACCTTTCAGTCCGTAGGCTGATGCTGTATCCACTGAGCCAGACCAGTTAGGGTTGTAATGAGAACTTTTAACATCTCTCTTAGCAATTTTCAAATATACAATACAGTATTATTAATTACATGAGTGGGGTCCTGCAGGCCCTGCCCCCAATCAAATTGGGGGCAGGGCCACCTGTGGGGAGGGACTGTGGGCAATTGGTTAGCCAGCCAGCCCCGCCCCCTGGTCATAATCCCAGTGAAAGGGATAATTTGCAGATTAGCCTTTTATTATATAGAATAGTCACCATGTTGTATATTACATCCCCAGGACTTACTTATTTTACAAATAGAAGTTTGTATCTTTTAACCCTCTGTGCACCACCTTCCACCCCTGGCAATCTGTTCTCTGTATCTGTGAGCTGGTGTGTGTGTGTTTGTTTTTTAGATTCCACATATAAATGAGGTCATATGGTACTTGTCTTTCTCTGTCTGACTTATTTCACTGAGCTTAATACCTTCTAGCTCTCTAGGTCCATCCATGTTGTTGCAAATGGTAAGATATCATTCCTCTTCCAGCTCAGCTTTGGCAACCACTGAGAAGAAGGCGGTGACACCAGCTCCTCCCATACAGAAGTGGGAGCTGTCCCAGGACCAGCCTTACCTGTGATACTGCTCTGGGCCACCTGACAGTGCCCTCAGGGCTACCGAGTGCTTCCCCTCGTCTTCCATTCTGGAGAATGTGACCTATCTTACGACAAATATATTATATTGTGCTCCCTAATATCACTTCCATTTTTACTTAAAAAAAAAAACAACAACACACACACACAATTTCAGAGAAGAAAGGGAGAGAGAAATAGGCACATCAGTGATGATTGGCTGCCTCCTGCATGCTCCCTATTGGGACCAAGTGTACAACCTGGGCATGTGCCCTGACCAGGAATGAACGGTGACCTGCTTCGACACTCAATCATTGAGCCATGCTGGCTGGACCACTTTTACTTTTAAAGTGACACTGGGTTTACTTGGATTTCGGGGTGAAGTTGGTGCCAAATCTCTTAACTCTGTGAGTGTTCCAGGGACAGAGAGGGATAGTAGTTCTCAGGCTCCAGGGTAACATGTCATAGACATGGATGACATGGTACAGGGGCCTAGCGATATCTCATCCCTTATCCAAGGGCTTGCTTGGCTCTATCTCTGAAAGTGGTGGGCTGGATTACAGGGCCTTTGGGGGTGGGGAGGCTCTGACTGGGAAGACATCAGGGCCAAAGACATACTGCTCCCTTATGTCAAGAGCTTGCCCAGCCATTGCTCATGTGGACATTGGCTAGTACCCTCCCACTGTGGCCCCTGCCTGACTTTGACCACCTTGCAGCTCAGCAGGGAAGGCAGAGGGCAGCAAGGTGGCTCACAGGTAAAGCTCACCTAGGACAGGTGAGGCAAGGCCTTCCTGAGCCAGAAGTCTTTCTGCTCAGGGTGTTTGGGTACAGGGGGTGAGGCAGAGTCAGCCAAGGGAAGTAAGGGGCTTGTGCCTGTGGAGGAATGAGCAGGAGAGTAAAAGCCAAAACCAAGTGTGGGGTCCCAGTCTGGCTGCAGGAGCAACACAGTAACCTCAAGTCGGGGAGTGGCATGGCTGCTTCATGACAATCCTGCAGCTTTTCTAAAAGCTGTGTGCCAGAGGAGTTGAAGTGGAGAACAAGGCAGAAAGCAGGAAAGGGCCACAGTTCCAGGCAGGAGGTATAAGTGGACCAGAGTGGGCATCTCAAATGCTAAAAGCTTATCAGAGATAAGGAGCCCCACAGGCTGAAACACCTGGGAAGACTTCCTGGAGGAAGTGGGGTTTCGGTTGGGGTAAATGATAAATCAGATTCAGGAAGGGAAGGAAGGCTGAGCATGGTATGTGGAAGTTCCGAGGAGGGCAATCCTGGAGGGCTTCAGAAGACCCCAGGCAAGATGTGCCATTGAAGGTTTCAGAATAGTTTTATGACCCAGACTTGAAATTTGGCGAGGGAGTAAAATCAGAAAGGTCTGACACCTGGGCAATTTCTGTGTGCTAGGTACAGTTCTGAATGCTTCCTATCCAAGATCTCAGCTCCTTTGATCCTGTGAGGTCACCACTGTTACCAAGCCTCCAACAGCCTTTAAGACCAGAAACTCCTCTCCTTCCCCCTCCCCACCCCAGTCCTATTTGCTACTCTTCCCATCTGCTTCTGCACCCTTTCATCTTCGCTTCTTCCCCATGTCCCCTGGGAGATTATTACCAGAAAATACAACTACTCCAAAAGCAGCTATAACTTCCAACATTTTCAAATAGTGAAGTGTGCCATCGACTGGCAAATAGAACCATTTCTGTGAAAATCTGTATGCTATAGTGTAGCTTCACAGGAAACAGGATGGTAAATACTTGCATATCCAGCATAATGCTGAAGGACAGTGATTTGTTTGGGTGAAGTCTTATTGGGAGTGGGACTTGCTGCTTCTGAAGACAGAGCTGTAGGTGAAAATATTTTCTAGATGAGAACACAGATTGGCTAGAAAGTTTGCAGAAGGTTTGTTATTTTATGTGCTTTCAGGGTGAGTGTGAGAAGTGAAAACCCAAGGATTGCCTTCACATATCTTGTTCCAGAAGTGAAGAAGAATACTTCCCTATTGGGTACATGAGGACTAAATGAGACGCTGAGCGTGAGCCATCCAGGTGCCAGGAATAGGATGTTCATATATATTTTTTTAAGGAATTAGAAATTTATTAGGTCATCTGGAAAAAAACATGGGCTGAGCCCCCAAATGGCGTCAGTCAGGATGTTTATATTAAAAAGCCCACTAGGTAATAGGCACTGGGGACGCAAGAACAGCATTCCTGAGCACCTGGGCCTGACATTACAGTTGGGAATCAGACACTAAACCAAAATGAGTAAATAAGATATATAATGTGTTGGGTGGACAAAAGAAATACAGTAAAGGGGGGGGTCAGCTGCACAAAAGATTAGAAGGAGGGTGTGGGGCGTGTCTGAGGGGAGTGGTTGCCATGTTAAATACGATAGTTAGGCAGTACATATACTGCGGCACGCATATAGAACGTTACATGTTGCAAATAGACGTCAAGTTCGTTTCCATTCTAGCGTTCCTTTCGCTGTATCCTAAAGTGCGAAAGTCTCAAATCGTGGATCCCCTTGGATTCGGACATTTACGGTAGGCTTAGCGGCCAGACCTCTGTGCTTGGGCCCCGCCCCCTGGCGGGTGCGCGCGTGCGCGGGAATCAGGGCTTCTCCAGACCCAGACAGCGCGGGCCAGCGCCGGGAATGGGTGGCACGTTGAGCGGTTGGATGGCGCTGGTAGGGGCGCAGCAGACCGCGGCTCTAGGGCTGACATTGCAGCTGCTGCTCGGCTTCGTGCCGGGCCTGGAGGCAGCCCCCACCCGGTCCCAGGCCCAGACCATAGGTGAGTGAGCTCCGCGCTGCCCGTACGCCCACCTGGCCAGCTGCCTAGCTTCGTCCCTGCCGGCACCGCTTCGCCATTGGCTGCGCCGCACTCCGTTCGGACACTCCTGCTTGTGGCTGTTGACTCTGGGAAATTGTGCGAGTTCTCACCAATGGAAGAGTTCACTGCCTGCCTTTAACTACTGTGCTCTGGCCCTGCTCACACCCCGCACCTGCTCTGCTTTATCACCCATTGTTACCTCCAAGCCGTCAGTCCTTCAGCCCAGTGCGGGCTCGCCCTAGGCCCTGGTAGACCGACCTCTAAGGCTACAGGTCGGTCACCTGGTACCTGGTACCTTCCGCAGCAGCAGCAGCGTCTTCCAAACCCTCCCGTCTGAGCTGAGGCGATGTGGCTGTTTTCCTCGGCGGCCATCCTCCCACCTCCCAATCTCTGCACTTTTCTCCTCTAACCTTAGAGAACAAAAAGTCTCCCTCCCTGTGACCCCTGGCTGATGTGATGTTGGTGACTGTATCAGGTTCCCCTATAGGCAGCTGTAAGGGTTAGAGTGGCCTCCGTGTGTGCAGAGGTGCCCCAGACTGTGAGCTCAGATTCGCACACGTGGGGCTTCCTTTTATCTGGTCCTCTACCTCATCCCAAAGTCCCTGCCTTTTCAGGTTAAATGTTCCTGTAAGGAAGGCAGGACTCATGTTAAACAAGTACCAAACCCTTTACATACAAGCAGTGTCCTCAGGACACTGAGGTAGAGACTTCTAACTGCCCCATTTACAGGTAAGAAAACTAAGGCTGGGAGGAGAAGTCACTGGTCTGATCCCCCAACCTTATGAGGTGGAGTCATCTCTGCTCTGCTGCCCACTTTACATAGGGACACACACTCCAGCAGGCCAGGGAGAGATGTTGTTGTTTGTCCAGGCCAAGACTGGATAGGCCTGGGGAGTAAGCTGAGCCTGAATGCTGACAGTCTCCCATGGGCAGGGAAGGAAGACAGCTCCAGGTTGTCTTCAGCTCTTCCCGGCTCCACCGAGCTCAGGGACTGTGTGGCCTACAGCTGCGGTTGGGCCTAGAGGTCTGCCGAAGAGCCAGCTGTAGAGAGTGGGGCGTTTGGAGGCTCAGGCTCCTGTGAGTAAAAGTGGAAGGGGCAAGTGGATCAGCATCAAATGGGGGTAGACTGGGACCAAGCCAGGTATTTGCCACCCATCTTGCTACATCTAGGAAGAAGCCCTAAAAGTCACTCTCTTGCTCTGTCCCTCAAACCCATGTTCCAGTTCCTTTTGTGCTCCTCCAGATCAGCATACAGCTGATCCCTTGTGGTCAGGGATCCTGGAAGGCTCAGATCTCACCTGAATGTGACCCATGTTCACTTACAGTCAGGCACCACCCTGGGCTTTTGGTCACAAGTTCATGGTCCTGGCACACTGAGTGTCCAGTCTAGTCTATATCAGTTTGAAGGTGGTTGTTATAAGTGGGAAGCAGAACCTTAGGGGTCCCTGAGAGGGACAGGAGACGACTCCTAGGAAATAGATTGAGATCTGAAGGCTGAGGAGGAAATCACCAGGTAGAGAGTGGAGGGAGGAAGGGGTATACTGGGTCAAGAAACAGGACAAAGGCACTGAGGTGGAACAAGCCAGGCTTCTTGGTGAAGCAGTGAGGAGGCCACGATAGAGGGAGCTTTGTGAAGAGGAAAACATAGGAGGAAGCGAGGTTCCAGGAAGGGTTCAGGGCTGAGCTAGGCCTTGTGGGTCACATGGAGGGGGTAGGATTTGGTTGGGAGAGAGTTGGTGGACCAGGATACGGCTTTGAACAGAGGACAGGTAAAGTGGGTTACCAAATAATGTGACTCTGTGAGGTCTCCAGTGTCCAAATGGAGATGAGATTGGGTGCCTGGTGAGGCAGCGCATTCAGGATGTGGAAAGTGGTCAGATCTGGAGGAATTTAGGAGCTAAGATGATAAAGCATGGTGACTAAGCTGATCTTTTACCCCTTTGTTACATATGTGGTATGTCAGGGGGCCCTGATCCAGGGAAGATTCAGAGATGGCTCCTCCCTAAGTCTGTTTAACCATGCGGTTCGGAGAAAGTCCTGGGGAGACCATCTGACCATTTGGAGCTTGGTAATGACTCCAGTATCAATGAGACCTGGGTTCAAACCCTGACTCCGCCACCAGTTCTGTTGTTTCTGGCCTTATATCTCCTCAGTGTTCTCTTTAGAATGGGGATCGCAATAGAACCTGCCCAATAGGGCTTGTGGTGAGGCTGTGAACCCTTTGGCTTCAAGCCCCACATACAGTGGGTCTTCATCAAAGGTTGACCACAAGTACTGTTCCAGCGCCCTGGGATCTGGCCTGTCTCGTGTTCACAGCCTGTGACTGCTGGACTTCTGGAGAGGTCCAGACTCAAGCCTCCCAGGCCTCATTCGTGTTTATCTCGTAGGCTTACCCACAAGCTTCCAGTGCCGCACCCACGGCTACTCTGTGCCCCTCATCTGGCATTGCGATGGTGACCAGGACTGCCCTGATGGCAGCGATGAGGAGGAGTGCAGTGAGTGGTCACACCTTGGGGCGGGGCTTGTAAGGATGTGGGGCCATAGGAGGTGATGCTTGTGGAAGGGTTGTAGCTTTCAGAGGGCACAGTGAGGTAGGGCCTGGTGGGGAGGGGAGGGCTGTAAGAAGGGAAGTTTGGGTCTCAGGCTTGAGAAAAAGTGAGTTTACACGGAGGTGGGGTTAGTGTGATCTTGGACCAGGAGGCTTGCAAGAGGATGGACTGTGGGGAGTACCTGAGCCCTGTTGTGGGGGCGTCAGGGACCTGACTGATTCTGTCCTCCAGAGATAGAGCCGTGCACCCAGGGTGGGCAGTGCCCACCGCCCGAGGGCAGCCTTTGCTCTTGTGACAGCATCGATGACTGCCCCGATGGCATCAACAAGATCCTTCTCAACTGTGGCCACCAGCCCTGCCCCGCAGGGGAGTTCCGCTGCCTGCTGGACAGCACCTGTATCCTACATACCTGGCTCTGTGATGGCCACCCAGACTGTCCTGACTCCAGTGATGAGCTTGGCTGTGGTATGTGCCATGGGACCTCCTCATGGCTGTAGCAGTGGGGAGGGCTGGTTGTTAGATAAACAACCACGTGTGTGACCAGGCTGCGAGTGTGGGCTTGTGCCTTTGCTTTTTCTTGTCTGCATACCTGTGGGGGCAGTGAGAGGTCACTCCTAGCACTAATGCTCACCAACCTCACTCAGTCTGGGATGGAGGATATGCCTCAAGGTCTCCCTCAGGCACATGAAATACCTTCTCACTCCTCCTCCCCCTGCCACACACACACACCCCTTCCCCAGCTAATGAATGCCTGGATTTATTTCAGGAACGGAGACCCTCCAAGAAGGCATGTCTGTGACCCTGGAGAGTGTCACCTATTTCGGGAATGCCACAGCCACCTTTGTCAGGAACCAGGACTCAGTCCAGTCTGGAAATCGAAGTATCTATGGGGTTATTGCAGCTGCTGGTATGATGAACAGACCCTCCCACTTCTACTCACTGGGCCTGGGGCAGCTGCTCCTAGGAGCTGAGGCTTGGGGAAGGGACAGGCTATAGACCCCAATACCCATGCATTAGGATCTTTGTGGGTGTGGGGTTCCTTCTACTCCCTCACCAAATCCCATCTGTCTGTTCCCCACAGTGGTGCTAAGTGCAGGTTTGGTTGCCGCCACTCTGCTTGTGTTGTCCCGGCTCCTGAACCCGCCAGGGCTGCTGGTGGCCATGAAGGAGTCCCTACTGCTGCCAGAGAAGAAGACCTCACCGCTCTGAGGATGAGCTCTTGCCATCATGTTGCTGGGGCCCTGAGTATGGCAGCTATGGGGAGTGCATGGGGCTGCTTGCACACCAGGCCTCAGATATGGGTTCTTCTGGCCATAGTACTGCAGACCTGAATTCCTGTGGACTTGACCCTGGAAACTGGATGTGCTTGACCCAGCCCCTGAATGTGGAGAGCCTGGATTGGAACATGCCCCACCTGGGGTTGGCCCCAGGCTACTTCAGGATGGCCTGTGCATAGATACTGCTTCTGTCCTGCCCCGTCTGAGGGTAGTAATTAAAGAATTTTGCATCGTCTTCTTGCTTCTGGACCTCTGTCTTCCTCTGCCCGGGCAGTCTTGGCAGTAGTCCACCTCTGTGGCCATTCTGCTTCTTGCTTCCTGGGACCCAGAGCAGGGGCGGTGAGGCAGTCTGCTTGACCACAGGCTTCTTCAAGGAGAGCAGAGCTTGGGCATTGCCTCCTGGAGTCCAGAGGATCCCTGTCTATCATGGCTGCCTCTTTGAGATGGAAGCTGGTTTCTGCTCCACCGCATTTTAAAATGTAGGTTTTATTATTCAGGTATGATGAGGCCAACAAATCGGGAGAGGACACATTATCCTCGACTGGTGTGGCTCAGAGGTTGAGCATTGACCTGTGAACCAGGAGGTCATGATTTGATTCCCAGTTGACACATGCCCAGGTTATAGGGTCAATCCCCAGTAGGGGGCATGCAGGAGGTGGCTAATCAAAGGTTATCTCTCTCGTTGAGGTTTCTATCTCTTTTTTCCTCTCTGAAATCAGTAAAAAAAGAAAAGACTGCCCTAGCTGGTTTGGTGGATAGAGCATCAGCCTGCAGACTGAAGAGTTCCAGGTTCAATTTTGGCCAAGGGCACATGCCCAGGTTCGATCCCCAGTGGGGGTGTGTGGGAAGCAACCAATCAATGATTCTCTCTTATCATTGATGTTTCTATCTTTCCTCCCTTTCTGAAATCAATATATATATGTATATATATATATGTATATATATATGTATATATACATATATATACACACACACACACATATATATAAATGTATGTGTGTGTATATATGTATGTGTGTGTATATATATATGTGTGTGTATGTATGTATGTATATATATGAAAAAAGAAAAAATACATTGTGTCCTAGCCATTGTTTTACCAGTGGTTTGAGCATTGGCTGTACACCAAAAGGTTGTGGGTTTGATTCTCGGCCAAGGGTATGGCCAAGGGCACATACCTGGGCTGAAGGTTCAATCCCTGGCCCTAGTTAGGGTACGAGCAGGAGGCAACCAATAGATGTGTCTCTTTTATATCTATGTTTCTCCCTCTCTCCCTCTCCCACTCTCCAAAAATCACTGGAAACAATAACCTTGAGTGAGGATTAACAAAGAAAAGAAATGTAACTAAGAGAAGGGGGCCCACCTCTGCAGGTAGGGCCACACAAAGAGACCCTGGCAGTCAGGAGGTAGAGGGCAGGAGAGAAAGGGGCCAGAGCCTTGCTGTGTGGTTCCCACCAGAGGTGTGGGTAAGGCAAGGTAAGCAGACCTGGACTGCTAGTTGGAATAGTCTCAGTGGGCTCAGCACAGGCACTGTTTTGCGTCAGTCTGTTGACGTGATGCACTCAGCTAGGAAGACACACCTGCATCTTGTGTTCTGTCTCAACACATTTCCCTGACCAGATCCAGTGTTGTGGCTTGCCTGGCTCTTGTGGTTCTTTTTAAAAATATATATATTTCAATGAATTTTTTACAGAGAGTTAGAAGCATAGTTGAGAGGGAAGCAGCTCTCTCCTGCACACCTTCTACTGGGGATGTGCCTGCAACCAAGGTACATGCCCTTGACTGGAACTGAACCCACGGCCCTTCAGTCCGCAGGCCCATGCTCTATCCACTGAGCCAAACCGGTCAGGGCCCTTGAAGTTCCAATAGGAAACTTCAAGGAACAAGATTTATTACTCATGGGTCCTGGAGCTTACATGGCAAGCTCAGAACCTCTTGGCAAGATTGAGGAGTGAAGAGTGGCACGGGCCTGGGGGTTCTGCCTTTATTAGGGACTGAGAGTGAGTCATCTAGGGTTGCCTGGGTTCTCTGTCGGTATATTTAAAGCATAAGAGTAGGAATAAGGGCTTGGGAAGGGAGGAGCAAGGTCACTCAAGTGATCAGTTATCTAGGTCACCTGGGCTTTCTGAAAGAGTGTCTTTTATATGTGGGAACAGTGTGATTCCTATGTGAGTTGTCTTGTTAGTAGACTGGCATTGTGTTTATTCAAGCTGGGTGTCTTTTGAAATGGATGCCTCAGCTATCAAAAGCTTATTTTCAGCCCTAACCGGTTTGGGTCAGTTGATAGAGCGTCAGCCTGCGGACTGAAAGGTCCCGGGTTCAATTCCGGTCAGAGCAAGTACCTTGGTTGCAGGCACATCCCCAGTAGGAGGGGTGCAGGAGGCAGCTGATCAATGTTTCTCTCTCATCGATGTTTCAGATTCTATCCCTCTCCCTTCCTCTCTGTAAAAAAATCAATAAAAATATATTTTTATAAAAAGCTTATTTTCAGGCACTTACACTATACTGTCCCTACTTGGCACCTGGTCCTGGGGTGATCAGGCAAGGACATAATGGCTGTGGATTGGTTGGTTTACACATTAAAGTTGAGTTGTTTGCTATCTCCAGGAACTAGCTAACCCTGGGGAACAGTCCCTCTCTGGTTAGCGAGATCCCAGTTGCCAGAGCATTGAGAATACAGAAAATAGAGACTAGCTTGTGTGGCTCTGTGGTTGAGCATTGACCTATAAACCAGGTAGTCACAGTTTGATTCCAGGTAAGGGCATATGCCTGGGTTGTGGACTCAATCCCTAGTGTGGGGTGTGCAGGAGGCAGCCAATCAATGATTATCAATATCATTGATGTTTCTGTCTCTCTTCCCCTTCTCTGAAATCAATAAAACAATCTTTTTTAAAAAAGAATACAGAAAATATAATTAATATACAATAGGTCCTCGGGTTAACTCGGATATCCATTCCTACACAACATAATGTGATTTTCGCTGCAAGTCGGAACCCACTTACATAAGCATCTACGTCACTCACATGGAACACACACAGCAGTAGTGAAGTGAAACAGTAAAAAAATGTAAAAGATAACAAGTCCTGACCTTTACTTCTGGTAAACAAATAATAATAAACATAAAGCACGTGTACATACGTCAAAATGACAGAACTTTTATTTTTTATATAAATAAATGGGAGATGGCGACAGAGCCACGAAACGACATAACTCAAGGACTGCCTGTACATCCTAACTGCTGGGTGATGAGGACAAGGCTTTTCTCGGAAACCTCTTTTCTCATCACTGAGTGCGGTGGCCAGGGCCCCGATAGCCTCTTTGTGGGGCAGTGACTTCACTAACATCCTTGTAGGTGGTCTGGTTCCATGAAGTCCAGTGCTGAGTGACACCCAAGGCCCCATGCAGGGTCCTATACAGGGTCTTGGGGCTCCCAAGTCTTGGGGCAGGAAGCTGGTTCCTGATATAAGATGTTTGGAGGGGATAGAACAGGTGGGTGCACTAACAAGACTTCCAGGAGGTGGTAAAGCTTGGTTTTGGAACTCTGCCCCACTGGGGGAAGGTGATTGAGGGGAATTTTGGAGTCTAGCCTTAGGCAGCATGTGGGGGGCTGAGTTCTCTGTGGGACAGAGGGAGTTGAGGCTAGGGAGGTGGGCTGCTGCCAGGATAGAGGGGCCTTGGGTACCCTACCCTCTGCAGTCCAAGGCTTTCCTTCTGCTCCCTGTGGGTACACCTGAGCTGGCCAAGACATCCTGTTAAAAAGATGGAACCATGGTGTTGACAGGAAGGAGTTCTTACAGAGAGAAGGGTTTTCTTTTTTAAATTCTTTGATTAGAGTGTGAGAGAGTAAGGAAGAGAGAGAAACATCGATTTGTTGTTCCACTTATTTATGCATTCCCTGGTTGATTCTTGTATGTGCCCTGAACAGGAATGAAACACACATCTTGTTTCAGGGGGACACTAACCAAATGAACTACCTGGCCAGGACCGAGAGCAGGGTTTCCTTGTTTTGAGGTTCTGGGGCTTTCTCCTTTGCTCAGTCATCATCAGCGGCAGTGGGCTAGGGGCTATGAGGCTGGCTGCAGGTGTCACACGCTGCCTAGCAGAGGCCTAGGATTTGGATCTTTCTGAGATATCACTTGGGTTTTCAGTTATCAGGGAAGCCAATCACTGCACACCTAGGAACTCCCCACAATTGGGGAGTTCTGGGCTCACCAAGCTGGCTGCTCCCCCCATTTTTTGTTTTGTTTTTTGAGGAATCCATATCTTCAATTAATTTAACTAAGGCTGATGGAACCATGGCTGGCGGAGCCATAGCATGAAGAAAAGCTACAGTCGCCCTAGCTAGTTTGGCTCAGTGGATAGAGCATTGGCCTGTGGACTGAAGGGTCCTGGGTTTGATTCTGATCAAGGGCATATGCCAGTGGGGGCACGCAGGAGGAAGCCAATTGATAATTCTCTCTCATCATCGATGTTTCTATTTCTCTCTTCCTTTCTGAAATAAGTAAAAATATGTTTTGGAGAAAAAAGAAAAAAGAGCTATAGTTGAGACAAATGGATGATTTTATAAAGTTAAAATCAAAAGACTTAAAACCATGGAAAATTCATTAAGTATGAGATGTCATAAAACACAAAAGTGACCACAAGAATTAAAAATATATTTAAATCGTAGACCTGGGAAATGGACTGTCCAGAGGGTTCTGTGGAGAAGAGAAATGCCTTATGTGTTCTGACAGCACTGCACCTTCGGCTTATTTTCAGTGGTTGGTGGAACATGAATAGGAACCACGTTGTTGCATGGAGACGTTATTTTCACGTCTGACATGTGCTTCTGGGAAACAGTGCGGTATATTTCTGTCATCACTGTCTGCAAAGCAGCTTCTATATGTGTAGAGTCTAGAGCTGATGTCCCAATGAATGAAAAACCATTCTTTTCGGCAAAAATTCTTGCTTCATGCATAGGAACTGCACATCACTCTTACTGCCCACACACATGATGACGATGTTACAATCAGCATGATCTCTCAGTTCTTTCAGCTATCGCTCTATATTTTCATATGTGAGATGTTTAGCAATGTCACCAGCCAATACAGCAGCTCCAGCTCCATGACAGTATGCTGATGTGACAGCTCAAAATCGCGCCTGCCCAACTATGTCCCATTCCTGTGCCTTCATTGTTTTCCCATCAACCTGAATGCTTCATGTGGCAAACACTACGCCAGTGGTGCTCTTGCTTTCAAGATTAAACTTGTTTCAAGAAAATTGCGACAAGAGATTACTGTTTCCAACCGTGGAATCTCTGATAAGGACAACTTTGAAGAGGTTGACATATTTGTCTCGTGGGCACCCATAGCAAGGAGTGCAGGGGCAGGAGTAGCAATGGTATGGGTGGGACCAGGGGATGTTGCTGCAGGGGGTCACCACCCCCTTTTTAAACATTACTATCATTTTATTTTTTCAAGTTTAAAAACATTTTTTTCGATTATAGTTGAACAGTCAATATTCTATTAGTTTCAGATGTGCAGAATAGTGGTCAGACATTTATAACTAAGGAAGTGGTCCCCCCGAAAGTCTGGGACCACCTGACACCATACAATTGACTATATGCCCTATGCCATACTTACATCCCTATGATTACTTTATAACTGCAATTTGTACTTCTTAACCTCTTCCCCGACCCCCCCCCCTTTTTTTTAACCCATTCCCCAACCCCTTCCCACCTGGCAACCATCAGTTTGTTCTCAGTATCAATGAGTTTGTTTCTGTTTTGTTTGTTCATTTATTTTATTTTTAGATTCCAAATATAAGTGAAATCATATGAAATTTGTCTCTGCCTGACTTTTTTCACTGAGCCTAATACTCTCTAAGTCCATCCATGTTACTATAAATGGCAAAGTTTCATTCCTTTCTATGGCTGAATATATTCCATTGTATATATGTACACAGTTTATTTTATTTTATTAAAATTTTTTTCTTCTTTTTTAAAAATATATATTTTATTGATTTTTTACAGAGAGGAAGGGAGAGGGATAGAGTTAGAAACATCGATGAGAGAGAAACATAGATCAGCCGCCTCCTGCACACTCCCTACTGGGGATATGCCCGCAACCAGGATACATGCCCTTGACCGGAATCGAACCTGGGACCTTTCAGTCCGCAGGCCTACGCTCTATCCACTGAGCCAAACCGGTTTCGGCTATTTTATTTAAAATTTTAAAATAAATCTTTATTGTTGAAAGTATTACATTGCCCCTCCCCCGCACTGTTCTCTACCACCCTCTCCTCCCAAACCTTCACCACCCACTTCTGTGTCCTTGGATTATGCATATATACATATGAGTTCATTGGTTGGTCTCTTTCCCTCGTTCCATCCTCCCCTGCCTTACCTCTGAGGTTTGACAGTCTGTTCGATGTTTCTCTGTCTCTGGGTTGTTTTTGTTCATCCATTTATGTTGGTCATTAGATTCCACAAATGAGTGAGATCATGTGATATATATCTTTCTTTGACTGGCTTATTTAGCTTAGTATAATGCTCTCTAGTCCATCCATGCTGTTGCAAATCATAAGAGTTCTTTCTTTTTTATAGCAGTGTAGTATTCCATTGTGTAGATGTACCATAGTTTTTTAATCATTATTTCTTCAAATAGGTTTTCAGTATCTTGCTCTTTCTCTTCTTCTGGTACTGGCACCCCCATAATTCTGATGTTGGTATGCTTGAAATTGTCCCAGAGGCTTCTTACACTATCTTCACATTTTTGGATTCTTTTTTCTTTTTTCTTTTCCAGCGAAGTGTTTTCTGCTTCTTTGTTTTTCAAATCTTTGACTTGATTCTTGCCTTCTTCTAGTCTGCTGCTAGGTCTCTGTATAATATTTTTTATTTCAGTCAGTGTATGTTTAATTTCTAGTTGGTCCTTTTTCATCTCTAGTTGGTCCTTTTTCATCTTCTCTTGGGTCTTGCTAAATTTATCCATCTTTTCTAGGAAATTCTTAAAAAACCTTATAACTGTGGTTTTGAACTCTACATCTAGTCATTTGTTTTCCTCCATTTCTTTCATTTGTGATCTGTTCCTTTGTCTCCACATGTTCGCTTCACCAGAAGAACTTCTGTGCTGGAGCCAGACTTGTGATACAAGACTTGCAAAATTGCAAAAGCCTCTCTGTTCAGCTTAGATCAGGTGGAGTCTCAGGGCTGAGCAGAGACAGCCTTGGCTTCCAGTCAGCCCTGCCCTATGCGGCCCTTGGGTCTCAGTGACCCTCGGTAATAGCTGCAGCCCTCTCTGTGTGCACATGTGTGCTCGAGTCTCCAGACCTCTGCCTTTCCAGTTCCCGTATGCTCCAGGAATCCGTATGAGTCTGGGTCCCCAGAGTCTTGCCTAAAACTGGGATTCAATGCAGTCAGAAGTGGATTTCAGCACAGTTGGGAGGTTCGGTCTTCCTCCCGCCAGAGAAAGCCAGCAGCACAATCAGTAGTCAGTCCTCTCTGTTCTCACCTGCGTGCACACCTCCAGACCTTTGCCTTTCATGGCTCTCCTGAGTTCCCGTGCACTCCTCCCTTTTAATGACAGTCCAGACTCCCCCTTATGAGTTTCACCTGGAGCTGGGGATCAGTGCAATCGGATCTGGGGTTCAGTGCAGTTGGGAGTTTCTGTCTCCCTTCTGCAAGAGGAAGCCAGCCAGGCACTCTGCTGCCCGTCCTCTCCATGTGTGTATCTCCACACCTCCTTTTGCAGCTCCTCTAAGTCTCCGTGAGCCTCTCTCTTTTCTTTCTAATTGTAGAATTTTCACTCAGCCACCTTTCCTGTGGTTCTAGATGATGTCTGTTCTGTTTTCTATTTGTAGTTTTGAAATTGTTGTGCGAGGCAGCAGTTTAGGTGTTCACGTTTGCCGCCATCTTGGTTTCTCCTGGTAGTTCCATTTTAAAATTTTCAAGGAAACTCCTTACTATTCTCCATAGTAGCTGGACCAATCTGCATTCTCACTAGCCATGTGTGAGAGTTCCTTTTTCTCCACATCCTCACCAACACTTGTCATTTGTTGATTTGTTGATGATAGCCATTCTAACAGGTGTGAGGTGGTACCTCATTGTTGTTTTGATTTGCATCTCTCAGATGAGCAGTAACTTTGAGCAGGTTTTCATATGCCTTTTGGCTTTCTGTATGTCCATTTTGGAGAAGTGTCTATTGAGATCCTTTGTCCATTTTTTATTGGATTGTTTATTTTCTTTTTGTTAAGTTGTGTGAATTCTCTATAGATTTTAGAGATTAATCCCTTATCAGATCTACCATTGGCAAATATGTTTTCCCATGAAGTGGGCATTTTTTCTTTTGTTTTCCTTGCCTGAGGGGACATATCTAAAAAAAAGTATTGCCGAGACTGGTTTGGCTCAGTGGATAGAGCGTCGGCTTGCGGACTGAAAGGTCCCAGGTTCGATTCTGGTCAAGGGCATGTACCTTGCTTGCAGGCACATCTCCACTGTGGGGCATGCAGGAGGAGGCTGATCGATGTCTCTCTCTCATCGATGTTTCTGACTTTCTATCTCTCTCCCTTCCTCTCTGTAAAAAATCAATAAAATATATTAAAAAAATTTTTTTTAAAGTATTAAGAGCTATCCTAGAGATTTTACTGTTTATCTTTTTTTTTTGGTGGAGTTTTATGATTTTGGGTTTTACATTTACGTTTTTAATCAATTTTGAGCTTATTCTTCAAGATAGTGTAAGAAAGTGGCCTAGTTTTTCTTTTTTTTTTTCTATGAACCTGTCCAGTTTTACCAACACCATTTATTTAATAAACTATCTTTACCCCATTGTATGTTCTTGCTGCCTTTGTCATTGATCAATTGACCGTAAGGTGTAGGTTTATTTCTGGGCTCTCTGTTCTATTCTGTTGATCTAGGTGTCTGTATGCCATTATGGCTACCAGTGCTTTGTTCCACCTGATGGCAGCTGCTGTCCTCTGGGGGCTGGGCTAGCTTGACATTGGTGATGGCTGGGATAATGGGCCTCCCCCTCTCCATGTGGCCTCTCCAAATAGCCTTTTCAGATGGCCACCTAAGCAGATGGCCACTTGCCTTTCATGGCAACTCAAGGCTCCCCTAAGTGCAGAGATGAAGCAGCTGAAACTTTGAAAGCTCAGACCCTCCAGGAACTGGGCCAGCATCACTTCCTGCCCCATTCTGTTGGTTCAGTGCATGTGTGTGTGTGGAGGGGAGGCGGGCTAGAGGGGCACAAACACTTGGAGGGGGAGATCCGGGGGCAGGGGCAACGGACTTCCTATCAAATGAGCCAGCTGATGGGCCCTGGGCAGATAGCTTTGTCATCTGTGCACTAGGGCAGTCACAGGGTCCACTACCCTCACCTCCTCGCCCTGTGAGCATGCCCAGTGTCAGCTCTTTGTTGCCTCAAGCAAGGCTCCTTCTGACTGCCAGCAACCATCCTGTCCTGTGCAGCAAGCCCAGTGAGCCCCGAGGGGGGTCCGGGCATAAAAGGGAGGGGTGTTTGGGAGCCCACTAGGAGGGAGTATAGACAGGGTGAGTACAGGTCCCAGTACTTGGTGAAATTCTGGTGGGCCAGAGAATGTGGCCCGGAGGGAGAAATGTTAAATATTGGGAAGGGGTGGATAGGCATATGTATGTTTTGTCCAACTCTCACCATTCATTCTATTTTTTTTTTTATCAAGGAAAATTCACATAACATAAAATTAACCACTAATCATTTTAAAGTGGACAGTTCACTGGCACTTTGTTATATCTGAAATGCTGTGCAACTCTCACCTCCATCTATTTCCAGGACATCTTCATTGCCCCCTTCATCCTCAGCAGTCACCACCCTCACCCCTGTCCCTGCCACTCATCTACATCTTGACTCTTAAGGCTTGCCTGTTCCGACAGTTCACGTAAATGGAATCACACACTGTAGCCTTGTGCCTGGCTTCTCTCACTGAGCTCCTGTTTTCAAGGTTCTTCCCCCAAAGTTTCCTCATTTCCCAACCGCTCCCCTTACAGCCCCACCCCATTACCCAAGTAACTACTGGTTAGCTTCTGACACTACAGACTATTTGCATTTCTAGATCATATACTATATACCCTTTTTAGTCAAGCAGTTTTTATCTAACACAGTTATTTTAAGACATATCCATATTATTGTATGTCTTAAAAGTTAACTCATTTTTATTGCTGAGCTTTAAGCCATGGTATATCTAGCCCACAATTCATTTACCAATGCATCTGCTGATAGATACTTGGGTTGTTTCCAGTTTTTTTATTATTACAAACTGAGATACTATAAACATTTATGCATAAGTCTGTTCATATGCTTTTATTTCTTTTGGGTAAATTCCCAGGAGTGGAATGGCTGCCTCAGATGGGAAGTATATATTTAATTTTAAAGAAATCTCAAAATGTTTTTCAAAGTGGTTGTACTCTTTTCCTCTCCCAGCAATGTAAATGTTCTCATTCCCTCACTCCCTGCATCACATGCTGTCATCAGTCTTTGCAATTTTAGTTATCTAATAGATGTGTAATGATATTATAATGTTTCTTATTTTATTTATTTTTTTCTTTATTATACTGTTTTTAAAAAAATGAAATTCATGTAATAGAAAATTAGCCATTTTATTTTTTTAATGAATCTTTCTTGTTCAGATTATTACAATTGTTCCTCTTTTTTCCCCCATAGCTCCCTCCCACCGGCTCCCACCCCACCCTCTGCCCTTACCTCTCCCTCATTGTCCTCATGTGTAGTGTGCGATTTTTGTCCAGTTTCTGCCCTCATCCCCGTCACCCCTTTCCCCCTGAGAATTGTCAGTCCACTCCCTTTCTATGCCCCTAATTCTATTATATTCACCAGTTAATTCTGTTCATCAGATTTTCAATTCACTTGATTTTTAGATTCACTTGTTGATAGATATGTATTTGTTGTTCAGACTTTTTATCTTTACCATTTTCTTCTTCTTCCTCTTCTTTTTTTTGAGTTTTTAAAATTTTAATAAATCTTTATTGTTCATATTATTACAATTGTTGCTCTTTTTGTGCCCCATTTCTTCCCTCCACCTGGTTCCCACCCCACCCTCTGTCCTTACCTCCGCCCCATTATCTTCATCCATAGGTGTATGATTTTTATCCAGTCTCTTCCTGCACCTCCCCTCATCTCTTTCCTCCTAAGAATTATCAGTCCATTCCCTTTCTATGCCCCTAATTCTACTATATTCACCAGTTTATTCTGTTCATCAGATTTTCAATTCACTTGATATTTAGATTCACTTGTTGATAGATCTGTATTTGCTGTTCATAATTTTTTGTCTTTTCCCTTTTTCTTCTTCCTATTCTAAAAGAGTACCTTTCAGCTTTTCATATAATACTGGTTTGCAGTTGATTAACTCCTTTAGCTTTTTCTTCTCTGTGAAGCTCTTTATCTGCCCTTCAATTCTCAATGAGAGCTTTGCTGGGTAGAGTATTCTTGGTTGTAGGTTCTTGCTATTCATCACGTTGAATATTTCTTGCCACTCCCGTCTGGCCTGCATCGTTTCTGTTGAGAAATCAGCTGACAGTCGTATGGGTGCTCCCTTGTAGGTAATGAACTGTTTTTCTCTTGCTGCTTTTAATATTCTCTCTTTGTCTTTTGCTCTTGGCATTTTAATTATGATGTGTCTTGGTGTGGTCCTCTTTGGATTCCTTTTATTTGGGGTTCTGTGTGCTTCCTGGACTTGTAAGTCTATTTCTTTTACCAGATGTGGGAAGTTTTCAGTCATTATTTCTTTAAATAGGTTTTCAGTATCTTGCTCTCTCTCTTCTTCTGGCACCCCCACAATTCTGATGTTGGTACGCTTGAAGCTGTCCCAGAGGCTCCTTACATTATCTTCACATTTTTGGATTCTTTTCTCTTCTTGCTTTTCCAGTTGAATGTTTTCTGCTTCTTTATATTTCAAATTTTTTACTTGATTCTTGCCTTTCTCTACTCTGCTGTTAGGACTCTGTATAATATTTTTATTTCAGTCAGTGTATGTTTAATTTCTAGTTGGTCCTTTTTCATCTCTAGTTGGACCTTTTCCATCTTTAGTTGGATCTTTTGCATCTCTAGTTGGTCCTTTTTCATCTCCTCTTGGCTCTCACTAACTTTATCCAACTTTTCTAGCATATTCTTGAAAAACCTTATAAGGGTGATTTTGAACTCTATATCCAGTTGTTTCTTTTCCTCCATATCTTTTGTTTGTGATCCCTTCCCTTGTCTCGGCATTTTCACTATGCCGGGAGAACTTCTGTGTTGGATTCAGCCTTATGATACCAGACTTGCAAAACCGCAGAAGCCTCTCTGTTGAGCTTGGGAGGGGTGGAGTCTCAGGGCTTAAGGGATGGCCTTGCCTTCCAGTCGGCCCCACCCTCCACGGTCCCTGAGTCTCAACGTGACCGGGTAATTGCTGGAGCATTCCTTGTGTCGTGCGTTCTCTCTCTCTCTCTCTCTCTCTCTCTCTCTCTCTCTCTCTCTCTCTATGCCTCTAGAATGCTGCCTTTCCAGCTCCCCTGCGCTCTGGGACCTTATGAATTTGGGTCCCCAGGATTTCACCCAAATCTGGGTTTTAGTGGAGTTAGAAGTGACGCAGTTGAGATTCTTTGTCTCCCGCCCTCTTGTGAAAGCCAGTGGCACAATCAGCAGTAGGTCTTCTTGGGCAGTGCTGTGCATTCCGCCCAACTTCTGCCTTCCTGCGACTCCCCCAATTTCCGTGCACTTCTCCCTTTTTACAGTCCAAACTCCCCCCATATGAGTTTTGGCTGGAACTGGGGTTTAGTGTCGTAGGATAAGGGGTTCAATGCCTTTGGGAGTCTCCCGCAAGAGAAAGCCAGCCAGGTACTCCAGTACCTGCTCTCTCCACACACGTGTCTCCATACCTCAGCTTTTTGCAGCTCCTTTGGGTCTCTGTGAGTCCCTCTCTTTTCTTCTAGTTGTAGAATTTCCACTCAGCCAGCTTTCCTGTGGTTCTGGATGATGTCCGTTCTGTCTTTTAGTTGTGGTTTTGAAATTGTTGTGTGAGGCAGCAGTGTAGGTGTTTACCTATACTGCCATCTTGGTTACCCACCCCCACCCCTAGGAAATTCTTAAAAAACCTTAAAATCATTGTTTTGAATTCTATATCTAGTCGTTTGTTTTCCTCCATTTCTTTTGTTTGTGATCTGTTCCTTTGTCTCCACATTTTCACTGCTTTTTTAAGTAGTAGAGTAGCTTTGTGTGCTAGGTGTCCTATATGGCCCAGTAGCTCTGCCTCCCCAGTTACTTTAGGTGAACACTCTTGGTGTACCCCTTTGTGGACTATGTGTACAGTCTTGTTGTAGTTAATTCTTGACTGTTGTTGGTATCATTGGGCAGAATTGACCTCCAATTCAATTGGTAGTGAGGATCAGCTGTGTCTGTGCCCAGAAACTTCTGTGCTGGACTCAGCCTTAAGACTTGCAAGACTGCAACAGCCTCTGTGCTGGGCTTGGATGTGGTGAAATCTCAGGGCTTAGCAGACAGCCTTGGCTTCTCATCAGCCCTGCCAGACACAGCAGCCCCTGGGTCTCAGTGCCCCTGGGTAATCACTGCAGCCCTCTCTGTACGTAAGCATGTGCACCTCCAGCCATACCTCTGTCTTTCTGGCTCCCCTGAGTTTCTGTGTGCTCTAGGGACCCGTATGAGTTTGGGTCCCCAGGGTCTTGCCCGAAACTGGAGTTCAGTACAGTCAGAAGTGGGGTTCAGTGCAATCGGGATTTTCCGTCTCCCTCCTGCTAGAGAAAGCCATCCAGGCACTTCGCCCCCCATCCTCTCCACATGTGTGTCTCCATACCTCAGCTTTTTACTGCTCCTCTGAGTCTTCATGAGTCCCTTTCTTTACTTCTAATTGTAGAATTTTCACTCAGCCAGCTTTCCTGTGGTTCTGGATGGTGTCTGTTCTGTCTTTTAGTTGTAATTTTGAAATTGTTGTGCGAGGCAGCACTTTAGGTGTTCATCTATGCCACCATCTTGGTTTCTCCTAACTTTTTTTTTTAAACAATATTGATTTCAGAAAGGAAGGGAGAGGGAAAGAGATAGAAACATCAATGTTGAAAGAGAATCATTGGTCTGCTGCCTCATGCACCCTTCCCCTCCCCGCCGCTGGGGATGGAGCTGAGCTTGTGCCCGGGAATCAAAACATGACCTTCTGGTTCATAGATCAACATTCAATCTCAGAGCCACTTTGGCCAGGCGAAAATTAACCACTTAAAAGTGACAATTCAATGGTATCTAGTACATTCATAATGTTGTGCAACCACCATCTCTAGGAGTACAGGAATCTTTTTTTTAATTCTTTTTTAAATTAAATCTTTATTATTCAGATTATTACATTTGTTTCTCTTTTTGCCCCTCCATAGCACCCCTCCACCCAGCTCCCACCCTTCCCTCTGCCCTTTCCTCCCTCCCATTGACCTCATCCATAGGTGTATGATTTTTGTCCAGTCTCTCCCTGTACACCCCTTACCCCTTCCCCCCTGAGAATTATCACTGCCCTCCCTTTCTGTGCTCCTGATTCTATTATATTCACCAGTTTATTCTGTTGATTAAATTTTTAATTCACTTAATTTTTAGATTCACTTGTTGATAGACATGTATTAGTTGTTCACAATTTTTTGACTTTTACCTTTTTCTTCTTCCTCTTCTAAAAGAGTACCTTTTAGCATTTCATATAATACTGGTTTGGATTTGATAAACTCCTTTAGCTTTTTCTTCTCTGTGAAGCTCTTTATCTGCCCTTCAATTCTCAATGAGAGCTTTGCTGGGTAGAGTATTCTTGGTTGTAGGTTCTTGCTATTCATCACGTTGAATATTTCTTGCCACTCCCGTCTGACCTGCATCATTTCTGTTGAGAAATCAGCTGACAGTCGTATGGCTGCTCTCTTGTAGGTAATGAACTGTTTTTCTCTTGCTGCTTTTAATATTCTCTCTTTGTCTTTTGCTCTTGGCATTTTAATTATGATGTGTCTTAGTGTGGTCCTCTTTGGATTCCTTTTATATGGGGTTCTGTGTGCTTCCTGGACTTGTAAGTCTATTTCTTTTACCAGATGTGGGAAGTTTTCAGTCATTATTTCTTTAAATAGGTTTTCAGTATCTTGCTCTCTCTCTTCTTCTGGCACCCCCACAATTCTGATGTTGGTATGCTTGAAGCTGTCCCAGAGGCTCCTTACATTATCTTCACATTTTTGGATTCTTTTCTCTTCTTGCTTTTCCAGTTGAATGTTTTCTGCTTCTTTATATTTCAAATTTTTTACTTGATTCTTGCCTTTCTCTAGTCTGCTGTTAGGACTCTGTATAATATTTTTATTTCAGTCAGTGTATGTTTAATTTCTAGTTGGTCCTTTTTCATCTCTAGTTGGACCTTTTCCATCTTTAGTTGGATCTTTTGCATCTCTAGTTGGTCCTTTTTCATCTGCGGCACAGTGCCGTGCGCGCCACCAAACCTCTGATCTTTTGCGACTCCCCTAAATTTCCGTGCACCTCTCCCTTTTCACAGTCCAAACTCCCCCTGTATGAGTTTCGGCTGGATCTAGGGTATAGTGTAGTAAGATAAGGAGTTCAATGCTTTGAGAGTCTCCGTTTCTCTCCTGCCAGAGAAAACCAGCCAGGTTCGCAGTCACCCGCTCTCTCAACGCATGCATCTCCGTACCTCAGCTTTTTCCAGCTCCTCTGGGTCTCCGTGAGGCCCTCTCTTTCCCTCTAGCTGTAGAACTTCCACTCAGCCAGCTTTCCTGTGGTTCTGGATGATGTCCGTTCTGTCTTTTAGTTGTAGTTTTGAAATTGTTGTGTGAGGCAGCAGTGTAGGTATTTACCTATGCCGCCATCTTGGATTCTCCTCAGTACAGGAACCTTTTAGTGAGTTTGTTGCATTTCACAGAAGATCAAGTTGAGACTTTGCTTGGGAATGCATCGTGTTTGTAAGTTAATTTGTAGAGGAGCACAAACGTTCATTGAGCATGGACTGTGTGCTAGGCATTGCTGTAAGTGCTAGAGATGATGCCTGAAAGAAAACAAAGCCCCTCCTCCATGATGTGGAGTGGGAGAGGAGGCAGACAACCAGCTAATAAACTGGTCGGATGGTGCTAAATTCTGGGCACCAAAAGCAAAGTAGGAAGGAAGGGCATGCTGGGTTGAGGAAAGATGGGTACCTCTTTTTATGTTAAACTAGGGCCCAATGCATGAATTTGTGCACAAAGAAAGAAAATTAATTAGAAGAAATATTTTAATATCACTATTTGCCCTTTCTCTATAATAGAAGTGTTAACCAAATTCATGACCAACAATGACAGACAGAAAATACACATATGATTAATGTCAGTGAGAGCTTTATGTCTCATGCATATGCAAATGAACTTAGCCTTTTATAATTATAGAATAAACTTGCTTACTTAGACCTGCTTTCTGACTTAGCTAAACTTTTTCCAGCCCAGTGAAGCACCTCAACTTCTCTTTCAGATAATTGTCCAGCAACACAGTAGTAACTATCAACACAAAGCAGATTATTATTGTAGATCACATAGGGAGAACAAAGGGTAAAATATTTAGCTGTAGTAGTGTTTGACTATATTCTGTGCAGTGGGAAAACCTGAAGTCATTTTCAAGGTCCACCATTTCTAACTTCTTTCAGTCAGGTCAAGTTTCTAAGCTTTCTAAATCTCCATTTTCTGGCTAATGAAAAGAAAATAGGATTCTACTGAGTCTCCTATTTACCTACTCCAGGATTTCTGTCAGGATCAAATGAGATAAGGCCTGGGAAAATGCTTCACAGACTTTTGTTTACAGAGTAAAGTGTTTCTACCTGAGTATAAAGCAAGTCATGTTCCTGGGCTGAAGAAACTGAAAGGAGGCTAATTGCTACATGATGCCATTACCTGGTGCCCACAGTGACCATTTCTGGGCTGGACATAGGATCTTGGCAGTGTTGGCTGCAATTTGGTGGGGTGTCAGTCCAGGGAGGTGGCAGGGCCTATGTCCTACTTGGGGGAAGTTGAATGTTGCTTTGTCAGCCAGATCCCTGTGCTGTTTCTCTGTAAATGGCAAGTGTGTGTCACGGCAACTCCTGCATAGAGCATCTGCCCCCTGGTGGTCAATGCACATCATAGCAACCAGTAAGACAGTCAGAAGGATACTTAGCATATTAACCTTTTACATATATACTAGTGGCCTGGTGCACAAAATTCATGTGTGTGTGTGTGTGTGTGTGTGTGTGTGTGTGTGTGTGTGTGTGTTTCCCTCAGCCCAGCCTGCACCCTCTCCAATCTAAGACTCCTTGAGGGATCTGATAACCCATTTAGGCCCACCAGGATTGAGCCTGAACGGGCAGTCAGACATCCCTCTCTCATTCCAAGACTGTTTGCTCCCAACCACTCACCTGCCTGATTGCTCCTAATAGCTCCCTTGACAGCCTAATTGACACCTAACTGCTCCCCTGCTGGCCCAATTGCCCCTAACTATCCTCCCTTGCTGGCATGGTCACCCTTAACTGTCATCTCTTGCAGGCTTGGTCTCTCCCAACTGCCTTCCCCTGCCAGTCTGGTCACCCCTAAGTAACCTCCCCTGCAGGCCTGGTTGCCCCCAACTGCCCTCCCCTGCTGGCCTTGTCACCCCTAACTAACCTTCCCTGCAGATCTGATCCCCCCCCAAGTGCCCTCCCTTGCAGGCCTGGTCTTTCCCAACTGGTTTCCCCTGCTGGCCTAATCGCCCACAACTGCCCTCCCCTGCCAGTCATCTTGTGTCTGCCATCTTGTGTCCACATGGGGTGGCCATCTTGTTGGAGTGACAGTCAATTTGCATATTACTCTTTTCTTAGGATAAATCAGTGGTCAGCAAACTGTGGCTCTCAAGTCACATGTGGCTTGCAAACCGCAGTTTGTCGCTCTGTTGACTAATGAATTTGACAACCACTGGGATAGAGGCTTAATCACAAGGAACAACAACAGCCTGTAATTATTGGAATTGAGAGTCTAGGTCAGTGGTCGGCAAACTCATTAGTCAACAGAGTGGCAAACTGTGCCTCTCAAGCCACAGTTTGCCAACCACTGGGATAGATAGTCAAAAGAGGCCTCAGGATAAGGAGATATTTGGATAAAGATCTGAAAGAAAGAAGGGGGTGGATTAATTGTACAAGTATGTAGGTGAGAAACATTCTGGGAAGAAGGAACAGCAAGTGCAAAAGGCCTGAGACAGACATGTGATCCAGAAATAGAAGTTTGGAGGGAGTGGGGTAGGGGTAGTTGTAAAATCTGATGTCAGAGATGGTAGGATGTGGGGACACAGAGAGTATGTAAGAAGCTGAGTACCTTTAGGATTTGAACAGAGATGGGCATGCTCTAAGTTTTAAAGTGTCTTTCTGCAATAAGAATTCTCCCTTTCCTTTTTATTTATTTATTTTGGTAAGAAAAAGAAAATCCCTTTTGCCCTGGCTGGATGGCTCAGTTGGTTGTAGCTTCATCCTGTATACCAAAACGTTGCAGGTTCAATTCCTAGTCAGGATACAGGTTTGTTCCCTGGGGTTGGGTGTGTACAGGAGGCAACTGATCAATGTTTCTTTCTCACATTGATATTTCTCTTTCCCTTCTTCTATCTCTAAAATCAATAAAAACAAACAAACAAACAAACAAAAACCCCATGTCCTTAGTTGAGGATTAAAAAAAAAAAAAGAGCCTGGCCACTGTAGCTCAGTAGTTGAGTGTCTACCTGATCAGGGCATATGCTCAGATTTTGGGATTGATCCCCAGTGCAGGTGGTGGGGGTGGTGCCAGAGGCAACTGATTGATGATGTTTCTCTCACATCGACGTTTCTATTTCTCTATCCCTCTCACTTCCTTTCTCTCTAAAAATCAATTAAAAACAAAAAAAGAAAATCCCTTTTTAAAGAACTGATTTATTGAACTGACAGCTTCTGTCCTAAGAAAGACTTTGTGGGGGAAAACCAAGATGACAGCATAAGGTATATACCTGTACGTGCTGCCTCTCACAACCACAACAAAACTACAACTAAAAGACAAAACGTCTATCACACAGAACCATGGGAAAGCTGGCTGAGTAGAAGTTCTACAACTAGAAGGAAAGAAAAAAGAGCATTGAGACTGGGTAGGATGTACATAAGTGCAGAAAAGCAGAGGTATGGAGGCACACAAATTGGGTTGGCAGCTGGTGACTGGGTGCACTGATTTTTTTTTAATCAGGAAAGAGACACAAGCTCCCGACTGCTCTGAACTCCAGTTTATGGAGAGACTCTGGGGACCCAAAATCCTATGGGGAGAAGCTGGACTATCTGCCATTGGGTCGGAAAATGAGGGTGGCTTTTTGCAGAGGTGCACGCAGGAATCATTGTTTACTGCGCTGGGGCACGGGATGTGGGGACATGGAAATGTGGGGACACGGAAATGTGGAGATGCAGAGAGGGCTGACTGGTAGCCATCACTGTTTGCCATGCCCTAGTGATTCCCTGAGATGCTGCCCCAAGTCTAATTAGTATATTACCCTTTTATTAGTGTAGATAGAGGCCTGGTGCACAGGTGGGGGCTGGCTGGTTTGCCCTGATCTTGGTGTCCTAGATCAGGGTGGGGGTTTCCATGGAGTGTGGGGCAGCCTGGGCGAGGGGCCTGTGGTGGTTTGCAGGCCAGCCATTCCCTCACTGGGTGAGGGTCCCCACTGGTGGGGCCTGGCCAGCCTGGTTGAGGGGCTGAGGGCTGTTTTCAGGCTGGCCATACCTCCTTCAGGATGGGTCCCTACTGGAGTGCCTGGCCAGCCTAGATGAGGCACTGATGGCTGTTTGCAGGCTGGCCACACCCTGAAGTGGGAACTCTTACTCCATGGGGGCATGGCCAGCCTGAGTGAGGGACTTTTTTTATTTTTTTTTCAGCCCTCTTTGAGTGGAGGGTAGGGCCAGCTGAAAGCAGGTATCTGGGATTTATTTATCTTTTATAATTGGAACTTTGTAGCCTTGAGCAGAGGCCAGGGCGGACCAGGGTGGGCAGGAAGCTTGGCTTTCTCCATCACCAGGGGCAACCCAAACTTTCTGCTCATTCCAGCTCTGTGGCTGCCACCATCTTTGTTGGCTAATTTGCATACTTGCTCCTGATTGGCTGGTGGTTGTAGCAGTGTGATGGTTAACTTGCATGTTTCTCTTTTATAGTGTAGATTGTAACTCACGGCATGGAATGATTGGTATGCACTTTCCCTCCAGCCCTGGTCTGGAAGAACTCATGTGCTTCCAAGGCTTTGCTCATCCTCTTCACTGTCACATGAAGTAAATTGTATCGTGTGTGTGGAAACTCTTTGCAGGCTCCCTGGGTGCCATAACCTGCACAGCTAGGGTTCAGGATCTGAAAAAGGGGCTGACACACAAATGAAAATACTAGACAAGAAATATGAATTTAGAAGGCATTGAGGGGCCAGGTGGAGACCTCTTTCTTTAAGAGGCACACTGAAAAAAACCTGGCCTTATTTGCTGCTTTTTATTCAGTTTTAGATACACATCTTGCCCTCAATAAAGCACGGCAAACAGGTAGCAGACAGACTGTCTCTAAGGTCAATAAAGATCAGTAAAGATCAGTAAGGTCCAGTAAACATTTACTTTGAGGCTATTAGGTCAGGAAATTGCTTTGAGCCACCACTATCTCAACATGAACAATGGTGCTTGGTGTTAGCTGTGCTAACACCCAAGGTCCATTGGCTTTCAGCATTCCTTGGTGCACTCTCATATAGTATTGGCAGTGGGTAGCTTCCCGTATCTCCCTGATTTTTTTTTCTTAATAAATCTTGAAAAGTGTATGCTGTCTGAGGGCTTGAGTCCTTTTAAGACTCTTTATTCTGCATCTGCAGACTAGAAGTCCTATCTAATAAAAGAGTAATATGCAAATTAACAATCACTCTGCTACACCCACAAGCCATGCCCACCAGCCAATCAGAGGGAGTATGCAAATTAACCCCAACCAAGATGACTGCAATCAGGGAGAGAGCAGGAGTAAGGCTTGGGTTTCCCTGGTGATGGAGGAAGTCAAGCTTTCCATACACCCCGGCGGGTCCAGGGCTCCACTCAAAGCTACAGAGTTTCAATTATAGAAGATAAATAAATCCCAGATACCAGGGCCTCCACTTGGGTTACTGGGTGTGTGTGGCTGGCCTGAAAACCACCACAGGCCCCTTGCCCAGGTCACCCCATGTCCCAAGGGAATCCCCACCCTGATCTGGGACACCCTTCAGGGCAAACCAGCTGGCCCACATCCATGCACCAGACCTTTATCTTAGCTAATAAAAGAGTAATATGCAGATTGACCATCACTCCAACACACAAATGGCTGCCCCCAAGTGGTCAAAGATCCTGCTCCCATGTGGACACAAGATGACCACCACAAGATGGCCAGCAAGAGAGGGCAGTTGGGAGGGACCAGTCCTGCAAGGGAGGGCAGTTGTGGGTGATCAAGCCTGCAGGGGAGGGCAGTTAGAGGTGACCAGGCCAGCAGAGGAAGGAAGTTGGGGGTGACCAGGCCTGCAGGGTAGGGCAGTAAGGTGCAAACAGGCTGGCAGGGGAGCAGTTAGGCATCAATCAGGCTGGTTAGGGGGTGATCAGGCTTGCAGGCAGAAACAGTTAGGGGCAATCAGGAAGGCAGGCAGGCAAGCTATTGGGAGCCAGCAGTCCTGGTTTGTGAGAGGGATGTCCAACTGCCAGGATTGGGCCTAAATGGGCAGTCGGACATCCCTCAAGGGGTCCCAGATTGGAGAGCTTGCAGGCTGGGCTGAGGGACACCTTTCCTCCAACCCATCCTCCACCCCCTTCCCCATCCCCCATGCACGAATTTCATGCACTGGACCTCTAGTAAACAAGAATGAAACAGACAATAATGGTTATGCTAAGAGGCAAATGTAAGGAAATTCAGTGAAAGGGATTAAATTCTCTCATGTCTTTTTTATTTTAAATTGCTGCCAGGCCTCTAAGGAACTAGTTTGTAAATTTGCCTGGGATAATTGTACAATATGCTATTGTAATTCTAAAATATCAAGGGTTGTGTTACCTTTATCCCAAGCATCAAGAAGGTGATTTTTTTTTATTGATTCCCAAGGGTATAAGGTACTGTTTTAGGGAATGGGGGTAACACAAACCTGGAAAAAACTATAATGCCACTGAAGGATGTTCTTTGCTCTAAGCTATGGATTTTATCAGCCACCCATAAAACTGTAGATTTTAGTACTGATAATTCTATCTCAAACTGGCTGTCAACTCTTTTTTGTATAGACAAGTTCTTAGTTACATTTTCCTTAACTTGTTGTACAAACTGAGAAGTTTGTACCATGGATGAAGCAGCAATTCCCACAGAAGTAAGTAACATGAGAGAAAAGAGTTCTGCAGTTAACATTCCAAGAAATCTTTTTTGTTGTTTTAATATTTTTACCAGATTATGTAACATTTGGTAGGTTTGATGAGATTCCCAAGGCTCGGTTAGGTTAGTAGGAACCCAAGCGAAAGCAGGTTGTTTTAAAATCATGAGGGAGAATAGTGCTGCCAGGGAATCCAAGATGGTGGCATAGGTAAACACCTACACTGCTGCCTCGCACAACAATTTCAAAACTACAACTAAAAGACAGAACGGACATCATCCAGAACCACAGGAAAGCTGGCTGAGTGGAAGTTCTACAACTAGAGGGAAAGAGAGGGGCTCACAGAAACCCAGAGGAGCTGCAAAAAGCTGAGGTATGGAGACGCGCACGAGGAGAGAGCGGGGTGCCGGAGTACCTGGCTGGCTTTCTCTGGCGGGAGGGAGACAGAGACTCTCAAAGGCATTGAACTCCTTATACTACGACACTAAACCCCAGATCCAGCCGAAACTCATACGGGGGGAGTTTGGACTGTGAAAAGGGAGAAGTGCACGGAAATTTAGGGGAGCCGCAAAAGATCAAAGGCCTGGTGGCGCGCATGGCACTGCTCGCAGGACAGATTGCTGATTGTGCCGCTGGCTTTCGCGAGTGGGCGGGAGACAGACCCTCCCAACTGTGCCACTTCTGAGTCCACTAATCCCCTGTTTCGGACAAAACCCTGGAGACCTAGACTCATGTGGTCCTGGTGCGCAGGGGAGCTGGAAAGGCAGTGGTTAGAGGCACTGCGGGTGCGCGCACAAGGACCACTCCAGCCATTACCCAGTCACGTGAGACTCAGGGGCCGTGGAGGGCGGGGCCGACTGGAAGGCAAGGCAGTCCCTTAAGCCCTGAGACTCCACCCATCCCAAGCTCAACAGAGGCTTCTGAGGCTTTGTGTCTGGTATCATAAAGCTGAATTCAACACAGAAGTTTTCCCCCGGCATAGTGAAAATGCCGAGACAAGGGAAGGGATTACAAACAAAGAAATGGAGGAAAAAAAACGACTGGATATAGAGTTCAAAACCACGCTTATAAGGTTTTTCAAGAATA
>JAAGEH010000101.1:639806-654250 GCA_011751065.1 Lasiurus cinereus | reverse complement strand
CTTCACAGAGAAGAAAAAGCTAAAGGAGTTCATCAACTCCAAACCAGTATTATATGAAATGCTGAAAGGTACTCTTTTAGAAGAGGAAGAAGAAAAAGGTAAAAGACAAAAAATTATGAACAACAAATACATATCTATCAACAAGTGAATCTAAAAAATTAAGTGAATTAAAAATTTGATCAACAGAATAAACTGGTGAATATAATAGAATCAGGAGCACAGAAAGGGAGTAGACTGATAATTCTAAGGAGGACAAAAATCATAAAGCATCAAACAGACTGTGAAATTACAGCAGAAAGATTAAAGTTAGGTGAGGTAGATAAGTGATCAATCAAAGGACTTGTATGCATGCATATAAGCATAACCAATGATTACAGTCACTGGGAGGTCTGGGTATGCCTGGGAGTGAGGGGGGGCAATGGGGAGATATGTATAAAAAATTAATAAAAAAATTAATAAAAAATTAAAATCATGAGGGAATCTTTTTGGAAGGTAGAATTAAAACAAAAGGATAGTGTGCAGCCTGTGCATGACACTTCATACAGATGGCTTGTTGCATTAAGGTGCATCTGGATGGGGCCTGAGAGGAGTACAAAAGGATCAAATACACGAGCAGTGGCAAATACTGTCTTATTGGGAGTTTCCCATAAGGTACGAATGGAGTTATTTAGCTATAGTTAAAATTATGCCATTTTATAGGTATAAGTACAGCAGCTAATTTTCTTTGTGTGTTTTGTAGGGACCAATTATCATGTTGTAACTGAGATCCAACAAATTCTCCTCCATACCATGAGATGGATAATTAACTTCAAAATATAGATAGGATACGGTCCCCTTCCACTTTAGGGTGTGATTATTACTATACGCAGACCTGTAGAGGCTCCAATCTATAAAGGAAAAACTGTTATTAAGTTTGCTGCTAGTGGGGGGGGTCACTATAACAGTTTTGCCAATTAATTTCTTCCTCAGTGGGGTGCCATTCATGAGACTTTTTACTTAATGGCTTAGTGGGGGGGGGATGTCTTAGTAATGTTACATTTTCTGTACCTGTTGGGGTTTTTGGTTGCCTCACAAATTCGCTCAGCTTTTTGGACTGTCTTCTTTTGGACAGGTCATCTCTGGACTGTCTGTTGTCCATCTCATTCTCTTCCCACTCCTTATCTTCCGTGTGTTGCTTGTGGCCACTGCTATCTGTGGCTGGAGTAGTGGATTGTCTGCAGGCACAGGTACAGGATGGGGCTCTAGGTGCAAGGTCCTCATTAGTCTGGTCACTTCCTCTCTCAGATCCATGTTGAAGTTTAATATTCCTTGCAGGAATCCACACTGACTTGAAGGAGTTTTCTGGAAGACACAAGCATATCCTCGACCAAATGTTAACAGGGGGTTGAGGCCCTTCCATAAATCAGACTTGGGATCTTTCCATTTAACCAGACCATTTTCCTTTGGCTTATGCTGACACCAGTGTAATTCCATAGGTGTCTTGCCACCAGAGTTACAAGTGAAAAAATTTAAAGTAATTAAGGCTTGGTATAATCTCCTTACAGGAGATTCCTCCAATATTCCTCCTTTTTGTTTTTCAAGTTGGAATTTTAGCCACTGATGTTGGTGTTTTATAATTGCCTGTCCTTGGGAATTGTATGGTATTCCTGTAATGTGCTGAATTTTCCACTTTTTACAAAATTGCTGGAAATGACAGCTTGTGTATGCAGGTCCATTATCAGTTTTAATAATTTTGGAATTCCCATGACAGCAAAAGCAGCTAGTCAATGATTAATGACCTGTTTCGCCACTTCCCCTGCAGATGCAGTGGCCCATAGGACCTTTGAAAAAGTGTCTAGAGAGACACGAAGTGCCCTAAGGCAGTGGTCAGCAAACTGCGGCTTGGGAGCCACATATGGCTCATGACCCTCAGTTTGCCATTGTTGATTAATGAGTTTGCCGACACTGACCTAGACTCTCGATTAAGAGAGTTCCTTGTGATTAAGCCCCTATTCCAGTGGTCAGCAAACTCATTAGTTAACAGAGCGGCAAACCGCAGCTTGAGAGCTGCATGTGGCTTACGAGTCACAGTTTGCCGACCGCTGATCTAAGGTATCCAAAAGGTGTATAGTGTGTTACTTCCCATTTGCCAGATAAGGTCCCCTATCAATCCTTGAGGGTTAATTCTTATATTAGGCCTTTGAGGCAGATGTAACATGCAAGTGGGACATTCTCTGATAATCTGTTTGCCTGCTGTCCCAGTGACTGAGAAATGTTTAGACAACAGTTTGGCAAGCTGATGTAAAAGCTGATGAGATTCTGTGGCCTGTTTTAATAAAGCAACCAATTGATCGGCATATACATTTCTTTTTGTTTAAGGACCAGGCAAGGTGGTTTGAGCCCTGATATGAGTAATATAAAAGGGTATTGTCTTTTCTGTACAATTTGCTGTGCCTGTTAAAATAGTATAAATAGACTTTGGTTACTGAGGCATTTTAATAGAGCAGTCTCAATTCTATTTACCAGGTCAGCAGCATAGGCAGAATCAGAAATAATATCAAGAGGCTCTTGGAAATCCTGCAATGCAGCCTTGATAGCTTCTAATTCAATTCTTTGCACAGAAGTATGACTGGTCTGGATGACTCAGTCTGAATTCATTGCATGATAAGTAGCTTTACCATTAGATGAACCATCAGTAAAAAACAGTTAATGCTCCAGGAATAGTTTCCTGCCTAGTATTTTTTGGTATAATAATAGGGATGTAATATAAAAATTGTAGTTATTTGTTTTTTAGTAGGTGACAAATAAGTTCCCCTGAATATCTACTTAGTCCAATTTTCCAATTCAAATCAGTCTGAAATAACATTTATAATTGTTTCCCAGTGAGGGGAAGATAGATGCATTGGGGTTTTTCTCCTCTAAGCTGCCTGCACTGCTTTCTGAGTTCAGATATATATTTTTTAATTTTTTATACATATCTCCCCATTGCCCCCCCTCCCTCCCAGGCATACCCCAACCCCCCAGTGTCTATGTTCATTGGTTATGATTATATGCATAGATACAAGTCCTTTGATCTCTTATCTACCTCACCTAACTTTAATCTTCCTGCTGTAATTTCACAGTCTGTTCGAAGCTTTACTGTCTCTGTATCTATCCTTTTGTTCATCAGTTTATAATGTTCTTTATTATCTCCCAATGAGTGCGATCATGTGATGCTTCTCCTTCATTGACTGGCTTATTTCACTAAGTATAAGGCTCTCCAGTTCCAACCAGGTTGCTGCAAATGGTAAGAATTCATTCTTTTTTATGGCTGCATAGAATTCCATTGTGTAGATGTACCACAGTTTTCTGATCCACTCATCTGCTGACGGGCACCTAGGCTGTTTCCAAATTGTGGCTATTGTAAATTGAATAGTCTGAGGAGGATAGGTTTTAATTCTTCCTTGAATGTTTGGTAAAACTCTCCTGTGTAGCCATCTGGACCCGGGCTTTTATTTGCTGGAAGCTTTTTGATGACTGCTTCAATTTCTTCCATAGTTATTGGACTATTGAGATGTTTGGCTTCCTCCTCATTGAGTTTTGGGAGGTTATATTTTTCTAGGAAAATGTCCATTTCTTGCAGGTTGTCCAATTTGTTGGAATAGAGTTGTTCATAGTATTTTTTAACAATCCTTTGTATTTCCACAGGGTCTGTTGTTATTTCTCCTCTTTCATTTCTGATTTTGTTTATTTGGGTCTTCTCTCTTTGCTTCTTGGTGAGCCTGGCTAGGGGTCCATCAATCTTGTTTATCCTTTCAAAGAACCAGCTCTTTGTTTTGTTGATCTTTTGAATTGTTTCTTTGGTCTCCAAGTTGTTTATCTCTGCTCTGATCTTCACTATTTCCTTCCTTCTGAGTACACTGGGCTTTTCTTGTTGCTCACGTTCTAGCTCTTTGAGTTGTAGGTTTAGGTGATTTATTACCATTGTTTCCTGTTTTTTGCAGTAGGCTTGTAGGGCTATGAACTTCCCTCTCAAGACTGCTTTCACTGTGTCCCATAAATTTTGTATTGTTGTGTTGTCATTGTCATTTGTTGCCATGATGTTTTTTATTTCTTCCTTGATCTCTCTGGTTACCCAGTTGTTGTTTAAAAGCATGCTGTTTAGTCTCCATGTGTTTTATTTCTTTCTATTGTTTTTATTATAGTTGATTTCCAGTTTTATGCCACTGTGCTCTGAAAAAATGCTTGATATGATTTCTATCTTCTTGAATTTGAAGAGACTTTTCTTATGACCCAACATATGATCTATCTTTGAAAATGACCCATGTGCACTGGAGAAGAATGTATATTCTGTGGCTTTGGGGTGAAATGTTCTGAAGATGTCAATTAATTCCATCTGGTCTAGTGAGTCATTTAGGATTGATGTTTCTTTCCTGATTTTTTGTTTAGAGGATTTGTCCAATGGTGACAGTGGGTTATTAAAGTCTCCTACTATGATTGTATTGCTGTCAATCTCTCCCTTAATATCCTCCAAGAGTTTTTTTTATGTATTTAGGTGCTCCTATATTGGGTGCATATATGTTTACCAGAGTTATTTCTTCTTATGTATTGTTCCCTTTAGTATTATGAAGTGGCCTTCTTTATCTCTTGTTATGTCCTTCACTTTGAGATCTAATTTGTCAGATATAAGTATTGCTATCCCAGCTTTTTTTTCATTTCCATTTGCCTGAAATACCATGTTCCATCCCTTCACCCTCAATCTGTGTGCATCTCTTTTCCTGAGGTGGGTTTCTTGCAGACAGCAGATATATGGATCATGTTTTCTTATCCAATCCGTTACCCTATATCTTTTGATTGGAGCATTTAATCTGTTTACATTTAAAGTTATTATTGATAAGTACTTACCTATTGCCATTTTTAGTCCTTACCCCCAAGTTCCTTCTTCGCTTCCTCCTTCTTTTTATTACAGCAGACCTTTTAACATTTCTTGCATTGCTGGTTTGGTGGTAATATATTCCCTTAGTCCTTTTTTGTCTGTGAAGCTTTTGATTTCACCTTCAATTTTGATTGAGAGTCTTGCAGGGTACAGTATTCTTGGATTCAGACCCTTCCTTTGCATGACTTTGTATATTTCATTCCATTCCCTTCTGGCCTGACGAGTTTCTGTTGAGAAGTCAGTAGCTAGTCTTATGGGGGTTCCTTTGTAGGTAACTTTCTGTTTCTCTCTGGCTGCTTTTAAGATTCTTACTTTGTCGTTGGTGTTTGCCAATTTAATTATAATGTGCCTCGGTGTCAGTTCGTTGGGGTTCATTTTGCTTGGGACTCTGTGAGCTTCTTGGATTTGTGTGGGTTTTTTCTTTTCTATATTGGGGAAATTTTCTGTCATTATTTCTTCGAACACGTTCTCTAATCCTTGTTCAGTTTCCACTCTTTCTGGAACCCTAATTATGCGGATGTTATTTTGTTTCATGTTATCCCAAAGTTCCCTTAGACTCTCCTCTTGCTTTTTAACTTTTTTTTCTAGAAGCTGCTGTACTTGGGTATTTTTTCCTACTGTGTCTTCTAGCTCACTGATGCGGTCCTCTGCTTCTTCTAGTCTACTTTTGATGCTTTCTATTGTGTTCTTTATAGCAGTGATGTCATTATTCATTTCTTCTTGTTTATTCTGCACCTCCTCTAGTTTCTTCTGCGTTTCTTCTTCATGCTTCTTCACCTCCTCTAGGCTCTTACTCATATTGTCAAATTTGTCTTCCATTCTTTTCAACCACATTATGATAATTTCTCTGAACTCTTTCTCTGGTAGGCTTATTTGTGGTTCTATTTCATTTACTTCCTTTTCTGGTGAAACCTGCCTTTCTGTCTTTTGTGGGCTGTTTCTTTTTCTGCCCATGGTCTTTCTTCTCTGGGTGTCTGGTTATGTAGTGCTCTCTCCTATGTTGATTGAAAGGCACAAACTACAACATGACCCGGTACAGCACACAAGGCACTGAGTAGAGATGTATTCAAGATGTTAATAATCACAAATAAGGTGACCACCAATGAAGGACAAATTAGGGGTAAATAGAGAAAGAAGAAGAGGAAAATGAGGAAGAAAGAAAAGAAAGAAGTGCCAAAATCAAATTGGGAGAGTGAGAAAAAAAAATAAATGAACAATAAAATAAAATAAAATAAAATAAGAAAATAAAAAGGAGAGAAAGGAGGAGAGAGGAAGAGAAAAAAGTCAGAGAGAAAAAAAGTGTATAAGAGAGAAAAGAGGAACAAAATATAGAAGTTAGGAGACAACTCCAATAGAACAGTCACTAATCCCAATAAAGGCCAGCAACCAGGACCTAGAGATTAATGCAAATTGCAAATAGCAACTGGTATCGAGGGAGATGAGGGAAAAGAGAGGTAGAAAACAAAGCAAGCAAAAAGCAAAATAAAACAAGTAGAATAAACTAAAACAGTCTCTCAAAAAAATTTTTCAAAAAATCGATATAATCACTTTTCAGGCAAATAGCAATAAAAGGACATAGAGAAAAAACAACTTTTTGGCTAGTGAAGACAAGAGGGGAGAGGTTTGTGTGGACTTGTAGTAGGGGATTTGAAATTAGATATATAAATGGGGTGAAATTTTAACCAGGTAAAGAGAAAAATAGGGAGAATCTAAAGTTGGAAAAGGGAAAGAGAAACAAGACAGCAAAATGGGGAAAGTTAGGAGGAAAGTGTTGGCATAAAGGTGGAGTTGAGTTGGAGTAAAATTATGCTAAAGGGAAGATGAAAATAGAATGAAGCACTCTAATCCCGAAATAAAATAAAGAGAAAACAAAATGACACTTTTTTTTCCAAAAACGGTAAAGTACTAGTAGTAATTAATAATACTAGTTTAAAACAAAAATGTAATAATTATAAAGGTAAAATCAATTGAGGCAGAAAGAAAAATATTCTTTTAATTAAAATATGTGAAAATGAAAAATAAAGAATTAAAAATTAAAAAAAAGAAAAAAGGGAAAATAAAAAAAATTAAAAAAATAAAAAAGAAGAAAAATAGAATAGCCCTTCACTTCCACTATTATTCTGCTTGGCACCCCTGTTTCCCAGTAGGGGAGGTATTGCAGTTCCCTGTGTTCCCCTCTTGGTGTTTTAATCTCTTTATTCTCTTGTGGTTATGCGAGAGTCAATTTGTGTGTCATCCATTGGGTGGCAGTGTTTCGGAATTGATCTCTGAGACAAAGCACAGGACCTCTCTAGGCTGTGCTCAGATCCTGCTACTCTGTGGTTCCGAAAACCAGTTTGTGGGAGTTTTGCAGCCTGGACACTGCAATAACTCCCAGGTTGTCCCTCTGCCCCAGAGAAAAAAAAAAAAGAGTCGTTTTCCGGAGCTCTCCTCTGTCAACAGCCCAGAGGGTCTGCCTTCACACTCAGGGATCACGCCCTGACCACCTCTGCGGACCTCTCCAGAGGCAGCTTTCCCGCAGCCCGGCTCCCACAGTGTGCGAGTCTCTGCCCTGCGGGGGTAGGAGACCACACCGTGGCCCAGGCAAAATCTGACCCTTCCGCGTGCGCACGCGCGTGCGCGCCCTGTGGGTCTCTGAATCCTCCGCCTGCACGTCTGTGCTGCCTGGGAAGCCGCGCTCTGGGTCCTGGCTGCTCTGTGGGTGCTTCCGTCAGCCGCAGCTTTCAGACCTCGGCAGACATCCACCTCCCCCTTAAGTCAGGCGCAATCTGACCTTTCCGGGTGCTCTGTGGATCTCTGATTCCGCCAAGTGTCTGCGCCGATTGGAGAGCGGAGTTCTGGGTCCCCGGGTTCCTGCTGCTCGATGGGTGCCCAGCCGAAGGCTTCAGACCGCCGCAGACATCCACCTCCCACTGCAAGCTGGCTCGGGCTCCGCGTTCGCGCTGGTGGCTCCGGTGGACAAAAACCCCGTGACAGTGGGGCTGCCTGGCCGGGAGAGCCCCTTCCAGCAGTTCCCCGCCTTCCCCTGGAGGACAACTGACTCCTAGCTTGCCAACAAACACTCCCAATGCAACTCTCAGGCGCTCTTTCTCCCTCTGCCCAGCGACAAAGCTCCAGATGCGTCCGTCTACTCCGCCGCCATTTTCTCCTCCTGAGTTCAGATATTTTAAAAAATATATATTTTATTGATTTTTTACAGAGAGGAAGGGAGAAGGATAGAGAGGTAGTAACATCGATCAGAGAGAAACATTGACCAGCTGCCTCCTGCACACCCCCCACTGGGGATGTGCCCGCAACCAAGGCACATGCCCTTGACTGGAATCGAACCTGGGACCCTTCAGTTAGCAGGCCGACGCTCTATCCACTGAGCCAAACCAGTTTCAGCTGAGTTGAGATATTAATTGAGCCATGAGTTCTATATATGTAACCACAGTTTTAGAAGATTGATGCCCTAGGTGGACCCACTCAATAATGGTAGGAAAGTTTTTATTTTGGAAGATGACTCCACTGGGACAATTTTTGGTAGGATTAATCTGTCCTAATAAAGGTAATTCAGGCTGTACCCGTGCTACTTTGGCTGAGGAGATTGTAACTCCTTCTTAGCTTTAGCTTTAATGTTTGGGACGAGGAAAGATTAGGGTCACCCCTAAGTATATTGAATAAATTTATAATTTTTTCTGTACAGATTTTTAGATAAGGTCTTAACTAATTAATGTCCTCTGATAATTCCTAAAAGTCATTTAAAGTTTTAAGGCAACCTTATGTATTTCCACCTTTTGAGGCATAATACATTGGTTTTTTATTATGGTTCTAGATATTTGAAGGGCATTTCTCTCTGTTCCTTTCCTGGAGCAATCCTTAAGCCCCATTTAAGGAGTTTGTTTTCTAATTGGGAAAACATTGCTAAAGTATGCTCTTTCTGTGCACTCACTAAGAGCAAGTCATCCATGTAATGGGTAATGTAATATTGGGAGTATTGTCCCTTAAAGGTTTAATAGCTTGAGCTACGTATTTTTGACATAATGTGGGGCTATTGGCCATTCCTTGAGGCAAAACTGTCTATTGATATCTTTTCATAGGCTTTATATTATTAATAGATGGCACTGAAAAGGCAAATCTTTGTTTATCTTGAGGTGCCAAGGGAATGGTGAAAAAACAACCCTTGAGATCTACTACAATAAGAGAACAATCTAGAGATTTTTGTGAAGGTGCTGGGAGTCTAGGCTTTAAGTTCCCATGGTATGCATAGTAGTGTTAACCGCTCTAAGATCATGCAACCATCGCCACTTTCCTGTCGCCTTCTTAGGTATTATAAATATAGGAGTACTCCAATGAGTATTGGTAGGCTCCATGTGACCAGTCTCTACTTGTTCCTGTATTAATTCATGAATATGACCTAATTTCTTCTTGGTTAAGGGCCATTGATCCAGCCATATAGGTCTATCATCTTTCCATTGAATAGGATCAGCATGAGGGCGAGGAGACTGAGCAGTGACCATTCCTAAAAAGGCTGGTATCCTAATTCTCATCTTCCTGGGTTTCCTTTGGCTTGGATGGGTTCTTTAATTCCCTGATCATTAAGCCTTGACCAGCTTGATATCCCATGAAGTTATTAATTGCTGTGCCTTGCCGGTAATAGTACAAGCTTATAAACCTTTTAAAACATCTCTGCCCCATAAGTTGACTGCAATTTCAGAGACTATGATGGTTTCAATTCCTGAAACCATCCTGTTTGTCCTTCCTCTTCTTGCCACTTTAACACTGCAGCACTATGTTGGGTATTGTCAGGAACTCAAAATCCCATAATAGACCCCATAGCTTCTACCATGAACCAACTTGGAGGCCAGAATTCTTTACTAATAATTTGCTCCAGTGTCTACTAAATCCTTAAACAGTTTGCCCCTCTATTCTTAAATTAATCATAGGATGGATTTTGCTAATTTCATGTATCCAATAGATATCTGAGTTTCCAAATCTTTGTGTTCCTCTTTTCCTATTTATAGCTTCACCCTGTTGAATATAAGGTAAAAGTAGGAGCTGAGCAATTCTTTGTCCAGGAGAAATTTGTACAATATGTTTGCATTCTAGTATTACCTTGATTTCTCCCTCATAGTCTGAATCTATGACTCCAGGCAAAACAGTCCTTTCAAAGTATTTTCACTTCTTCCTAAAACTAATCCTAACATTCCCAGTGGCACAGGGCCCCCAAATCCTAAAGGAATAGCTTGCCAAGCCATATTGGGGGTCAGAGTGACTGCTACGGTGCTGTTGAGATCTAGGCCTGTGTTTCCCGGAGTGGCTCGGATGCAGGGCATAACTCCCCTGTTGTTGACGGGGCTGGGAAAAGCCCCTCTGGCAGTTTCCCTGTGGTTGGCCATTCCCTATGTCTCAATTTAATGGCTTCCCATTTCTATTAAATTTAGATCTACATTGATTAGCCCAATGATTTCCTAAATTTCCTTTTTGACATTTAGGACATAAAGTGATTGAACCTGGGTTGTTTGAATCCTGAGGCAGAATGCTCACACCTTTCTCTTGGGCACTACTCTGAGTCTGTTTTGGTTGCCTACATTCTTTTTTGAAATGTCCTGGCTTTCCACAATTAAAACATTTTTTACTCCCTGCTGTTACTGCGGCAGCTAGTAAGTTTGCTTGAAGAATGCCTGATCCCACATCCTGACATGCTTAATCATTTCTGTAATGGTACCATTTTTTCTTAGAGGTGTCAGACATTTCTTATAATCAGTATTGGCATTTTCATAGGCTAATTGCTGAATTAAAATGTCTCCTGCTGTTTTATGTGGTATTCATGTGGCTCAAGTGAGGTGAGCCATGAAATCAGAAAATGATTCCATGGTCCCTGCATATACTTACTGAAAGCTATCTCAGTATCTCCTTTAGCTGGTAAATCCTTCCATGCTTTTCTCCCACAAAGTCTAATCTGCTCATAAGCTTGCTGCACACACTGTAGCGGATTCTACAAGTCACTGTATTGTCCTTGAGCTGCTAACATTTCAAAAGTTATTTGAACATCCTGGCTGAGATTAGTTTGAGTCTGCTCTTGACATCTCTCTAAAAATTCTCCCTTCCATAGTAAGTAATCTCCTTCATCCAGGGCTGCACGAGCTAAAGAGTACCAAGCAAAAGGAGATAGGAATACTTCAGAAATGTTAGTTATAATTTCTCCGGTAAATGGAGTGGTAGGACCATTTTGTACTACACTCTCATACAAGGCCTTTATCATCTTAAAGTCAAATTTGTCACACTGTTTTATTATTTGATTTGGGTAATATGAGTTAGCTACCTTTATAATAGAAAAAGCAAGTCTCTCCTCCACCAATATGTCCTTTAATCCTTCTTGTATAGCTCTTTGCACAGTTGATTCTATTAGCAGCAAATTAAATATTTCAGGATCAGGACATGGAGGTGGAGGGGGACAGGAAAGCCACTCCTCCAATTTTTCTTTCTGCTCTTTGGGAGCGGATGGTGTAAGGGCAAGAGGTTTATCCTCTTTTGCCTCTCTAAAAGGTTCTAGCAATTGCAATACCATGCTCCATAAGGAGAAACAATATGGAGGCAAGTTTTCCCCCTGCTGATGAGCTTTTTTCAAGTCCTGACCTGCTCTTTCCCAATATTCAACATCTAATATACTTTGTCAGGAAACCAAGGATTATGTTCTATAATAATGTGCAAAAACTGTAAGAGAAGACCTTCTGACACCTTAATTCCTTTATGCTTGAGCATGCAAGCCAAACGTCTACAATAATATTTTCCCCTCTTTACTTGAATTCTGCCCCATTATAAACTGGCTGAATCAAAACATTCCCATCCACTTATGGTCATGACTTTGAAGCTGGCACGGGCTTTGTGTGTGGTGAAATTCCCACCTTTACAGTGAATTTTCACATCATTTTTTGCTCCAGCAAATCTTCTTCTCCAGTATCTTGTTCAAGGTCCCAGTAAAGCACGGCAGACAGGTAGCAGACAGACAGTCTCTAAGGTCAGTAAATATCAGTAAAGATCAGTAAGGTCCAGTAAACATTTACTTTGAGGCTAATAGGTCAGGAAATTGCTTTGAGCCGCTGCTATCTCAACATGAACAATGGTGCTTGGCATATCCCTGCTAACATCTAAGGTCCATTGGCTTTTCGCGTTCCTTGGTGCACTCTCATGAGAGTATTGGCAGGGTGGCTTCCGCACATAGGTGAGTCCTTACTTTGCTGCAGTTCCGATTATCCCAACATAAGGAGATACACCCTCATTGATCAGGTAACACCATCATGGTGCAAACCTTGCTCAGCCTACTGCAGCAGTTTTAAATAAGCCCTAGATGGTTTGGCTCAGTGGATAGAGCCATGGCCTGCAGAATGAAGGGTTTTGGGTTTGATTCCATTCAATGGCACATGCCTGGGTTGTGGGCTCCATCCCCAGTAAGGGGGCATGCATGATGCATGATTCTCTTTCATCATTGATGTTTCTATCCCTCTCTCTCTCTACTTTTCTCTCTGAAATCAATAAAAATATATTAACAAAAATAAAAATAAATAAGCCATGAATCAAACATTGCTGATCTCCATCCCTCACACTCTCTTTTGTCTTCACCCTCCCACCCCCCTTTTCTCCCACGACACACACACACTCTGCTGGGGTCTGTAACATGGGGTCAGGATTTCTACGTCAACCAAGGGCAATGCTTCTGCTCGGCCCTCTTTCCCCACCCATCCGTGTCCCAAATCCTCCATCTAACTTGGTGGGCCCTGCTCTGCCACCTCTTCCTGGAACCTCCTGTCTGCAGTCTTCCCCTTTCTCCTCCAGGGGCGGAGCTCCCCAAAGGCTGTGGGAGGGATGGGCAGGGGTCAGGGCGGGGCTGTACAGGGTGGGCAAGGTGGTGTGGGTGAGGCAGTGTGAGTGGCGCTGTGCAAGCCATGCGGTGGTGCAGTGATGTGGGAGCTGTATGGGGCAGGCCCAGTCGGGGCCTCAGAGGAGAGCTGGGGTTACAGGTCACAGGAAGAGGAAGGAGGAGGGAGAGATATGAAGTCTGTCCCATGAGAGAGGCATGGGGCTCCCCAGCTGCTCCCACCCACCAGCTTTTCTAGGCCCCTGCATAATTGTTGCCCTCCGCCCCTTGGCCCCTCGATGCCTCCTGCTTCCTTTCAAGTTTTGGACTCAGTTTCTCAGACTCAACCCTGCCCCCCTCTCTGCTGTGTCCCAGGTAGCCTGAGGCCCCCACTTGGCCTTGGGCAGGCGTGCCTGGCCCATCCTCCTGTAATGGTGCTACCCACTCTCCTAGAGTAGTAGTTAGTGAAACTTAACAAATAAAAAGAAGCTGCTCTGAAGATTATAAATTGTGCATTGAAAATGCCACAGTCTGTGGAGGGCTACTCAATCAGTCCATGGCTCTCAGATCACTGGCTCCCACCCCAGCCTGCCTCCATCTGGGGCTCCGGCCAAATCCTGAGAGCTTCCTGAGGGCTCTCACCTCACACCTCACTTTTCAGTCCAGCCCGCCGGCATCCACCTAATGGTTAGAGCGTCTGCCCCCTGGTGGTCAGTGCGCCTCATAGTGACTGGTCCAGTGGTGGAACTCCCAGAGGAACTCCAGTTGAGGGGACAATTTGCATATTAGCCTTTTGTTATATAGGATTGAGTTCAGAGAGAAAAGGAGAGGGAGAAAGAGATAGAAACATCAATGATGAGAGAATCATTGATTGGCTGCTTCCTGCATGCCCCCACTGGAGATCAAGCCGACAACCCGGGTATGTGCCCTGATCAAGAATCGAACTGTAACCTTCTGGTTCCTAGGTTGATGCTCAATCACTGAGCCATGCTGGTGGACTCTTTGAACATTTTTGGTGGGTGACGATGGTATGAGTAGTGTTATGAGCTGAACTTCTATGTTTTTAAAATATATTTTATTGATTTTTTTACAGAGAGGAAGGGAGAGGGATAGAGAGTTAGAAACATTAATGAGAGACATCAATCAGCTGCCTCCTGCACTCCCCCTACTGGGGATGTGTCCGCAACCAGGGTACATGCCCTTGACCAGAAATGAAGCTGGGACCTTTCAGTTTGTAGGCCGACGCTCTATCCACTGAGCCAAACTGGTTTGGGCTGAACTTCTATTTTTAGAATATATATATATATATATTGATTTCAGAGAGGAAGGGAGAGGGAGAGATAGCAACATCAATGATGAGAGAGAATCATTGATTGGCTCCCTCCTGCACATCCCACACTGAGGATCAAGCCTGCAACCAAGCATGTGCCCCTGACCAGAAATCCAACTGGTGACCTCTTTGTTCCTGGTTTGATGCTCAACTGCCTGGCTGGGCTGAACTTCTATTATTTAAAAATATATTTTATTGATTTTTTTTTTACAGAGAGAAAGGTAAAGGGATAGAGAGAAACATCAATTAGAAAGAAACATTGATCAGCTGCCTCCTGCACACCCCCTAATGGGGATGAGCCCGCAACCAGGGTACATGCCTGTGGGGAGCTGCCCTGGGCATACGGGGGTACCAGAGACCTGAAAGCAGGCTCTGGACATAGC
>JAAGEH010000101.1:545879-639796 GCA_011751065.1 Lasiurus cinereus | reverse complement strand
GTCTCTTGTGAAAAATGTAATCTTACTAATTGTGTTACCTCTGTAGAAGATAATACTAAGGTTGTGATACTGTATCTTAAGCCAGCATTAACTATGGTTCCAGTAAACTTTTCGTACCATCCTTGACTAGTTTTCAACATCTCGCTATTATGGTGATGGGACTTTTAGGTCTTGTAGGGATAATCTTATGCTCTGCTCCACTGTTTCTCCGTATGATTTTAAACAATATTGGCATAGTGAAAGCAGTTTTGCATTCTACTAATTTACAATTGAAAGCTCATAAGAATTCTCCTGTTTATTAAAAAGAGAAGGGGAGATGTGGGGAGCTGCCCCGGGCATACGGGGGTACCAGAGACCTGAAAGCAGGCTCTGGACATAGCTCTCTGCTTTCTCACCCTTCAGTTTAATAAACAAGAATTCTGAATGCAAAGTCTAGACATAGCTCTCTGCTTTCTCACCCTTCAATTTATTAAACAGAGATGTGAATGCAGAGTTTAGACATAACTAAAAAATGTTGATGCCTATGTGCAAGATCTTGCAAGGTCTTGATTACTTAGAAGGTCAGTGACTGTGTTTACAAATACGTACCTGATTTGTGTAACCCCCTCCTCTGCTTGTGCTTAAATACTATGCTGGAAATAAACTCAGGGCTGCAGACTCAAGTCTCAGACCTCCCAACCCCATCTTTTCTTGTCTGTCTTTTTCTTATCCTCACCCCCTCAATCAGGTACAGTTCGATTGCCGGCAGGCTCCGGCACATGCCCTTGACCAAAATCGAACTTGGGACCTTTCAGTCCGCAGGCCAATGCTCTATCCACTGAGCCAAACTAGTTAGAGCTGAACTTCTATTTTTAAAGGTGAATTCTTATTTATTTATTTGCACATGTGAGGAATGTGCTAGTATTTCCTCACTCTCCTTTCTGCTTTGGGTGGTGCTCTTCTTACAGATGGCACAGGTTTAGAGTGGCTGCCCCTGCTATGTGTCTGAAGAACCCCTTTCTCAGGTCTAATCCTGGCAACAAGTGTCTATATCAGAAGGAATCCTGTTAGCAGACACATGCAAATTACCTTGACTTTCTGAGGTTGACTCTTATGTGCTTTTTTGACCCATCATTGGGTCATGATGCAATCACCCCAATCTGCCAGATTTGGGTGGCAGCACTTTATTTAGGGCTTTTGTGTCTGTGGACATTGTTGCAAATTGGCCTGAATTTTTCTACCTGGCTTCATGCTCTTTATCTGTTTTTGTTTTTATTGAGGTGAAATTTACATAATGAAATGAACCATTTGAAAACGAACAATCAGTGTCATTCAGAACATTCACAATACTGTGCAACCAGCACTCTCTCATTCCAAAACATTTCTTCACCCCTAAAGGAGCCCACCCCCTCCGATTGATTAGGCATTGCTCCCATAACTCCTTCTCCACCAATGGTAACTTTTAATCTTCCTGTCTCTGGATTTGCCTGACCTGGACATTTCATATAAACAGAATTTTACACGATGTGGCCTTGTGTGTCTGGCTTCTTTGGTTGAGAATCTGTTTTCAAGGCTTATACATGTTGTAATCCTATCTGGTTTTGGTTTGTAGGTTATATACTCTCCCCTTCAAAAAAGTTGGGTAGTCTCTGCATTTCGGTCCCTTTTTTCTATTCTTGGTGTCAACCTGAAAAAATGGGAATTATCTGCTACTTGAGAATCTGGTAAAACTTGATGGTTAAATCCTCTAGGCTTTTGTTCTGTTTTTGTTAATCCTTTCCTTACCCGAGGATATTTTCTCCACTGAATTTTAGAGAGAGGGGGAAGGAGAGGAAGGGTAGGAAAGAGAGAGAGAGAGAGAGAGAGAGAGAGAGAGAGAGAGAGAGAGAGAAAATGATGTGAGACACATCGATTGCCTCTTACACCCTCCCCAACCAGGCCTCATGACAATGCTTTTTACTCAACCATGTTTTGGCGTGGCTCAGTGGTTGAGCATGGGTTCATGAATCAGGAGGTCAAGGTTCAATTCCTGGTCAGGGCACATGTCCTATTGCGGGCTCTATCCCTAGTGTGGGGCATGCAGGAGGCAGCCAATTGATGATTCTCTCTCATCAATAGATGTTTCTATCTCTTTCTCTCTCTCTTCCTCTCTGAAATCAACAAAAATATATTAATAAAAAACAATGTTTTTGATATCTATTTATATTGATAATATGAATGTCATTCATAGTGATATGTAGTATTAAAAATGTGTATTTTACTAGTATATGTCCATATTATTGTCTTTTGGGGCACTTTTGCCATTAGGACATGCCTCTGCATCCGCAGGCAGTGCTGTGTGTGGGGTCAGCGTGTTTTCCCTTTTTTCAGGTAGTGTCTAGTATCTTCCAAAATTACTTGTGTCAGTTCCCTTGCCATACCACTCCCCCAAGGAGAATAGAATTTCTCCCACAATCTCATTAACATTTGATATTATCAAACTTAAATTTTTTTTCCAACCCAGTGGTTGAAAAATAAATCTCGTGAATATTTCAGTGGACATTTTCTTGATTACTAGGGAACTCACTTTTTAAAAATGTTAAATAGATTTTATTTTCTAGAGCAGTTTTAGGTTTACAACAAACTGTTCTCATGTTCTCCTGCCCCACACTGTTACTGGAAAGGGGACCTGGCCCTGAGGGAGTCTGCGTATGGCTAGCCAGTAGTTTGTAAGTTATTGACTTGGTGCAGGAAAGATTTTACAAAACGAGTCCAGGTAATTTTTAAAGGATGTTTATTAAAGCTGGGGACAGTGCAAGAAGGAATGGCCTAGGATAGAAGAAACAACAGGAGAGGAACTAGGAGGGGAAATGAGCCCAGGTGGGGCTGCTTTGGTCACTAATGTTACCGGGAAACCCCCGGGTGGGCTCGGCTGCCTGTCATAAAGTTCAATCACGAAGGCAGGGTTGAATCATATAAGGCGTTTATTGAGAAGGCCAGCCAACCAAGAAGACAGGAGCTTACAAGCATACAAAAGCTGTCTTGACAATAAGATGTAGGGAATAGGATTATATAGGAAAAATGGGCTGGGGTGAGGTTGAGGACAGAATGCAATTGCATACAGTCCTCAACATCAGCAGATGTCAACCGTTGCTCTTGGTTGTCAGGCAATGAGATGACGGCTTGGCTCCTGGTGGAGATAACTGGTCATGCTTAACAGTTCTTCTTGCGTGTTGGGTGCAGTATACATTGTCCGCAGTTGAATCACCTACTCCATCACGTTGTTCAGGATCAAAGGGAGTACACAGGTGCACTGGCCCAAGAAATGAAACTTAGAAAATAAACTTAATCCTCTGCTCCCACACGTGTATGTATTTCAGAATTTCAAACTAATATGATTATCTTTCAGATGAACTCAGGTTCTCTATTAGATTATGAGTCTCCCCTGTCACTAAGGCGTCAGAGAAAAGGGGGCTCTGGGGACAAGGTCAGGGGGTTAGCCCAGGATGAGCTGCTGCTGTCCATTGCTCCCTGATTGTAAGCTTCATTGGGTCCCTTAGAATTCAGGAGACACATTCTTGTGGGGGGAGAAGCAGAGGAAGGGAAAGGCGAAGGAATGCTCCTGGGAGGGAGACCGTGCACTCAGGGACCTGTTTTTAAAAAATATATATATTTTTATTAATTTTTCACAGAGAGGAAGGGAGAGGGATAGAGAGCTAGAAACATCAATGAGAGAGAAACATGGATCAGCTGCCTCCTGCACACCTCCTACTAGGGATGTGCCTGCAACTTGGGTACTTGACCGGAATTGAACCTGGGACCTTTCAGTCTTCAGGCCGACGCTCTATTCACTGAGCCAAATGGGTTAGGGCCAGGGACCTGGTTTTTGAGCATTTGTAAAGGCTGGGTTTTTTTGGGTGATTTGGGGGCGGATCTCAATAGAATATACATTCGTTTTATGGTGACGTGCCAAAATGAGATTTACTCCCTTAGCTTCAGCTGTTCTTGGGTGTGGTTGGCAAATGACACTAATTGGTTTTCTGCTATCTCCCCAAGTAGGGCAATTTAAGCTACTCTGGTTGGAAAGAAGTATAAAACCATTTACTTTTTTATTTTATTTTATTTTTTTAGGACACAAAGTTTCCCTTAATTATTCTTTGCGGGTAAGGGACCCCAAACTTCCACTTAATTAAAAGAAACATTTTCATCAGCACAGAAGTCTTCTTATTTTTCCCACTTCTCATGCCATGAATCATGGGGAATGGGTCCCAGCAGCTCAGGCTCCTTTCCTTAGGTTCTCACTGTGCTTCTCTGGGTGGAGCAGGCTGACGCTCCAGTTGAACCAGGTACCTTTCTCTTGGGCTCCCTTCTTTCTCTGATTATTGTCCTTCACACGTTTCAAATTGCCCTTACCTTGCTTGTTCACAATGCCAACTGCATGCTGGGTGACACGTGGTAGACTCTTCCAGTTTTGCCACGTTATCATTTGTGGGGCATTCCTATTAAATAGCGCCCATTCCCTTGATATCCACAACATCACCTTTCTTGTAGATTCGCATGGATGTGGCCAAAGGAACAGCTCCACGTTTTCTAAAAGGGCCTAGAGAACATATAACGGGTGCCTCTTCTCTTTTCCTTTGCGATAGTCATTTTGGCGAATTAGCTTGTTAGACCACGGTCGCTGGGAGCCATATGCAGGGCCTATCTGAAAGATGGCAGTTCCAACTGAAAGGAATCCTAGATCTTTTTATTGTCTCCATAGTTTTGTCTTTTTCAGAATGTCATACAGCTAGAACCATCCATATGTAGTCTTTTCAGATTGGCTTATTTCACTAAATAATAGCCATTTAACTTCCTTTGTGTCTTTTCATGGCTAGGTAGCTCATTTCTTTTGAAAATTATTAGTAAAGTTGCCATAAACATTAATGCACAGGTTTGTGTGTGGATGTAAATTTTCAGCCTCTTTTGGGTAAATGCCAAGGAGCTTAGCTCTGGATCATATCATAAGAATATGTTTAGTTTTGTAAGAAATCACCAAACTAGGCCTGGCTGGGTAGCTCAATTGGTTAGAACTTCATCCTAATATGCCAAGGTTGTGAGTTCAATCCCTGTTCAGGTACATACAAGAATCAACCAATGAATGCATATGTAAGTAGAACAATAAATGGATGTTTCTGTCTTTCTTTCTCTCTCTCCCTGCTCCTCTCTCTAAATTCAATGGGGGGGGGGCTAAAAACAAAAGATATTTTTTAAAAAATAAAGAAATCACCAAACTGCCTCTCAAAATGGCTATGACATTGTGCATTCCCACAATGTGAGTTCCTATTGCTCTTCATCAAGCATGTCAAACCCAAAGGCTAACACAGGCTAAATAAACATGGTTTAAGTTTATGTGAGCTGCAAAAAACCAAAAGCTTCAATTTTCATAGAAATGTATGTTTATTTTTATGGAGACATGCTGAATACAAAAAGCTGAAATAAGTAATTGTTAACATAAAATAAGAGAACATTTTAATGAAAATTAATATTTTTTCTTGAACATTAACTTACCAGACACTGAAATAACTGCACAAATTAATAAGTGTAACGCAAATAAACTTATTTTTCTTGTTCTCCGAAAGCAAAATATTTCCTGTTACACACACCAAACAAGTCATTTCAAGACTAATGATGTGGCCGTCAGCTGCTAAAATATCCGCTGCTAGTATTAGTAGAGAAAAATGGTGCACTTGGGCATAAGGTACGTAAGGGAAATGAATGCAACACAATTATAGTAATGTCATTAGCAAACATTGTAGTTTGTTATTAATAATCTACAATAATGAAAGCATAACATGCTAATTAGATTGGATGTCCTTCCCAACAACCTTATGGGCGAAGCTGGGGCTGTGAGGAAAGCCTGGGTCCTGAATACCAGAGGGAAGCCGGTGCTGGCAGCTGGGGGAAGGAAGGCCTACTCTTGCACGAATTTTGTGCATTGGGCCTCTAGTTATGTATAACAGGGTACTGTAAAAATTAAGTTATGGAATTTTTATTACAACGTTTCTTACATGCTGTTATATTGGTTGGGCCGCAAAAATATTCATTGTGGGCCACATCTGGCCCGAGGGCCGTGAGTTTGACATGTTTGCTCTACATCTTTGCCAGATTTAGTGTTGTCAGTGTTCTGGATTTTGGGCCATTCTGATAGGTGTGTAGAGTCCGCTCATTGTATGTTTCTTAAAAATATTTTTATTGATTTCAGAGAGGAAGGGAGAGGGAGAGAGAGAAACATCAATGATGAGAGAGAATCATTGATCAGCTGCTTCTTGCATGCCCTCCAATGGGGATGGAGCCTGCAATCTGGGCATGTGCCCTGACCTCCTGTTTTTTTTTTAAAAATATATTTTATTGATTTTTTATAGAGAGGAAGGGAGAGGGATAGAGAGTGAGAAGCATCAATGAGAGAGAAACATCGATCAGCTGCCTCCTGCACACCCCTACTGGAGATGTGCCCGAAACCAAGGTACATGCCCTTGACCAGAATTAAACCTGGGACCTTTCAGTCCGCAGGCCAACGCTCTATCCACCGAGCCAAACTGGTTTTGGCATCCTGGTTTTTAATTTACATTTATTTCCCTGATGGCATATGATGTGTGATGACATATGTGTTTTCATATGCTTATTTGCAATCTGCATATCTTTAATGATCTTTGGCCTATTTTCCAGTTGGGTTGTTTTCTTATTGTTGAGTTTTAAGAGTTCTTTGTACCAGTGTATCTTAGATAATAGTCCTTTGTCAATGTCATTTGCAAAATTTTCTCCTAGTCTGAAACTTCTATTGTCCCTTCTCTCTTCTTCTCTCCCTTTTTCTCCCTCTAGATAATGTCTTTCACAGAGCAGAAAAAATAAAATTTAATAAAGTGGAGCTATCAATTCTTTCTCTCATGGATTGTACCTTTGTGTTATAGCTAAAAGTCATTGCCAAACCCAAGTCCATCTAGATTTTCTTCTCTGATATCTTTTTGGCGTTTTACATTTTGCATTTAGGTTTATGGTCCATTTTGAGTTCATTTGTGAAGGGTGTAAAATCTGTATCTAGATTCCTTTTTTTTTTTTTGCCTGTGGTTGTCCAGTTGTTCTAGTACCATTTGTTGAAAAAAACTATCGTCCCACCCCCATTGTGTTGCCTTTGATCCTTTGTCACAGATCAGTTGATTATAATTACTTGTCTGTTTCTTGGTGTTCACTCTGTTCCATTGATCTATTTGTCTGTACTTTTGCCAGTATCACTCTGTCTTCATTACTGTAGCTTTATAATAAGTCTTGAAATGGTATAGTATCAGTCCAACTTTGTTCTTTTCCTTCAATATTATGTTAGCAACTAAGGTACGTGCCCTTCACTGGAATCCTGATGCTCTATCCACTGAGCCAAATTGGTTTAGTCTGTGTTGCTATTTTGGATCATTGTCTCTCCTTATAAACTTGAGAATTAGTTTGCTAATAACCACAAAATAAGTTTTTGGGATTTTGATTGGAATTGCATTAGGTCTATAGATCAAGTTGGGAAGAACTAACATCCTGTCAGTATCAAGTGTTCTTATCCGTGAACATGGAATATTTCTTTAAAAAATTAAAAAAAACCAAAAACATTTTATTGCCCTAGCTGATTTGGCTCAGTGGATAGACCATAAGCCCGAGGACCAAAAGGTTCAATTCCTGTCAAGGGCATGTACCTAGGTTGCAGGTTCGATCCCCAACCATGGGTGGGGTGTGTGCAGGAGGCAACCAATCGATGTGTCTCTCTCACATTGATGTTTCTTTCTCTATGTCTCTCCCCCTCCTTTCCACTCTAAAAATCAATGGAAAAATATCCTCCAGTGAGGATTAACAACAACAAAAACATACACACAAAATATGTTTTTTATTGGCTTTTAGAGAGAGAGGAAGGGAGAGGATAGAGAAATAAAAACATCGATGAGAGAGAAACATAATTGATCGGTTGCCTCCTGCACCACCACCACCCCCTTTCCCTGTCAGCCCCCTTCTCCGGTTGCCACTGGGGATAGATCACTAAGCCTGGGCATGTGCCCTGCCCAGGAGTTGAACTGATGACCTTCTGGTTCATGGGTTGATGCCCAACCACTGAATCACACTGCTGGGCTGAATATTTCTTAAATTTTTTTTAAAATTGATTTTAGAGAGAGAGGAAGGGAGAGAGAAAAACCACTGATTTGTCATTTCGCTTATTTATGTATTCATTGGTTGATTCTTGTATGTGCCCTCACCCATGATGAACTCGCAACGTTGGTGTATAACTATGCTCTAACCTGAGCTATTAGGCCAGGGCAGACTATGTCTCCATTTATTTAGTTTTTTTTTTTTTAACTTCTTTCATCAGAGTTTATAATTTTCCCGATGTAGAACTTGTACATATTTTATTAGATTTATACCAAAGTATTTAATTTGGAGAAGGGATGCTAATGTAAATGGTATTGTATTTTCAATTTCAAATTCCACTTTTTAATTGCTGGTACATAGGAAAGTGATGGACTTTTTAATATATTTACCTTGTTTCTTGCATTGTTGCTATAATGTTTTATTAGTTCCAAGAAGTTCTTCTGTTCAAAAAAAATTTTTTTTTGAAATTTCTACATAGATGATCATATCATATAGGAACAAAGTTTTATTTCTTCCTTCTCAATCTGTATCCCTCCCCTTTTCTTGTCTTATTGCATTAGCTAGACCTTAAGTAGGAACTGGAAAGGAGTGGTGAGAGGGAACATCTTTGCCTTGTTCCTGATCTTAGTGGGAAAATTTGAGTTTCTCACCATTAAGTATGATGCTAACTGTCAAGTGTTTTGGGTATAATCAGCAGTTGGTCCTCTGCACACAGTGCCGTGCATGCCACCAGACTTCTGATCTTTTGCGACTTGCCCAAATTTCTGTGCACTTCTCCCTTTTCACAGTCCAAACTCCCCCTGTATGAGTTTCGGCTGGATCTAGGGTTTAGTGTTGTAGGATAAGGGATTCAATGCCGTTGAGAGTCTCCGTAACCTTCCCACCAGAGAAAGCCATCCAGGTTCTCCGGCACCCACTCTCTCCACTCACGCGTCTCCGTACCTCAGCTTTTTCCAGCTCCTCTGGGTCTCTGTGAGCCTCTTTTTTTCCTTCTAGTTGTAGAATTTCCACTCAGCCAGCTTTCCTGTGGTTCTGGATAATGTCCATTCTGTCTTTTAGTTGTAGTTTTGAAATTGTTGTGCGAGGCAGCAGTGTAGGTGTTTTACCTATGCCGCCATCTTGGATTCTCCCTCCACCATTCTATTTTCTGTTTCTACAAAATTGAGTCCTATAGGGACCTCATAAAAGTGCAATCACACAATATTTGTCTTTTTGTGTCTGGCTTATTTCATTTAGCATAATGTCCTCAAAATTTATCGAAGTCATAGCATGTGTCAGAATTTCCTTCCTTTATAAAACTGAATAATTGCATTGTACTAAACCATGTTTTTAAAATCCCACTATCAACATGTTGGCCAATTCAGCACCAACAGGAATGCCCAATTTGTGGTACAGTGAAGAACGAAGCTTTATTATTTGTAAAACAGTTTAACTGTGATATAGCATAGCTGTGAAACAACAGGGCTCTTAGGCAGACCTGGGGCCAGGTAGCCCTGGTGTCAGGTAGCCCTGGGGTCAGGCCCCTCTGTCTGGCTAGACCACTCTTCCCTGTGCTTGTCTGCACTGGTCTGCTCTCCTCTCATCTTGTGATACACCTTTAATGGTTCAGCTCAGCCAGAGAAATGCAGCCCTCAGTAGAAAGGGAAAGCAGACTCCCTAATCCAGCGGCAGAGCTGGTTTATATATACACGAAGTTCCTGCCCTGATCCCTGATTTGTCCATATCATGCAAATGAAGACTCCAAATCCTAGAAGTTTGATTGGTCCAAAAGGCACTGCCCTGATTGGTCAGAATGGAACCACTATGATTGTTTAGTGAAGAAGCTGATGGGGGATATAGCTGCTCAGCTCAGATTGGATGGGAAAAGCCTCAGGCATATTGGTTGACATAGGATTCCAGGAACTCCTTTATAAGGGCTGGCTCAGATGGCAGAAATACAGTCCAGACAGTTCAGTGCAGGCTTTTCCCTGAAGTGGTTAGTGTGAGGGGCCCCTGTGTAGAAATGGCTACTAGGCTATTTTGTTTTGGTTTTAAATTTGAGCCCAGTTAGTTACTGGATGCCCCACTTCCCCTTTTTTTTCAGTTAATCCTCACCTGAGGATATTTTTTCCATTGATTTTTTTTTTTTTTAGAGAGAGAGGGACAGAAGAAGAGGGGAGAAACATTGATATGAGAGACACATCAATTAATTGTAGGGTGTAGGATCGAACCTGCAACCCTTCGGTGTGCGGCCAATGCTCTACCCATGGAGCCACATCAGCCAGGGCCTCAATATCCTTTTAAGGAGGTATGTTCTTTTTTAGGGTCCACACACTCCTGTCCCTTGCCTGCTCATATCTTGTTTGTCCCTTTACATTTAGGAAACTCCTTATTTCATTTAGCATATGTCCTCTGATGTCATAGTATGTGTCAGAATTTCCTTCCTTTTTAAGATTGAATAATTCCATTGTATTTATTAATTATTTAACTATTATTAAAAATTCACTCCTGTAACTTGCCTGTTCATATCCTGTTTGTCCCTTACTTTTGGTTGGCTCTTTTTCTTGCTAATATATATATTAATAGAATGCTTTGTGAATTTGTGTGTCATCCTTGTGCAGGGATCACACCAATCTTCTCTGTATTGCAATTTTAGCATGTGCTGCCAAAGTGAGTATGAGAGTCCTCTTTCTTTTCCTTCCTTCCTTTCCTTCTTTCTTTCCTTCCTTCCTTCCTTCCTTCCTTCCTTCCTTCCTTCCTTCTTTCCTTCCTTCTTTCTTTTTCTTCGCTTCTTTCTTAACAGAATGAGACTTTTATTTATATTACTCAAAAAGGTTTCATTTTTCTGACTCTGTGCTTGTGCCTTCAACACTTTCACAACAATTTTCTGCTCCTCAATAAGGAAAGCATGCTTGATGCTGTCATGGATACATTTAGCACACAGGGATCCACCATAGGCCCTGCTAATGTGTTTTTTTTTGTTTTAGACAAGCTCATTAGAACTTGGGGCCTCACAGCACGCACTCCGTTAACTCAGACTGGGCACACAACACATGCAGATTTTGGTAATTTCCCAACCTTCTTGGTGTAAGGTAAACAATTCTATTACCAGGGGTCCGGGACAAGGCTGTTTTGTTAGAAGCTGTATTGTAGAACAGCCTCCCGACGGTATGTCAAACGCTGGACCATGGTGAATACCTAACCCCATGACAGCTCAAAACACTGAGACTGACAGACTTGGATCCCGCAATTCCCTGGATGGAGGCCAATTGTAAAGCAGGAGTTCTTTCTTAAGACTCACTCCAAAAAAACCTCCCTACCCATTAAACAGGTTTTTTTTTTAAATTTTTTTTAACCTAACCCACGGATATGTTTGTTTGTTCTTTTTAATAGAGAGGAAGGGAGAAAAAGAGAGGCAGAGAGATTGTTTCCTTCCATAGGCACCCTGACCTGGGACTGAACCTGCCAACTTTAGGTGTATGGGATGATATTCCAACCGAGGCATTACATCAGGGCTGTATTTCTTTTTTATGGCTGAATAATATTCTATTATGTGGATGGATCACAATTTGTCCATTCACCGGTTGATAGACCTTGGGGTGGTTTCCATCTTTTGGCTACTATGAATGGTGTTGCTGTGAACATTCATGCAAAATTGTGTTCCACAGTGTTAACCATCTTATGTTTCCAGCAATGCATGAGGGTTGTTCCAGCTTTTTCCACATCTTCACTAACACTGATTATTTCATTTTTTTTGCAACATCCATAAGGAAGTGGTATCTTGTGGTTTTGATTTACATTGAACATTTGTTGAACATCTTTTTATATGCTTGTTGACTATTTGTGTATCTTCATTGAAGAAATGTCAATTTAAATCTTTTCCCTGTCCTTTTTGTTGTTCTTGAACTGTAAGAGTTCTTTATAGATTCTGGATACTAGTTCTTTTCAGGCCAATGGCTTGCAAATACTTTCTCCCGGGTTGCATGCTGTCTTTTTGCCTATCGCCTTTTAAATACTTTTTAAAAATTAAATTTATTGGGGTTTAATTGGTTAACACAACCATAGGTTTCAAGTGTATAATTCTATGATACATCATCTGCATATTGCATTGTGTCCACCACCCAAAGCCAAGTCTCCTTCTGTCACCATATACTCCACCCCCTCTACTCTTCACCACCCCCTCATCCCTCTTTCCTTCTAGTAACCACAATACTGTTGTATCTATAAGTTTTTATCTTATTTGTTCATTTGATGCTTTCAGTTTTATTTTTTAAATGTATCTTTTTATTTCAGAGAGGGAGAGAAATATCAATGATGATAAAAAAATCACTGAATGGCTGCCTCCTTCACATCCCCTACTGGTGATCAAGCCCACAACCCAGGCATGTACCCTTGATCAGAATTGAACCCAGGACCAAAGAGGAAACCAAGATGGTGGCATAGGTGAACTGCTGCCTCGCACAACAATTTTAAAACTACAGCTAAAAGACAAAATGGACATCATCCAGAACCACAGGAAAGCTGGCTGAGTGGAAATTCTACAACTAGAAGGAAAGAGAGGGGCTCATGGAGACTCAGAAGAGCTGCAAAAAGCTGAGCTATGAAGACACGTGCATGGAGAGGATGGGCGGTGGAGTGCCTGGCTGGCTTCCTCTTGTGGGAGGAAGAAACTCCCGACTGCACTGAACCCCAGTTCCAGGCGAGACTCATATGGGGAAAGTCTGGACTGTCAAAAAGAGGGAGGAGTGCACGGAAACTCAGGGGAGCTGTGAAAGGCAGATGTCTGGAAGTGTGCACAGAGAGGACTGACTGCTGATTGTGCTGCTGGCTTTCTCTAGCGGGAGGAAAATTGAACCTCCCAACTGTGCTGAACTCCACTTTTAACTGCACTGAACCTCAGTTTCGGGTGAGACCCTGGGGACACAGACTCATACGGGTCCCTGGAGTGCATGGAAACTCAGTGGAGACATAAAAGGCAGAGGTCTGGAGGCGTGAGAGTGTGAGTGTGCACAGAGAGGGTTGCAGCAATTACCGAGGGACACTGAGACCCAGGGGCCATGTAGGGCAGGGCTAATGGGAAGCCAAGGCTGTCTGTTCAGCCCTGACTCCGCCTCATCCAAGCCAAGCACAGAGGCTTTTGCAATTTTGCAAGTCTTGTATCGTAAAGCTGACTCCAGCACAGAAGTTCTCCTGGTGTAAACACAGCTGATCCTCACAGTCAATTGGCCCAGAAGCCAATTTCCTGCAGTGATACCAACAATAATTAAGACTTAACCACAACAAGGCTGTACACACAGTCCACAAAGGGGTGCACCAAGAGAGTCCACCTCAGGTAACTGGGAAGGAGGAGCTACTGGGCCATATAGGACACCTAGCACACAAAGCTACTCTACCACCTCAGGGAAGCAGTGAAAATGCAGAGACAAAGAAACAGATCACAAATGAAAGAAATGGAGGAAAACAAAGGACTGGATATAGAGTTCAAAACTATGGTTATAAGGTTTTTGAAGAATTTCCTAGAAAAGATGGATAAATTTAGCAAGACCCAAGAAGAGATGAAAAAGGACCAACTAGAAATTAAACATACACTGACTGAAATAAAAACTATCATAGAGCAGACTAGAGGAAGGGAAGAATCAAGTCAAAGATTTGAAATACAAAGAAACAGAAAACACTCAACTGGAAAAGTAAAAAGAAAAAAGAATGCAAAAATTTGACCAACATCAGCATTATGGGGGTGCCAGAAGAAGAGAGAAAGCAAGATACTGAAAACCTATTTAAAGAAATAATGACTGAAAACTTCCCACATCTGGTGAAAGAAATAGACTTACAAGTCCAGGAAGTGCACAGAACCCAAACAAAAGGAATCCAAAGAGAACCACATCAAGACACATCATAATTAAAATGCCAAGAGCAAAAGACAACGAGAAAATATTAAAAGTAGTAAGAGAAAAACATAATTACCTACAAAGGAGCACCCATATGATTGTCAGCTGATTTCTCAACAGAAGCTATGCAGGCCAGAAGGGAGTGGCAAGAAATATTCAAAGTGATGAATAGCAAGAAGCTACAACCAAGATTACTCTATCCAGCAAAGCTATCATTCAGAATTGAAGGGCAGATAAAAAGCTTCACAGATTAGAAAAAGCTAAGGGAGTTCATCAATACCAGACCAATATTATAGGAAATGCTGAAAGGTATTCTTTAAGAGGAGGAAGAAAAAAAAAGTACAGGTAAAAATTATGAACAACAAATACATATCTTTCAACAAGTGAATCTAAAAAGTGAATAAAAAATCTGATGATCAGAATAAACTGGTGAATATAATAGAATCAGTGGCATAGAAAGGGAGTGGACTGACAATTCTCAGGGGGAATGGGGTAAGGGGGCTGGGGGAGAGATGGGACAAAAATCATACACCTATGGATGAGAACAATGGGGGGGGAGGTCAGGGCAAGGGGTGGGGTGAGAGCTGGGTAGAAGGGAGCTATGGGGGGAAAAAAGAAGAACAATTGTAATAATCTGAACAATAAAGATATAGTAAATGAAAAAATATTGAACTCAGGAACCTTCAGTCCATAGGATGATGCTCTATCCACTGAGCCAAACAAGCCAGGGCAGATGCTTTCAGTTTCAGATCCCACGAGTGAATTTTGCATATCCTTTTTAAATTATATTAATAACTAGAGGCCCGGTGCACAAAATTTGTGTATGGGGGGTGTCCTTCAGTCTAGCCTGCTCCCTCTCCAATCTGGGACCCCTTGAGGGATATCCGACTGCCTGTTTAGGTCCAATCCTACATGGATCAGACATCCCTCTCACAATCCAGGGCTGCTGGCTCCCAACTGCTCACTTGCCTGCTTTCCTGATTGTCCCTGTTTCTGCCTGTCAGCTTGATCACCCCCTAACAACTGCCCTGCCAGCCTGATTGGTGCCTAACTGCTCACCTGCCAGCCTGTGTGCCCCAAACTGCCCTCCCCTGTGGGCCTGGTCACCTCTAACTGCCCTCCCCTGTGGGCGTGGTCACCCCTAACTGCCCTCCCCTGCAGGCCTGGTCACCCACAACTTCCCTCCTCTGCTTGCCTGATCACCTATAACTGCCCTCCCTTGCAGGCCTGGTCCCTGCCAACTGCCCTCCTCTGCTGGCCATCTTGTGTCCACATGGGTGCAGGATCTTTTGATCACATGGGGGCAGCCATCTTGTGTGTTGGAGTGATGGACAATCTGTATATTACTCTTTTATTAGATAGGATAGAGGCCTGGTGCATGGGTGGGGGCCAGCTGGTTTGCTCTGAAGGGTGTCCCAGATCAGGGTGGGTGTTTCCTTGGGGTATGGGATGGCCTGGGCGAGGGGCCTGTAGTGGTTTGCCGGCTGGCCATGTCCCCTGGTGACCCAAGTGGAGGCCCTGGTATCTGGGCTTTATCTTTTACAATTGAAATTTTGTAGCCCGCAGCAGAGCCAAGCCTTCTGCTAGCACAGCCATTGAAACTTTGTAGCCTTAAGCAGAGGCCTGGGCCAGTCAGGGTTTATGGAAAGCTTGGCTTCTTCCATCGCCAGGGGCAACCCAAGTCTTCCTCCTGAGCTCTCTATGGCTATAGCCATCTTGGTTTGGTTAATTTGCATACTCGCTCTGATTGGCTGGTAAGCATGGCTTGTGGGTGTGGCAGAGGTATGGCCAATTTGCATATTACTCTTTTATTAGATAGGATATGTCATCACACCTCAAAACTTCAAAAACTAGAATAGTGACAGTAATTTATATCTACCTGAATCCCATTCTCCTGCTTCCCCAGATCGAAGGCAAACATATCAGTCTTCTGAATTGTCTGTTTATATTTCAGTAAATATAGTAGTGTCCTCCTATCTATGGTTTGCTTTCTGAGGTATCAGTTACCTATGATCAACTGCTGTACAAAAACATTAAATGCAAAACTCCAGAAATAAACAAAACATAGTATACAGGGTATTCCCCAAAAAATATACACAGATCAATTTTGAAAATGAAATGCATTTTAATAAACACAGCCTTTATAATTATTCAAAGTGTGTGTATGTTTTTAGGGAACACTATAAACATAGGATTTGGTACAATCTGTGGCTTCAGGCATCTACTGTAGTTCTACTAGACAGACATTTATGCCTAAACAATAATCATTTTGAGATGCTCTGAACTTTATAAAATCAATTTTACATGCTTTTTCAAATGATGTATGAGTTTACAGTCCCCAGTAATATTAGATACTTATTGATCCCCTCCTTTTCCAACACTTGCTTTGTCCAATGTTTTTTTTAAAAAAATATTTATTGTTCAAATTATTACAATTGTTCCTCTTTTTTCCCCCAAAGCTCCCCTCCACCTGGCTCCCACCCCACCCTCTGCCCTTACCTCCCCACCGCATTGTCCTCATCCATAGGTGTATTTTTGTCCAGTCTCTCCCTGCACCCTGCCTCACCTCTTTCTCCCTGAGAATTATCAGTCCACTCCCTTTCTATGCCCCTAATTCTATTATATCCACTAGAGAAAGCCACCGGGCCCTCCAAGCTGTCTTTCCTGGCTCCCCTAAGTTTCCCTGCACTCTTTCCTTTTCACAACAGTCCAGACTCCCCCGTATGAGTCTCACCTGGAACTGGGGTTCTGTGCAGACACAAGTGGGGTTCAGTGCAGTTGGGATTTTGTCTCCCTCCTGCTAGAGGAAGCCAGCCAGACCCTCCTCCACCCATCCTCTCCCTGAGCGTGGCTCTGTACCTCAGCTATTTACAGCTCCTCTGACTGTCCGTCAGCTCTTTACTTCTAGTTGTAGAATTTTCACTCAGCCAGCTTTCCTGTAGTTCTGGATGGTGTCCGTTGTCTTTTAGTTGTAATTTTGAAATTGTTGTGTGAGGCAGCAGCTTAGGTGTTCATCTATGCTGCCATCTTCCCTACCCCCCAGTATCTTTGTTTTTGCCAATTGAATGGGTCTAAAATGGTTATGTCTTGGCATTATCCTGATTATGAATGAGACTGTCGTTATGCGTTTATTGGTTATAAATGTGTCGTCTCTTTTGTTAGGATGCATTGTGCCTTTTCTCCTATTTTCTTTTCAGGTTGGTTGTACCTGATGTGTCTTCAGAGATAAAGATGAAATGCACCTGTCCTGCCAGTGAAAGCCCAGCTCCCCTCAATGGCGTGTGTCACAGCCGCTCCCTGCAAACATCACCACCAGAGGGCGCTGTCACTTTTGCCAGGATAACTGGTGAGAAACAATTTGTCATTTTCATCTGCACTTTTAAAAAAATGTTTGACATCTTTGTTATTTGCTTCAAGGCCAAATTGCACCTTTCCCCTCTGAATAACCTGTTCATCTTTCCATACCTCCCTCCTCTGAGGATCTGCTTTTCCCTCTCAATATTTACTGTAACATTCCTATTTGATAACCCTTTATACTCTTGTTTTTTCCCTTTGCCATTTCTCAATATTCTTTCCCTTTTTTCCTCCCAAGGTCCTTCCACCTCACAAATCCTTCTGACACTTCATTCATCCTCTCTCCAGTGCCTCTTTCCCTCCCATTACCCCAATGTCCCTTGTTCCCATACCACCCACCCTCTCCTATCTGTTCTTCCCCCTCCCATCTTTCTAGTCCCTCTTTCCATCATCTTAAACATCCTTTCTCTTGAATCTTTCTTCTCCCTCCTCCCTTGTCTCTCAGTGGAGACAAAGCAGATACCTTCCTCCTCTCTTCCACGTGTCCTCACTCCATTCTCTCCTGTTGGTTTGCACAGAAGACCTGCATGCCTTCTCTCTTCTGGCCTCCCTGCTCCTGTCCCTCAGCCATCTTGACAAGATGTCTTCCTTTATCTCTCCTGTCCCTCTTCCTTGGCCCCCTCTCCTAGCCATTTCTTCTCTCAGATCTGTTCCTCTCACTGTTTTCTTCCCCTCTCAACCTCTAACCCATTTCCTCTCCCCCTTGTCCCCATGCAGTACCCTCCTCTGCCATTCCCTACTTTAGTTTCTACCACTCCTTCTTTTTGTTCTCCTGAGGGCAGCATGTTCTGGCCATGCCTGGGGCCAGGCTAGGTATGATTTTGGGGTATGGGACACAGTCAGCCTGTCTCAGCTCTGGCAGAGCTCTGAAAGAGAAAGTGACCTCACCCAGGCTGACCCTGGGGAAGCCCATGGGAAGCCCCACTTGTGGGCCCTATTTTCCTGTCTCCAGGGAGGCCTGGAGGACCATGAGGGTGAGGTTCTGCCAGCGCTGACCAAGAGCTGCAAGGATAGTTATGAACTGCTCTTCGTCCTTTTGCTTGGCCTCTGACCTCCATGACCTCCAGCTGTAAGCTGGGTAAATAGCTGGCTGAAGGCTGCTCTGGGTGGCAGGAGGTGGCTCACGCTTACGAGTTGCTTGTTGTCTGGGTCTGGTGGGACTGGGCATGTGTCTTGGGGTGGCAGTGAGTGTCCTATCAGTGGGGTATGCAAACAGAGTCCTGGCTTCCTCGGGCTTCTGAGGAGCTGTGAAAGAGACACAAACTCAGAGGCAGAGATTATGGCTCTGTTCAAGTTTTATTGTTCCCCTTACTGCCTGGGGATGGTTCTGGTGGGCTGCAGCACCCTGCTGCTGTCCCCTTTTCCTCCCCCAGCTCTGTCTAGTGTCCTGAGGGAAGGCAGAAGAGTAGGCAGAAGGAAGGGGCTAGAGACAGATCATCAGCCCTCCTCCCACCCTGGGGTGGCGCCCTCTCTGTCTCCACAGAGCTGGCCCAAAGGCCACCAGTTCAGGCGCCCCATAAATACAAGGCACTGGGGCAGCCCTCACAGCCAATCCTCAGCCAGCTATGAGACCAACATGTGCCCATTGGCCAGCCGCCCAGCTGCCCGGTTCCGAGGGCCATCAGTGGGTACTGCCTGGGGGCCCTGAGCTGCTCCGTTCTTGAGCTGCGGATGCTCCTCCTCTTCGCTTGAGGCTGACTCCTCCACATCACTGCGAATGTCCTTCTCCATCTGGGAAACAAGGGGTGGGCACAAGACTCAGCTGGGGCTCCAGAGTGGCATACAGGAGCCCACCCTTGCTCGGCCCTACCTGGCCTTTCTTTATGAAGCTGTGGATCATACGAAGGATGAGGCAAGACCAGAACACATGCAGCAGCTGCAGTATCACCAGAAGCGAGTTGAAGAAGTAATAGCCGAAGAAGGGGCTCGAATTGGCAATGGACTCGTAGTATGTGGTATAGAGGATCCTGGGGCAGGCAGGTAGGCAGGCAGGAGGGAGAAGCTCTAATTTGTGTGACCTTCCCTACTCCAGAACAGTTGATGGCTCCCCGTGGTCCCCAGAGTGATACCAATGCTTTAACTGGGCATTTAAATGCCCCCTCTCAATTGGTTGTGAGCAGGTCATACAAGCTTACTAACTGGCCTGTACACAACCATGAACTCTGAGGGAGCAGCGCTTTGTATTCCCACTGCTCTGCAGGTGGTCTTTTCACACCTTTCCTTCTCTTCTTAGGCCCCTTCTTCCCCGGCTTCAGCAGGCTTTCAACCCCACCACTCTCACCCAGATCAGCTTGTAAGATCTGCCTGGCTCATGCAGCGGAGCCCAGCTGGTCCTCCCTTCTCCCTGGTAGCCTTTCCTCAAATACCTTCAAGGACCCATACTCCCACCCCTCACTTCATGCTGCTCCCTCTGCATCTCCCTTGCAAGTTCACCTTGACCTGCAAACATCAGGGGCTCCACATTGGGACTCTGTCCATACCTGGTCCCTGAATATTCATCTCTCTCCAAGTTGGTGTTGCAACTGTTTCCTCACGTCTTTTCTGGGGGTCTCTGGAGGCCCCTCAACCCCAACACAGCCAGAGCCGAGCTCCTGATCCTGACATGACAATTCTGAGCTCATAACCATCTCATGACCCTGAGTCATCTCTGAGTCCACCCACTTCACCTGAACTGGTCTGGTCCTATCATCACTACCCTGGACCAGGGCAGTGGCCTCTCCCCTGGCTCCCATGCCAGGATTGGGATGGGGGTACAGGTCAGGGTGTTGGTTCTGGGGATCTCACCAGCTATTCTCTCTGCAGTCACCAGAGGGTGCCTGTGAGCACCTGAGTCAGGTCCCCTCCCTCCTCTACTCAGAATCCTTCACTTTGCTAGGTGCAAAAACCCGTCTTTCCCAGTGGCCCACAAGGCCCTGCACAACCTGTCTGGTCCCCTACCTGTCCTCACAACCTCCCTCTTGTGTCTAGCTCACTCTGCTCCTGTCACATGGGCCTCCTTGCTGCTCAGCCCAGTCCAGACTCAGGGCTTTTGCCTGTGATGTTCCCACTGCTCTTCTGCTGTGATCAGCACTGTCCTCTCCCTCACCTCACTCCAGTCTTCCTTTATGAGCACTGTCAGTGACACCTCACCATCCAAAGACCCACACTCTTCCTGTGCCTGACTTTACTTTCTCTTTAACAAGAGCACCACGTCCTCCTTTCTACCTGCCTTATTTTATTCCCCCATTGTCAGCTCCATGTGAGCAGAGACCTTTATATTGCTCCCTCTGCTGGGAGAGGCTCGGCAAATAAATTGGACAGACTTGAGTGAGCTGGTGACCGACCCTGCCACCTGTTCCATGTTCCAGGGACATAGGGGATGAGGACTGAGCCCCGTTTTCTGTCTCTTTTGCCTCTGGCCCTTAGCACGTGCTTTGCCTGGGGCTGGGAACACAAACACCCTTCTTTGTCTCCTCTGGGAAGCCTCCCAGCCAACAAACCCTGCTCCCAGGTCTGGAACCAGGATGAGGCAAATCTGGATCCCAGCTGCGCCCACACCTCCCCAGCCCTCACTAGAGGTCTGACTCACTGGGTGGGGAAGAGCACAAGGCGGGTGTAGAAGAAGACCAAGGAGAAGATGAGGAAGAGAGAGTTGCACACTTGCCGCCGGTGCGTGTAGTTAAACATCTTACAGGCCTGGGGGAGATAGCAGAGAGGATTAAGGCGGGTGGTCGGGAGGGGAACCAGGTAGAAAGGGGTGAGGCCTCTTCTCAAGGAAAAGGTGCCATGGGGCAGAGCCATTTCTCTAGGAACTGCCTAGAAAAGTACAAAGTGGGTCTCTGAGAAGCTTCAACGAGAGGTGGGCTCTCACCTTCCAGTAATCTTAGAGAGTGGGCCTCACCTCCAAGGAGACAAAGTGGGTCAGGGACACAATTCCTAGGAAGCCTGAGTAGGGCGGTGTCTCCTCGCCCTCTGAAAGCTGAGGGGGCGGGGCCTCACCTCACTGGATGACTGAGGGGCAGAGCCCCATCTCCAGGGGCACCTGGGAGGGTGGGGAAGGATGGTGAGAGGGGTGGGCTGGGCCCACCTCCAGCAGGTAGTCTGCAGAGTCATGCAGCAGCAGCACCAGGGAGCCAATGCGCAGCAGGTTTGCGCTGTAGGAGAAGGTGATGAGGATGATGGTCACGAGGTGGTGCGCCACCTGTTCCTTGAAATCCTGCGAGAGACAGTGGGTGACCCCAGGGACAAGGCTGGGTGGCCAGAGGGGCCCTCTCGGGGATTGACTGGCACCATGCTTCCTGCCTGAGGTATCAGAGGGTCTCCAGGTGGGGTTGAGGCCATCCCTCCCAACTGAAACCAGATCCCGAGTGCCCCAGGACATCACTTCCCCAGCGGGAATCTTGGCCGGTCCTCACCTTGCGCCTGATGTCGAAGGGCAATGTGATCAGCAGTGAGATGTAGAAACTCAGCTCGAGGAGGTACCAACAATACAGGGCTGGCTTCAGGGGCTGTGGTTGGGTGGTGGGGCAAGGTTAGCTGAGGGAGTGGAACTCCTCAAGCACCTCCCCAATTTGCTCAAAACCAGGACACTTAAATCCCAATGAGCGAAGAGGTATGAGATCCCTATCCCTGGAGATGACCAAAGGGCCCTCCTGCTCCAAGTTTCCTGCCTCCTAGCCCTTCTGAGTTCAGCAGGGAAGGCAGAAACAGACACAGCCAGACTTGGAGAGGGATCGTACTGTCATGTCCAGGTGTGATTCTGCTGCTTTTGGCCACAGGGACTCTGACTACCCCAATCTTCTCTCGAGCCCCAGGATCCCCTGCCACTCACCTGGTTTGGGTAATTGTCCCAGCACATTGCTGGCCTCCATAGCCATGACTCCTGGGGAGGGGGGAGGGGGTGGGAAGAGAGGAGAGAGGGGGACACACACAGACATCTGAAGCTACCCAAAGACCAGACCCCAGGTCTCCACCACAGGCCTGGGATCTCCTTGGCCCTTGAGGTGCTGCTGTCACTCATCTCTGATCTTTTTCTTCTTTTAAAAAAAATATTTTTATTGACTTTGAGAGAAAGAAGAGGGGAAAGAGAAAGAGAAACATTGATGTGAAAGTGGAACATGGGTTGACTGGCTGCTTCATGCACACCTCCTGCAGGGAATTGAGCCTGCAATCTAGGCATGTGCCCTAACAAGAGTCAAACCAACAACCTCTTGGTGCATGGAATGATGCCCAACCAATAAGCAACACCAGCCAGGCTATGCTGCTCTGATCTTTCCCACCTGGTTACATTTCTGCTCTTATTCTAAACTAGGGTCTCACTCCCTGCCAGATCCCCAGCCCCAACCACAGTAGGTCCCAACAGGCTCCTGTTGAGGGAACATCTACCATGATGTTTGCCAAGTTCTCCCTCCCTCTTCTGTGCATAAGCTTTCCCCACTGCTCACACCCTCCACCGCTCACCCCCAAGCCAGGCCCAGTGCAGAGTAGGTGTTTGTGGGACAAGTGGAGGGACAGGAAGCAAGCACTCACGTGGTAGAGGACGGAGAGGCCACCAATGAAGGAGCACAGATAGAAGAGAAACCTCCAGCTGCAGACAGACAGGGAGCCCCTGAGGCAGCTGCTGATACAGCAAGCCCTCCCTGCCCCCATACCTCCCGAGCCCCACGCCAAGCTGCATCCCGGGCTGACCTGGCTTCACAGAACTTCTTGGTCAGGCAAGGCCGGTCCTGGTTCCGGCGTCTGCGGAACCAGCGTTGGGTCTGCCGCAGTGTCAGGCCACACTGCGTGGCCAGGACAGCTATCCGAGGCTGGGAAAGGGGTGAAGGGGCCCAGGGTCAGAGGTGGAGTCCCATTCCTGTCCCAGAAAAGGTGGGACCCAGCTTTGCTACTCCCTCCCCTGCAGCCCTAGACCTCACCTGTGGAGCTATCTACCTATGGTGATAGGGGAGTTGTGGGATATGGGCTAGGGCTCTCCAAACAGTCAGGCCTATGAGAACCCAGCCCTGCTCATAGGACAGGCAGATGACGGATGGGGACTGGGATTAAGGAAGGGGCTGGGGCATGGGAACAGCTCCCCAGAGGTTTTCCTGACCCCCTATAGGAGAGCATGTTCTCAGCTACTCCAGGAGGGCAGTTGAGACCTTGTTCTGCTCCCCTCCCTCCCGCAGAGGGGGGCTGGTTACAGGGCTCTCTATTCTGCAGGAGCTGAGCACCTTCTCTTCCCAGGGTAGGAAGACCTCTCTCTTCTCTCCTCCCGCTCAGGATCCAGCCCAGACCCTGTCCACCAGGTAGTTACGTCATAGGCAGGAATTGAGAAAGAGTCACATGAATGCAGAACCGCTAAAATAGTCAGCTTTTCCACTCTTCCCTGGAACAAAAGAGAAACCCCCTCCCCTCACCCTCTCCAGGCCCAGGAGCTGCCCACTGGTCAGCTGAGCTCACTGATAAGGGACTGGTGGAGTGGGAGTGGGTGAGGAGCTGCCTGGGCTTTCTCTGCCCCCAGGAAGCGGGCTACATACCATTCACAGCCCCAGCCACAGGGCAGCCACACAGGAAGAGGGTAGCAGGGGTCCTCACCTTGTCCAGTTTCCATCCTTCCATGAGGAAGTGTTTCTCTAGTGTGGCGTTGGGTTCCACTGGCCTCCTGGCCTGATCCTGAATACCCAGCCACCGGCTCAAGGGCAGGCCGATGAGTCTGGGTGCAAGGGACACAGGGCTTGTCAGTCCAGGTGAGAAGGGATGTACATGCTAAGGTGGGGAAACTGAGGCTCAGAAGGGCCAGGTCATACCCTGGGACCCTGGGGGAGGCTTGGTTGCTGCATTAAACTGAACATAAGAAAGGTAGCCGGACTGGTCTTCAGAATCAGAGTGTGGTCAATTTTGGGGTACCAAATCACCTTCATTCAATCTAATCCCAAACCAGGCGTCAGATTCCCCTCACTGTCTGTCTCATGGTGGCCTTTATCTTGGTCTGGCCCCTACCAGGTTGGGGCTACCTCCTCTCCCCTCCCGCCCTCCCCCACTCCAGGGTGGAGGCTTGGAGGAGCTGAACTCTGATCAATGATCACATTGCCCACAAGGGGGCTCCTAAGGCCAGGGAGTCAGGACTGAAATTCTTATCTATCATTCTAATATCAAGGCTTCATTTGGGGAAACGGAGGCTCAGCGCAGCCCTGCAAGGAATGCATCCCAGACTCAATCATGATGGGAGAACAGCATGCACTGACATGTGTTGAGGGCTTACGATCTGTCAAGCACTATGCATCCCTATGTCATCCCCGTGTCCTGATGGACAAAGGCTCAGAGAGGTCAGAAATGTGCCCAAGGTGACACATTGAGTGGAAAACCTGGAATTCAAATCCAGGATTCACTTTCCCTTAATGAAGGGGAAAACCCTGCCTCCCACCCAGAAAAGCTCCCCTCATTCCCACTGCCCTTGGCAGCAATTGATGCCTTTGGGAAGTGATAACACTTTCACAGCAGTTGGGACCATCAGTCAAATATGCAAACCTCCCTTGGGGATCCAGTAGTAACCTGGATACACCTGGATACACCCTCCAGCACGTCCCATCCTTGTGGGATAGCAGACCACCCATCAAGGACTTAAAAATTGTGCCTCCCAGAATCCCTCAGGCGAAACCTCAGTCTCTACTGGCCAACCCACTGTGTGACTTCAAGCAGGTCACCTGACCTCTCTGTGCCTCCCTTTCTTCTGTACAATGAGGATAATAATAGTAGTGCCACCTATCAGGGTAGCAATGAGGGCAAAGTGAGTTAAGACACATTAACTGCTTAGAGCAGTGGTTGGCACAGAGTAAGTGCTTAAAGGGTGCCTATAAGATAAATACATCAGTGGGTCCCCAATGTCCAAGGAGCCAGTATCCAGAAAGCTCCTTATGCGTGGAAGAGAGAAAGCAAGATGCAGGATGCTCCACATGTCCCTGTGGTCAGGGCTAGACAGGTGGAGACTCAATGTGGCTGAATGGGGTTAAGGGCTCTGTGGTGGGAGGGAGGGCAGACTTCCCTGGGACCCAGCCTTAAAGGAGCTGCAAAGGAGCATGGGCAAACCAGGGATGGGTGTGAGAAATGGAGGAAGTGCATGTGGAGAAATCTACAGGGTTTGGCAACTGGGAGGGGCGGGTGCCAGGCTGCAGGAGATTGGGGGTGAGTGGAGGGAATCTCAAAGGGGAGGCCTATGCTCCTTCCTTTAGCTAAAAAGGTCAGTAGGAGGAGGGGTGACAGAAGGAGAAATGGGAACCAGAGAGCAGTGGTCAGGTGAGAGACTGGCTTGCCTGCAGAGGAAGAGGAGGAGGGAGTGGACCAGAGTTTCCCTGCTTACTGACTGGCCTCTGCAGACCTGTCCTTGGCCAGCAAGTTGGGCCCATGCCCATTGGTTTTCTGAAGATGATGGCATAACAGGACTAGAGCTGCAAGTCAATGTTGCGGTAAAACAGCCACTAGACACCGGAAGAAACGTGAGTGGCGGCAGCTGGGGACAGGATGGAGTAAGGGGCAATTTGGTCCAAAGCCAGAGACCATCAGGACAAAGCCCCGCACAAGGTGGTTGCAGAGGACCACAACAGACACTCACCTCTCGAAGGTGAAGCGTATGGCTACTAGGGCCAGTGCCAGGGGCAAGGCTGCCAGCAGGTCCTGGGGGTGGGCATAGACCAGGCCATCCCGGTCCTCTAGGTCAGCCCATGACTTATTGGGAGGTAGCCAGAAGCGGTCCTGCCACAGCCACTCGTTTAGACTAGACCACATCCTGCGGATAGACGGTCCAGTTAGGGAGAGCTCACCGTATAGGTGGGTGAAGCTGGAAGGCCCCTCACCTGGCCCGCATGCCCCCAGCACCTGCAGCCTGGAGTTTATTACAGCCAGTGTTAGGAGAAACTTGGTCTGTGTGTCTTCAGACAAATGACCCGATCTCTCTGAACCTCAAATTCATCTGTAAAACAGGGACAGAAATACCCACCTCTCAGCTGGGCCTGGTTAGTTACACAAAGTGCTTAGCCTGGCACCTACCGACCTTTGACAACATGGCTTATGAGAGCAGTGATTATTCTGCACTTGACAGACAAGACAATGATGGCCAGAAGTTAAGGAAGTAGGGTCACGACCTCAAGTTGTCATTTGTCCGGAAATGCAACCCAAATACCCAAAATTTAAGGAAATCTGTAACTCCCTCACTGGCTACCCTTCCCAATGTGGACTCCCTATGAGGAATGAATGTCACTGTCTCTACCCCAAACCATGGTGGCAACTGGGCGAGAGAATCAACAGCAAGACCATGCTTCCTGGGTAAAGGAACAGTAATTAAGGGGAGCCAGCTTTCCCCCAGAGGCTACATGGGACCAGCCCCATCTGCAGACCCCGCTGTCTTGATTAGCTCAGTTTCTTTCTCTAGATCCTCCTGCCTCCCTCTTATAGGGATCCCTGCGGTTACATTGCACCCCATAGGTAATCCAGGGTCATCTTCCACCTCAAGGTTAGCCTGTTAGTAACCTTAATTCCTTCTGCAAACTAATTTCCCTTCGCTATGTGAGGTAACGTATTCCCAGGTCGGGGTGTTAGGACGTGGACATCATTAAGGGGTGTTGTTCTGCCAGCCACAGAGCCAGCCATCAGGAGAGAGGTTGCTCTTAGGGACAGGGAGTGACCGGAGGGGCCTGCAGAGGACTGAAAGGTTCAGCCCTCAGTTAAGAAAATTCACTGAGCTGTACATGTATGATGTGGGCCGTTTTCTCTGTGCAAATGAAAACACTTGTATTTAAAAAGGCTCTACAGTTCTGCTCACCTGGCGTGGTTCAATGGTTGAGAGTCAATCTATGAACCAGGAGGTCATGGTTTATGTTCCAGCCAGGGCACATGCCTGGGTTGCGGGCTTAATCCCCAGTAGGGGGCATATGGGAGGCAGCTGATCAATGACTCTCTCTCATCATTGATGTTCCTATCTCTCTCCCTCTCCCTTCAATGGAGACAATGTCAGATCCCACAGGTTATGGACTCTGTCCTGCAAGACTGCCTCCCTCACCTTCACCTGGGCTTCTGACTGATAAAGGGCTACAAATCAGGTTGCTACCATCCCATTTTCGGGTTTGATGTATTTGCTGGAGCCACTCACAGAACTCGGAGAGATAGTTTACTTGCTAGATCACTGTTCTGTAAAGGATATAGCTCAGGAGCAGCCAGATGGAAGAGATGTGTGGGGTCAGGTATGGGGAAAGGGCACAGAGCTCCATGCCCCCTCCAGGCACAATCCCCCCAAATCTCCAGGTGTTCACAGCCTGGAAGCTCTCCAAACCCTGTCCTATTGTTGTTTTTAATGGAATCTTCACTACACAGGCATGATTAATTAACTCACTGGCTATTGGTGATTGATTCAACCTTTAGCCCCTCTCCCCTCCTGGAAGGTCCTGGGGTGGGACAGACACATAGTTGGGTCCCCTGACAACCAGCCCCCATCCTTAGGTGACTAAGGGGCTTCCCAAAAGTCACCTCATTAACATAACAAGATACTTTATCCATCTCAATTCCCACAGTGTTAAGAGCTCTGGGCCAGGTCAGGTGACAAAGACCAAATTTGTATTTATTATTAATCATAGTATCACAAGTGAAATATAGAAAAAAATAAAAATTCTTAAGAGTCTGAGGAAGTGGATGAACCAGGATGGGTGAGAGGATATTGGGGTAGGTGGGTTCAGTGTTGAAAGACAAGCTGGGGGCGGGGTGGTGGTGATGGTGGTAGTGGTGTCAGATGTCCCTGTGGACACACAAAGGAAGTAGAAGTTCTTCAGGTCTGGGATAGGGGTGGGGGAAGGCTAAGCAGGACTCATGAGTGTGTGGCCCATGTTTAAATCCATGGGCATGGGTGGAACTGCACGTGTGTGTGAGGCGGGGTGTGGCTATGGAGCAGTCCCAATCACACGGAGGCACCAGCCTTCAGGCTTCAGTGAGGGAGTAGTAGTGACCACTGCCACTGGACACTGGTGGGAGAGAGGTGCTAGACAGCAGTAGCCTGGAAACCAACCAAGGATGTGAGACATTGATGAGTTTATTTTTTTTACTATTATTATTTTTATTATTTTTTAGAATTACCTCTCTGAAACTTGCATTTTATTTATTACTAGAGGCCTGGTGCATGAAATTTGTGCATGGGGTAGTAGGGGGTTGTCCCTCAGCCTAGCCTGCACCCTTTCCAATATGGGACATCCCTCTCACAATCTAGGACTGCTGGCTCCCAACTGCTGGCCTGCCTGCCTTCCTGATTGCCCCTAACTGCTTTTGCGTCCCAGCCTGAACACCCCCTAACAACTCCCCTGCCAGCCTGATTGATGCCTAACTGCTCCCCTGTAGGCCTGATCCCCCCTAACTACCCTCCCCTGCAGGCCTAGTGCCCCCCAACTGCTCTCCCCTGCAGGCCTGGGTTCCCCCCCCCCACTCCAACTGCCCTCCCCTGCAGACTTTATTGCCCCCAACTGTCCTCCCTTGCAGGTCTGGTCCCTCCCAAATGCCCTCCCCTGCTGGTCTGATCACCCACAACTGTCCTCCCTTGCAGGCCATCTTGTGTCCACATGGGGGCAGCCGTCTTGTGTATTGGAATGATGATCAATCTGCATATTACTCCTTTATTAGATAGGACAGAGGCCTGGTGCATGGGTGGGGGCCAGCTGGTTTGCCCTGAAGGTTGTCCTGGATCAGGGTGGGGTTTCCTTGGGGTGTGGGGTGGCCTGGGTGAGGGGCCTGTGGTGATTTGCAAGCCAGCCACGCCCCCCAGCAACCCAAGCAGAGGCACTGGTATCTGGGATTTATCTATCTTCTACAATTGAAACTTTGTAGCCTGGAGCAGAGCCAAGCCTCCTGCTCACACGCCACAGCCATTTCTGTTAGGATTTATCTTCTATAATTGAAACTTTGTAGCCTTAAGCAGAGGCAAAGGCAGCCCAGGGCTGTGGAAAGCTTGGCTTCCTCCATTGCCGGGGAAACCCAAGCCTCTCTCCTGCTCTCTCTGTGGCTGCAGCCACCTTGGTTCGGTTAATTTGCATGCTCACTCCTGATTGGCTGGTGGGTGTGGCTTCTGGTGTAGCAGAGGCACTATCAATTTGCATATTACTCTTTTATTATATAGAATTATTTTATTTTTAATATGTTTTCTTTTTATTTCAGAGAGGAAGGGAGAGGGTGAGTGAGAAACATCGATGATGAGAAACTCCTCCACACCCCCTATTGGGGATCAAGCCCACAACCTGAGCATGTGCCCTGACAGGGAATTGAACCTTGACTTCCAACTTCATAGGTCGATGCTCAATCACTGAGCCACACCGGCTGGGCGCAGTGATAGTTTTGACCCAGGAGGCTCAGATAACCCAGACAGGATAGACAAATGGAAAGGCACATGGGAGGACTTCTGTACGAGTCGTTGATCTCTCTAGTAAAGAAACCATCTTCACTAACAAGAAAGGCTGGCTTGATTCCATGAAACCAACCATTGGGGCCGGAGGGCACACGCCCATCCTGGACTTCCTGGCCTCACACACCCACCGCAGGGCATCTCCAGCCTCTTCCTCAGTAGCTCTCACATCCATCCGATAAGATATCCCCCACCAAGAGCAGATGGGAGTGGGCTAGGGGGCTAGGTCCCCAGCCCCATGTTCTTCCCCAACCCAAGGGTGCCAGATGGATCCACTGAAGCCAGGGTGCTTCAGAAACCAGGAAGGCACACAACAACAGCCTCTCCTAATCTCAGGCTGCTGCTGATGTGTGCAGCATCAAAGTCCACCATTCATCGCCTAACACTTTGCTCCCATCACACTACCATTTCACCCATGTAGCTTTACAAATGCTGTGCTCTGCTTGGAAGGCCCAGATAATGTTTATTGCCCCAGGCTGGGTGCTGAGGGCACAGAATGGTGGGGGAAGAGGGCAAGGTCTCTGCCCTTGCAGGCAGTTTAGTTGTCACTTCCTCCTGGAGGCACCACCCAACTGCCCCAACCTTGAATCCACTTAAAAAACCTCCCCAAGCCTGCCTGGCTCACTGTGGTGTTGGGAATTAGCCAGGCAGTCTTTCCGAAGCAGTGGGAGGTGAAGGAGGATAATCAGCCTCAAACCCATCCCTTCAGGTGAAGCAGGCCCAGCTCTTTTTGGCCTGAGTCATTTTGAAAAAGTACTTTCCAAACTAGAGAGTCCTCCAAGGTGGCTTCAGACTGGCATACTCTACCCTGACTGCAGAGGTCTTGGCCCTGGAAGTCCTACCTCTCTCTAACCACAATGTCAGTCACCCTCCCCCCCCCCCCCACACACACATACACACTCCTCCACCCTCTTGATAAAGAAGAGACATTGGTTTGGGAAGAGAATAGGGTTGGAGCCCAGCAAAGTGGCCAAGTCCCAGGTCCAATGCTCCCAGTCCAGGGGTCTCAATTTCTTCATTCACCTTTGGTGGGTCAGGTGTCTGACACACAGGGTAGGCTCAGGGGCAGCTGTAGACAAGCATCTATAGCCAGCAAGGCCTAAACTTCTCTTTCACTCCTGATCTCCCACCAGATGCCCTCTTTCCAAAGGATGGGAGGAAGTGGGGTTCTAGGGGGCACTGCTCCTCAGTCTTCACTTTTTCTCTTTTGGACACCTCCACTGAGACACTCTGCCTCCTTAGGCGTCCGTTACCCTGTCTGAGGAATGAGTACAGCCAGGTCTCCTGCTTTACCACATACCCTGCATGCTGGTATTGCCATACACGGCATTCCTATCTCACCCATTTCCTTGGGCTGCTGACTGGCTCTCTGTGCTTCCGTTTCCTCATCTATAAAATGGAATAACCACAGGCCCTTCCACATGGGGTGGCTGGAAAGACACCAGAAGAGGAGTGGGCACGATTGTCAGCAGTAGGGAGGGGTGGGCTGGAGAGTATTCTGGAAAGGAAGGCCGGCAAGATCTGGGAGATTCTTCCAGAACAGGCCCTGGCCTTAAAGCTGTACCTAATGAAATAAGGCTGGGCTCAGCCAGGGCCACAGAGGGGCCATTTGGAGAATGACCGTGTGGGTAGCTAAGCCTTCATCCCACCCTGAGCCTCCATCCCCATCACCATCAATCCGGACGCATTTTGAAGTCTCTTTGGCCTTATTCCCAGCCCTGCCTCCGCCATCTGGAGCTAGACTCTGATAATCCTTCTTAGTGACTAAAAATATCCCCAGATTGGGGGACAGAGAGAGATTAGGGCTTGTGCTGACGTGAGGAGAAGGCAGGAGAGCAGAGGATCCCTGGCCTGCCTCACGGGTCTGAAAGAGCTTGCATGGTCCCTATTAGTTCCCTAAACCCTCAAAAGTCCCACCAGAGCAGGACTGTGCACACAAGTTTATCTGATTTTCAATCTGGCTGGAAATAGGAGTAGCCGGAGTTGTTTAATTGAAATAGGAAATCAATTCAGATTCCAGATGTCCAGGTCCAGTCCAGGGACAGACAGACAGACAGACAGACACACACACACACACACACACACACACATACACACACATACACAATCACCCTTGCCCCTACAGCCTGGCCTGCTGCCTGGAGTCACCTGACTCCTGCAGCTGGAGGCCCTGGCAAAGAACACATGATGTGCTAAGTGGAGACTGGTTGTCGATAACCACAGTTGCCCCTGGCTGTCCCCTCCAGTTGGCCCTGGCTCCCCCACTTTGAACCTCTCTCAACAGGGTTCCCAAGGGGTGCTAATAACCAGCGATGCAGCCAGTGCAGGAGACACTACCATATGCTTCTTCCTGCAAAGATCTAAAGAGGGACCCTCAAGTCGAGGGTTCTACCTGGCCCCAGCCTATTTTATTTTTAAAAAACATTGACTTTTAGAGAGAGAGGAAGGGAGAAGGAGAGAGAAAGGGAAACATGGATGTGAGAGTAGACATCGATCAGCTGCATCCTACACGCCCCCTACCTGGGCAAAACCTTTTGGTGCCCAAAATGACGCCCAACCAACTGAGCCACACCAGCCAGGACTGCCTTGGTCCATCATTCTTCTCAGCTCACCCATCACCTCCTCAGAGAAGCCTTCTCAGATCACTCACTACCAAAAAAGCCACGTTATTAGTCCATCTTTTTACTCTTTTTTTTCCTCTTGTCTTTTTTTTTATTTTTTAAATTAAATCTTTATTATTCAGATTATTACATTTGTTTCTCTTTTTTCCCCTCCATAGCACCCCTCCACCCAGCTCCCACCCCTCCCTCGGCCCTTAGCTCCCTCCCATTGATCTCATCCATAGGTGTATGATTTTTGTCCAGTCTCTCCCTGTACACCCCTCACCCCTTCTCCCCTGAGAATTATCAGTCCACTCCCTTTCTATGCTCCTGATTCTATTATATTCACCAGTTTATTCTGTTGATCAAATTTTTAATTCACTTAATTTTTAGATTCACTTGTTGATAGATATGTATTTGTTGTTCATAATTTTTTGGCTTTTACCTTTTTCTTCTTCCTCTTCTAAAAGAGTACCTTTCAGCATTTCATATAATACTGGTTTGGAGTTGATGAACTCCTTTAGCTTTTTCTTATTTGTAAAGCTCTTTATCTGCCCTTCAATTCTGAATGTTAGCTTTGCTGGATAGATTATTCTTGGTTGTAGGTTCTTGCTATTCATCACGTTGAATATTTCTTGCCACTCCCGTCTGGCCTGCATCGTTTCTGTTGAGAAATCAGCTGACAGTCGTATGGGTGCTCCCTTGTAGGTAATGAACTGTTTTTCTCTTGCTGCTTTTAATATTCTCTCTTTGTCTTTTGCTCTTGGTATTTTAATTATGATGTGTCTTGGTGTGGTCCTCTTTGGATTCCTTTTATTTGGGGTTCTGTGTGCTTCCTGGACTTGTAAGTCTATTTCTTTTACCAGATGTGGGAAGTTTTCAGTCATTATTTCTTTAAACAGGTTTTCAGTATCTTGCTCTCTCTCTTCTTCTGGCACCCCCACAATTCTGATGTTGGTACGCTTGAAGCTGTCCCAGAGGCTCCTTACATTATCTTCACATTTTTGGATTCTTTTCTCTTCTTGCTTTTCCAGTTGAATGTTTTCTGCTTCTTTATATTTCAAATTTTTTACTTGATCCTTGCCTTTCTCTAGTCTGCTGTTAGGACTCTGTATAATATTTTTTATTTCAGTCAGTGTATGTTTAATTTCTAGTTGGTCTTTTTTTATCTTTAGTTGGACCTTTTCCATCTCCTCTTGGGTCTCACTAAATTTATCCATCTTTTCTAGCATATTCTTGAAAAACCTTATAAGCGTGGTTTTGAACTCTATATCCAGTAATTTTTTTCCCTCCATTCCTTTTGTTTGTGATCCCTTCCCTTGTCTCAGCATTTTCACTATGCCGGGGAAACTTCTGTGTTGAATTCAGGTTTATGATACCAGACGCAAAGCTGCAGAAGCCTCTATTGAGATTGGGAGGGGTGGAGTCTCAGGGCTTAAGAGACTGCCTTGCCTTCCAGTCGGCCCCGCCCTCCACGGCCCCTGAGTCTCACGTGACTGGGTAATCCCTGGAGCGGTCCTTGTGCGCGCACACGCACCCGCAGTACCTCTAACCGCTGCCTTTCCAGCTCCCCTGCGCACTAGGACCACATGAGTCTAGGTCCCCAGGGTTTCGCCCGAAACAGGGGCCCAGTGGACTCAGAAGTGGCACAGTTTGAAGGGTCTGTCTCCCGCCCACTATCCCCAGGGAGGGAGCCTAAGTCATCAGTTGGACATCCCCTGAGAGCTCCTGGGCTGCAAGAGGGATGTCTGACTGCCAGCTTAGGCCTGGTCTTTGTGGGCCAGTAGGTGGACATCCCCCAAGTCCTGGACTGCGAGAGGGCACAGGCTGGGCTCTAGTCCTATCTAATAAATAGTAATATGTGCACTGGGCCTCTAGTCCTATCTAATAAAATAGTGATATGCAAATTAACCATCACTGTTACACTCACAAAACCAGCCTACCAGTCGGGCAGGAGTGAGTATGCAAATTAACCCAACCAAGATGGCTGCAGCCACAGAAAGAGCAGGAGGGAGGCTTGGAGGAAGCCAAGCTTTCCGCACACCCTGACCAGCTCAGGCCTCCACTCCAGGCTACAAAGTTTCAATTACAGAAAATAAATAAATCTCAAAAAAATATGGCAGCAGCCACAGAGCTGGAGATAGCAGGAGGCTAGGGTTGCCTCCAGTGATGGAGGAAGCCCAGCTTTCGATACACCTTGGCCAGTCCAGACCTCCACTCCAGGCTACACAGTTTCAATTATAGAAGATAAATAAACCCCAACAGAAATGGTGGCAACCATGGAGCTGGAGAGAGCTGGAGGCTAGGGTTGCCTCAGGTGATGGAGGAAGCCAAGCTTTTGCAGACCTGGCCTGCCTTGGCCTCCGCTTAAGGCTACAAAGTTTCAATTATAGAAGATAAATAAATCCCAATAGAAATGGCTGCCTCCACAGAGTGAGCAGAAGGCTTGGCTCTGCTCCAGGCTACGAAGTTTCAATTGTAGAAGATAAATAAATCCCATATACCAGGGCCTCCATTTGGGTCACCAGGGGGCATGGCTGGCCTGCAAACTACACAGGCCCCTCACCCAGGCTGCCCCACAACCCACCCTGATCTAGGACACCTTTCAGGGCAAACCAGCTGGCCCCCATTCATGCACCAGGCCTCTGTCCTATCTAATAAAGGAGTAATATGGAGATTGACCATCACTCCAATACACAAGATGGCTGCCTCCATGTGGACAAAAGATAGCCACCACAAGATGGCCAGCAGCGGAGGGCAATTGGGAGGGACCAGGCCTGCAAAGGAGGGCAGTTGAAGGTGATCAAGCCTGCAGAGGAGGGTAGTTAGAGGTGACCGGGCCTGCAGAGGAGGGCACTTAGAGGTGACCAGGTCTGCAGGGGAAGACAATTAGGAGTGACCAGACTTACAGGGGAGGGCAGTTTAGGGGCAATCAGGCTGGTAGGGAGCAGTTAGGCATCAATCAGGCTGGCAGGGGAGTGGTTAGGACCAATCAGGAAGGCAGGCAGGTGAGCAGTTGGGAGCCAGTAGTTCTGGATTGTGAGAGGGATCAGGCTGGGCTGAGGGACAACCCTACCCCCATGCACGAATTTCGTGCACCTGGCCTCTAGTGTGTGTGTGTGTGTGTGTGTGTGTGTGTGTGTGTGTGTGTGTGTATACATACACATACATACATACACACACACACACACACACACACACATAAAGAAAAGTTAAAGACATATTATCAAATGTTCATGGGGTCAGGGTACCTGACTATTGTTCAAGGGTCACCAGCACTTCCTTAGCTTCCTTCTGCCACTTTAGAGTCCTCCCTCTGGCCTTTCCAGTGAAAACTTTGATGTTCAACATTTGGGGATCAGGAGCCTCAGCATTCCACACGATGAAATATTAGGTATGGGTTTAAAAGGAGGAAGACACATGGATGAACCTTAAGGACATTATGAACAGTGAAATAAGCCAATCACAAAAGGACTAATACAATAGGACACCATATAGGAGGTCCCTAGAGGAATCAAAGCAATGGGAAGTTATTGTTTCATGTTATAAGAGTTTCAGTTTTGCAAGATGAAAAAGTTGTGGAGATAGGTTGCACAACAATGTGAACATTCTTAACACTGAACTGTGCCCTTAAACATGGCCAAGATGGTCAATTTTTGTTATATGTATTTTACCACAATTAAAAACATTTTGTAATTTAAAAAAATTATCAGAGGAGGAAAGAAGAGGAAAAGCTATGTTCACTGACTTGGGAGGATCATTGAACTAAAAAAAATAAAAGCAGCCAAGACCGGTTTGGCTCAGTGGATAGAGCATCGGCTTGCGGACTGAAAGGTCCCAGGTTCGATTCCGGTTGGGGCACATACCTTGCTTGTGGGCACATCTCCACTGTGGAGCGTGCAGGAGACAGCTGATCGATGTCTCTCTCTCATCGATGTTTCTGACTTTCTCTCTTTCTCCCTTCCTCTCTGTAAAAAAATCAATAAAATGTATAAAAAAAATAAAATAAAATAAAAGCAGGGACATTGGAGACACATTAATGACCTGACACATAGATTATGAAATGGACAACCTCCCAAGACTTCTGCTTCTGGTAACAGCAGAGTTAACCACATCAGACCAGTCCTCTCAGAGATATCAAATGCTAGACTATATATTAAAAAAACAATTATAGTTGCCCTAGCCGGTTTGGCTCAGTGGACAGAGCATCGACCTGCGGACTGAAGGGTCCCAGGTTCGATTCCAGCCAAGGGCACATGCCTGGGTTGTGGGCTCGATCCCCAGTAGGAAGCATGCAGGAGGCAGGTGATCAGTGATTCTCTCTCATCATTGATGTTTTTATTTCTCTCTCCTTCTCCCTTCCTCTCTGAAATCAATAAAGTATATTTTAAAAACAAAAAACACAACTACAGCAAGTCCTCAAATAATGTCATTTCAGTATACTGTTGATGAAATGCTGTAGGAACTTAACTCTGTTTATTAGCCTTTGGTAAATTGGCTTCGGTATGTGTCATTTCACTTAAAGTCACAGAACTGATCAATGTTAAGTGAGTACTGACTGTACCTGAAATCTCTAGTGCTGCAATGTCCAATGTGGGATCCATTAGCCAAATATGTGACTACTAGAGGCCCAGTGAATGAAATTCATGCACAAGGGGGTGTGTCCCTCAGACAGCCTGCACTTTTTCCAATCTGGGACTCCTCGAGGGATGTGCAACTGCCTGTTTAGGCCCAATCCCAGTAGCATCAGGCTGAAATGGGCAGTCAGACATCCCTCTCAGAATCCAGACTATTGGCTCCTAACTGCTGGTTTGCCTGCCTTCCTGATTGCCCCTAACCGCTTCTGTCTGCCAGCCTGATCAGCCCCTAACCATTCCCCTGCCAGCCTGTTTGCCCCTAACTGCCCTCCCCTGCAGGCCTGGGACCTCCCCAACTGCCCTTTCTTGCAGGCCTGGTTGCCCCAACCTTCCTCCTCCTCTGCCAGCCTGGTCCCTCTCAACTGCCCTCCCCTGCTGGCCATCTTGTGGCAGCCATCTTGTGTCCACATGGGGGCAGCCATCTTGTATGTTGGAGTGATGGTCAATTTGCATATTACTCTTTTATTAGATAGGATTTACATTTCAATTAATTACAATTAAATATTAAATACAATTTAAAATTCAGTTCCTCAGGTGCACCAGAAACATGTGTATGCTTAATAGCTGCTTGTGTCTAACTCCACAATTAGTGCAAACAAGGAACATTTCCATTGTGCACACAATCACTGCTTGAGAGCGACCCAAAACATGGAGAAGGTGGATGGGAGGCCATACCTGGAATAAGGAAACAGCATGAGATGAGTTCCCCATTTTTTACTGTTATTCACTGAAAATAGAAACTGGCTTGAAAAATGAGAAGACAGAGCCCACAGAGACCATACCAACTCAACAACAGATGGAACATGTACAAAAAATAAGAGTGACAAAAAACAAAACAAAACAGCTCCAAAACTATAGAAGCTGAACCATACCTATACCAGGCAGATTCCAACCAGCCCAACTGAGGCTAAAAGAAAGAGTGAAATTCCACCTGTCACCACCATGGCAAAACAAACTTTGGAGCTTGAATCCAGATAGGTTAATTGCCTGATAAAATTAAAAACAAAACAAAAACAAAACAAAACAAAGGTCTTCTGAGGAACAACAGAATCCAGAATCTCAGCAACATATCTTTCACAATGTCCAGGATACAATCCAAAATACTTGACAAATGAAGAAACAGGAAAACATGACCCATACTCAAGAAGGAAGAAAATCAATGGGTACTGATCCTGAGGTAACCTAGATGTTGTAATGAGCAAATAAGGACTTTGAAGCAGCTATTATACTTACTATAGTCAAGGATGTGAAGAAAAATGACCTCCTAATGAATGAACAAATAAGACACCTCAGCAGAGAAGCAGGAACTATAAAAATGAACCAACAGAAATTCTAAAACTGAAAAGTACAGTATCTGCAATAAAGTTGTTTGTGGGCTTTTAGCTCTGTCACACCCAAGTTGTCCCCCACCCACAGAACATGCTTTCTTTCTCCTGAGGCTTCTTGGCCAAGATCCCACTTTCCATCCCAGGCCCCTTTACACACCCCTCTGGACACTCAGCTACTCATCAAGTCCTGCAATTGTACCCATGTACCCATGTTGAGGAAGTCCCTGCTTTGCTGATTGCCTCATCTCTCAATCTCAATCACTGTGGCCTCTGCCCGGGTCTCTCTGCCTGTGGGTTTTGCCTAGGCCACCACCCTCCATCAGCATTCATACCATCATTCTACCAGGCACACCAGACCCCTGCTCAGCTTTAAATACTGTCAGAGCCCCCACCGACCTGGCCTCATGCACTCAGGCACATCTTTAGGCCTTTGCACATTATGAATGAATGTGGTTCTTCTCATTGCCAAAGTCGCCATTCTGAATTTTGAAACTGTGACCTTTTTTTACACAAAATTCACATGATTCTACAGAAGTATTCAGATTGCTGGAGTAGTATGGATCTCCATTTCCCCCACCAATAATGCCTTCCCTTTCTGCCTGCCAACCCCCTTTGGTTCTTCAAGAATGTTTTACACACTTATTCCAGAAAGCCTGCCAGGTGCCCTCACACTGGATTAGGGGCCATTACCATGGCTTCTCCTACCACCTTTCTCAGAAATTTTGGGGCAACTCTGTCTCTTCCCCAGTAGTCTAGTGATGGGGCCTGACCTTTTCATCTCTCCAGCACCTGACACAGGACAGGTGCTCAGAAGCTGGCCACCAAAGACGACTGAAACAAAAAAGGCTGAGATGCTGATTTGTTACAGACACCCAGCCTTGGAAAACAACTTAGCTCGTCTCAATCCTCCCCACTTCTCCCACCCCTGTCCCACCTGTGTGATTACACACCCACCAATCTCCTTCCAAAGGCTTTTTTTTTTTAATAATTATATTTCTTTATAGAGAGAGTGGAAGGGGGCAAGAGGGAGGGAGAGAAACATTGATGTGAGAAAGACACATTGCCTTGGCTGCCTCCCGCATACCCTTACTGGAATAGGGGGTCGAACCTGCAACCCAAGCACATGCCCTTGACCGGGAATTGAGCCTGCAACCCTTTGGTCCATGGCCCGATGCTCTAACCACTGCACACACCACCAGGGCCCCAAAGGCTCACTTTTTTCTTCAAATACATTATTTTCAGGTTGCCCTCCACCCATTAACAGAAAGTCAGCTATAGCATCATGTGCAGACAGTGGGCATAAAACAAAGTGAAAACAAGATAACATTCATTCTTGGCCAAATTCTGAAGGTCCTGAGGCATAATCTTTATACCTATTTCTAAAATTTCAATTTGCTATGCTCACTTGAATCCTGGATGAATACGGCCCAAGGTTGAAATAGGCTGACCCAGGTGAACAGTTACAGCCGTTTGTCTCACTCCTGTCTCAATGCAGATGCCACTGCAAGCATCTCTCTTATTGCATCAATACTCTTCCTGTAGCCCTGGAGAATGTTCTGGAAATCCTGAACGCTCTGAGCCAGCTTCAAATCTAGAAACAACTCAGGCCGCAAGGAAGAGGTCTTCTTCTCTGTGTTATTGAGACAGGCTCTCATACTATTCCACCAATTTGAATGTTTCTGTAGAGTCATGTGAATTTTGTGGTGTAAAAAAGGCAACAGTTTCAAAATTCAGAATGGAGATTTTGGCAATGAGAAGAACTACATTAAGGCGGCATGTGTGTGAATAACTGTACTTTTCCTCCAAGAACCACTTTATAATCTCGTAGTCCAGAGGCTCTTAGCGCCCGAGAAAACCTGTCACTCAGCAGTGGAGGGGAAATTGGACTTGATCATCTTCTACACTAATAAAAGAGAAAGATGCAAACTGACCATACCTTCACGACACACACCAGCCAATCAGGAGTATGCAAATTAACCCAACAAAGATGGTGGGTTAATTTGCACATGCAGGTGCTGTTTGCCATGGTGATGATGCAAACATTCTGCACCAACCCAGCAACTCCAAGCCTCTGGGCAGCATGGGAAGGTGGAAAGGTGGCTCCAGGAGAAGGCAGACCCATCTTTGCACGAATCTTTGTGCATCAGGCCTCTAGTTAGAAATAAGTCATTTGGAAAATGGTCGTTATCTCACATCCTAAAGGATCATGGCATTTGTCCTGAAAAATGGTCTATGAAATGTTTTCTTTGTATCCAAAAGCAAAAGATAAACAATCTATTTAAAGAAAGCAACATATACATGACCTCCTCAGAAAGGTTCTGACTACCTCAAATAAAGCACCCCCCCCCCCAACACATTTCTTGAAAATTCTATGACTATGTGGGGATGTATTAAGTGTCCTCCCTCTGGGTCTGACTTGCCCCTGTCTTTTTCCAATCTCCAGTTAAGCCCCCCAGGAGGCTACAGCAGGTGTCCAGTACCAGGAGTTTCTGTAGTGTATATTTTGCAGATGGGGAAACTGAGGCATGGGATAGAAAATGGAAAGCTGGGATCTGAATCTAAGCCCACCTGTCTCCAGAGCCTGACACCCTATGTACCCCCCCCACCCCCACCCCGCATCCCCGGAGTCCCTGCCCTTCCAAGCCAAGCCTCTTAGGATGTACCTGGGATGCCTGTCATCCTTTCACAAATACTTATTACCCTGACTGTTGCCAGCAGGGTACCAACTACCACAGGATTCTCACCACATGCAGTACCTCAGCTCCATGAGGGTGGGAGTTGGAGATGGCAAACAACAGATATTTTATTAATATACTAGAGGCCCAGTACATGAAATTCATGCATGGGTAGATTACCTAGGCCTGGTCAGCAATCAGGGCCAATCAGATTCCCCCACCTCCCCGCCTCCTCCTTCCCTCTCTTCCTCAGCACCCCACCACCGGCACTGGTTGCCTGCCATGTTCCACGCCACTCCCTCGTGGTCAGTGCATGTCATAGTGAGCAATCAAACTCCTGGTCTCCTGGTCAAATACCCAAGGGGACATTTTGCATATTACCCTTTTAGATATATAGATTTTGTTTCATGATGTCAGGTAGTAGAGAGAAAAACAAGGAAGATTAGGAGTTGATCAGTAAGAGCTGCAATTTTATTTTATTTATTTATTTTTAATAAATCGTTATTGTTCAGTTTATTACAAATGTCCCCCCCTCCACTTATCCCACACCTTTTCCGACTGCCACTGTCCTCATCCATAGGTATAAGATTTTTGTCCAATCTCTTCCCACACAGTAAGGGCTGCAATTTTAAACAGGAAGGTCAGGAAGGACTCTCTGACAAGATGATACTTGAACAAAAGAGGTGAGGGAGGAAGCCAAAGGGACAGAGCATTTTAGGCAGCTAGAACATCTTGTGCAAAGGCCCTGCGTGATGGGGCTGGAACAGAGGGGAAATGGGGTAAGGTGAGGTGAGGGTAAGGAAGTGACAGCCAATATCTAACCAATATCTCAGATGGAGAAATAAGACTCAAAGGCAGACAATTCCAGAAGCTTGTCCTGCCTGCTCTCTCCTGTCACTCAAGCTCCCTATACTCTGCCATCTCAATAGTTTAGCTTGACTTCCTTGCTCCAACTGTGGTCCCATGACACCTGCCAAGATCACTGCCATGGCTGAGCCAGGGCCTAAGGGAGCCATTCTTAGGTGTACCCATTCCCATTTTTGAGGGTGATGGGGATGGTGGAGGGAATAATCCCAACCATGGTATATCTTGGCTCCAATTAAGGTTCCAGGGTCCAAGTGTCCAAAGCCTCTGAAGCCAGAGGGATTTGGGGAATATCTGAGTCAGTGATGGGAGTGTGGAGGGTCACCAGGCCCAGATGGCCAGGCCTTTTCATAGGGTATGTGGGGAGGGGGGAGAGTGTTAGGGGCAAGTCCTTTTCCTCAACCTGGGAAGGGAGTGACAGTGGGCTGGTGGCAGGGTCATCACAGGGCCTGCCTAGGTTTTTGCTGCTTGTCCTGAAGGCCTAGTCAGACCCGTGCCTGCCATCCCTGTGTCCCTTAGGGCTCCTATTATCTTTTGAGAGCATCCTACCTTAATACCCAGCTCTGAGTCTTGTACAATCTGCCTGGCCCTTTCTCCCCCCATATCCTCCATCATTACCCTCCCCTGGCTACTTTCCTCCACTCCCTCCAGGGAGTCTCCCAGGTCAGCTGAGCCCTACAAGTGCAGGGGGAAGGGGGTAGTCTTTCCTCCTGCCAGTCCCCTCAGCCTTCAGGGTTCCAGGACTTCAGAGCAGAATGACCAGTGCACACAAGGGACAAAGTACCAAAGCAATACTTCCTTCCTCCAAACTGCAAAGCAGTCCCAGAGCAAGGACACCCCAGGGTCTGCTGCTGCATCTGAGAGGCTGTCTCTTCATCTGCTTCACTCTCCACTCTCCCCTTTGCTCACTCAGCTCCAGCCACACCAGCCCCCTCACTCTACTTCTAACATGTCAGGCCCGGTCCTTCCTCAGGACCTTTGAACATGCTGATCATTTTGCCTGAATGCTCTTCCTTCAGATGCCCACCCATCTCCAATCTGACTGGCTCTTCATCCTTCAGTTCTCCTATCATGTTCCTGCTTCTCTCCTCCTAGAACATCAGTTCCATGGGAGGGGGGAGATTTTATTTTGTTCACTATTAGTCTCTACTCTCTCCCAGTGCAGAAACTTTCTAAGTGCAGTATAGGCTGAGTGAAGGTAGAAAGGAAATAAAGCCAGGCATGGCTGGCAGGGGACCCCTATTCAAATACACATATTAAGACCTGGGCCAAAATATCGTTTTCAAAGTCCAGGAAGGGTGGGGAGAAAGCCAAACTCATGCTGGTTCAGTGTGGGGAACTAGTGTGAGGGCATCGTATAACAAAGGTATAAAATTAAGACAGGGAGAAGAAACGCCTCCTCTTTGCCACTGCAGTCAGAGACAGATTGGGTCTGAGGTGCAGATTCAGGTGCAGCTTCAAGGATGGCAATAAAAGAAAGGGTGGCAATTCTGAAAGACTTGAAGTGGGGGTTGGGGTAGAAAGGGCAAACAAAAGAGAGTAAGACCCTGCCAAGGGGAGGGATTAGAAACGGGGGATTGAGAAACATGGCTGAGGCTGACCTCTTCCTCCTTTAAAAAAAAATGGTTTTTAGTAATTTCAGAGAGAGGAAAGGAGAAAGGGAGGGAGAGAGGGGGAGGGGAAGAGAGAGGGAGGGAGAAAGGGAGAGAGGAACAGCAATGATGAGAGAGAATCACCAATTGGCTGCCTCTCACACCCCCCCACTGGATCTAGCCAGAAATCCTAGCATGTGCCCTAACAGGGAATCCAACTGTGGCTTCCCAGTCAATGCTCAACAACTGAGCCACACTAGCTGGGCTCATCCTCCTTTTTGAAGCCCTTGTTCCTTTGGCTTTTTTTTTTTTTAATTGATTTCAGAGAAGAAGGGAGAGGGAGAGAGGGAGAGAGAGACGTATCAATGATGAAAGAGAATTATTGATTGGCTGCCTGCTGCAGGCCCCTATTGGGGATCGAGCCAGCAACATGGCCATGTGCCCTTGGCTGGAATCCAACCTGGGACCATTCAGTCTGCAGGCTGACACTCTATCCACTGAGCCAAATCAGCTAGGGCTCCTTTGGCTTTTGACTTGTCACCTACTCCTGGTTTCCTTCTGCCCTCTCTCCAAACTCCACTCCCTCCCCTCCCAAGGTGGGTATGTGTCCCAAGCTCCAGGCTTGCTTCTCCAAAGCCTGCCCTGCACCCAGCCATACCTCACCTTCACCTGGACCTCCAGTAGCACCACAGAAATAGATTGCTAACTTATACCTGAACCTGCTCCCATTGCAGCAGCTTCTGCATCCCAGCCGACTGCAAATCTGCCCTGGACCCACTCACTTCTCACATATCCATCATGATCTGGACCAGAGCAGGGTGCCTGCCTCCATACTGGCTCCTGCAGGCAGCAATTCCCGTGTACCCTGCAGTTCCTCCCCTCTACATCTTAGCTCACTGTTCTCTGTCCAGTAACTCTTCTTTTTTCCCCCTCCCTCTGCCTATTAACTCTTCATCATCCTTACTCATGAGTCCAACAGCCACCTCCTCCAAGAAGCCATTCCTGACCCCTCCCCAGGCTAATCAGGTCATTCCTCTGGTCCCCTACCCCAGGCATTCTATTTTGCCAGATGCTTATTGCCTAAGAGCTGGACAATGTGCTCACCACTGAAGTGATGATTGTTATTATTCCCATTTTGCAACCAAGAAACTGAAGCACAAAGGAAGTGAAGTCACTAGTCTGAGGGCACTGACCTCAAACTGGCAGGACCCGGTCTGTGGCAACTTCCAGACACCACAGCAGGAAAGGGGATAGCCTGCAGTGCCTGGATAAAAGAGAACCTTGCCTCTCCATCCCCATGTGCTTAGGCCTGCTTTCCTGTGGGTGTCCCAAGGGTAGTAGGAGGTAGGAGGAGTGAACCAAGGCCGGCCCCCCCACTCCCATCCCCACCCCCAACAACTAAGGTCATCCTAGCGGCTCCTGTGCCAGTGTTCACTCCATGCCAGGCACTGGGCCAATTAAACACTTTGCACGCCTGACTCAATCTGCAAATGGCCCTGGGTCTAGAGATGGGTGCAGTTAGGAATTCTCATTTCTCAGAACAAGAAATGGAGGCTCATGGGGCTGTGAACTCCCACTGGCGCTGGAGTCTTCCCCATCTATCCCTAGTCATGAGGCTGCCACTGGGATGGCCAAGCCCTTTCCTAGCCAAGTCTTCCTTGGACTCCCAGAACTCCTAGGGATAGGAACTGCTGACCCCTTTTTGCAGATGGGCAAACTGAAACTCAGAAAACGTTCACTGGGGCCAAAAGGCCAGTTCAAGGACCAAGGCTCCCAGCTTATTTCCACTGCCTCTTCCCTCTCCTCTCAAGACATCTTTGCTGGGAGCTGGGAGGGCAGGCAAGGAAGGTCCTGAGAGCCTCCTCCCTGTGGTCTGGTTAGGCCTGTGGGATGCAGGTGTGTTGCATGAGGCTCTAGGCACTCACTCGTTTATTCACAGCAGCTGCTCTTGGAAGGGGACTGATTTGAGGTGGGGATGCAAGGAGCTTCAAAGACAGCCCCATCCTCCAGAATTTCTAACTCAGATGGCCCCATGCAACAGATCCAGGCCACCTCCATGGGGCCAGCTGGGCCCAGCTGTTGGGGACTTTACCTGGGCTCCCTCATCAGGTGGCATTCTCAGGTTTTGCAAATCAGACTTGGCCAAACAGTCCCCCATTCCGCCTCCGCCCCCTCCCACGTTTTTCCCTGTTTCCCTATGCCAGCCATGAAAGTCCCCTCCACACTCCCAGCTGCCCAAGCCAACAATCTCCTCTGGGCACTTTCCTTCATGGCCCACTTCTGAGCAGGGAGGAGATAATGATGTTCTGACAAAATTAACCCCCAATTCACCTAGTTTCCACCACCCTTGGCCCAAAGCAGCAGCCTCCTCCCATCTGTTCTGCCCACAGCAGCTGCTGGATCTTCTTAAGATGACCTCACCCACTTTGTTCTAAGCCCTCTGTGGACCCAACAGGCTTGAGAATGGAAACCACACACTCCTCGCCATCCATCTTCGAGGCCCGGGCCAACCTCTTCCACTTCCAATCCCCGCGCCTCAGCCACGCTGGCCTCTGCAGATACCTCAGGCTGGGCCCTACCTCACAATCTTGCTGTTTCCTGGGCCTAAAAAGCCCTCACCGGCTGGATACTCTGGCCCGGACGGTACCTTCTCCGAGAAGCCTTCCCAGACTTAACTTACCCCATCGCCCAGATGCGTCGTTTTCCCCGCACTCGGCAGGGAGCACAACGGTCGGTTCCTGTTTATGCGGTTCCTAGCGGTCTACGCGGCCCGGCTGCACGCCCAACTCTGGCACGTCGGTGGCACCTAGTATCGCTCCGGATGGGTTCGCAGGTGAGGGACCGGCACTCGCGCAGCGCGCCCCGCGAACACAGCCGGATTCCCTCGCGACACGATGCCAGGTTGGCCCCCCGTTCCTCCCGCCCCTTTCGCAGCTGCATCCCCGGGAGCGCGCAGCGCCGGGGCCCTTCCGGGAGCAGGGCTCCCTCGGGGAGGCAGCCCGGGCCGGGGACCCGAGGGGAAGCCCCAAGACGCCGTCCGGGAAGGGCGCTGGGAGGGGTGGGGGTGGCGAACTTAGTCACGTGGGGGCCCGGCCGGGGCCGCCATGGCTGTGGAGGAGGGGCTGGAGCCGGCAGCGCGAGTGGCGTTTCGGACGGCGTGGGAGGTTCCCTTACCTGGGGTGCGGGTGGCCGAGCTCGCCGAGGTGCGGTCCGCACGCCACAAAAAGAAACACGCAGGAAGCGCTAGGTAGCCAGACTCTCGGCGCCGCTCGGGCTGGGGCCGCGGGAAAAGCCAGGGGGCGGGGCCTGCAAGGGCGGGGCGGGGCGGGGCGGGGCGGGGGCGGCGGGACGCTGGATCCTGGCGGCGCTCTGCTCCCTCCCGGCCATGGGCCACTTCCCTCCCGCCCGCGGGCCGCTGCAGACCCTCCCTGCCGCCGGGCCCCGCCCCGAGGCTTTCTTGGCTGCGATCCAGCCTCAGATTTCTCGCCCGGACCTTACCGCTCGCCTCTGAATACGGCCTTGTATGCTGCGCGCTCAGTTTGCCCCGCCCCCCTGCTTCTCCTTGGTTCTGTACTCCTGCCCCCCGCCGGAGTCCCCTCTTCTGGCCCGGCTCTAACCCGACTCTGACCCACTCATCTGACAACACTCCGGAGTCGCCCTGATCTGCTGAAGCGCACGACTGGGCGTTGCAGAGAAGGCCCAGACACCGCCTCTGAGGCCTGAGGGGCCGCCTCCCGTACCTGGAGTCTAGGTCCGTCCCAGTCCTCGGCCATGTGTGTCCAGTTCTTGGTGCGTGGGGCCCAGGCGTGCCCAGAGGCCATTCTGGAGGCTGGGAAGCGTGGAGGGCAGCCGGGCAAAGTCTGTGGGTTGGAGTGACAGTAGGAAATTTCAACACCCCATTGACATCAGTGGATAGATCTTCCAGACATAAACTCAGCAAGGAACCAGCAGCCTTAACACACTAGATCAGATGGATTTAAGTGATATCTATAGAGCATTCCACCCCAAAACAGGAGAATATGCATTCTTTTGAGGTGCACGTGGAACATTTTCTAAGATGGACTTAATTGATATTTACAGAGCATTCCACCCCAAAGCAGGAGAATATACATTCTTTTCAGGTGCACATGGAACATTTTCTAGGATAGACCACATGTTAGGACACAAAACAAGTCTCAATACATTTAAGAAGTTTGAGGAAAAAAAAAAATCTGCGGTTGGGTTGGGTGTAAGGGTCAGGCAGCCCAGCAGAGGGCAACAGAGGAAGGTGCTGGTACCCTTCTTGGCAGCTGGAACCTAAAGTGACCCCAATTAGCAGCTCGCAGGCGTGCAGGGGCATGAAGCCTGAGTCAGCTGTGTATGGAGGATAACCCCAGTCTTCTCTACACACCTGAGGCTCGCCTGACACTCAGGGTCCAGCTGTTGCCAGTTGGAGGGAAGGGTGTTTCAGAGATGCTGGCCCAGCCCGTGTCATTTGGGCAAGTAGCTTCACCTTTGGACAAAAAGCCTCTCCCTGAAGCAGATCCCTGGGAGGTGGGGGAAGTCCTGGTATTCTGGGCTGTGGGGCTCCTAGGCAAGTTCCTTTGGTCACTGATATTTTATTTCCACACATAGAAAGTGGAGGGGGGTGGTACTGAGGCCTTGGTTGCAAGTTTGGAAGAACCTGCCCCTTCAATCCAGCTTCTGGCCTTGCATTTGCTGTCCCTTTCCCTATTTCCCTCAGGCCTCAGTCCCCTCCAAAGATCTCCCCACCTCCACCTCTGCCCCATCCCCTAGCCAAGAACTTCTTTGCATATCAGAAAAGGAAACAGTAACTTTTCTCAGTTGTAGTGACTAGGAACTGTCTTGTATCACATGTGTTGTACCTGGGGCTGCTCAGAACAGGACAGTCATGTGGATGACTCCCCCTGAATGGGGACAAGTAGCAGATTCTTGGTGAAGTGCAGCGAGAGGCCTTCCAAAGAGGATGGGGTGAGTCAGGGTCAGGGAAATATTTCAGGTGGGAGATACTCTCTTTTTCCTGGTTTCCCCATTCCCCTTCCATGGAGGGGAATTCTTCCTGGTGGTGGAGGTGACTTCAGTGAGTAGGGATTAAGCTGAATCAGGGTCTGAAAGAGAATGAGGAGAGGACAGTAGGGTGGGGCCAGTGCCTGAAGGCCCTCAAAGGCTCTCTCTAGAGAGGCACAATTTATTTAGTTATTTACTAGTGGCCCGGTGCATGAAATTCATGCACTGGGGGGGAGGGAAGGGGGGTTGCAGAACTCTCCTCAACCCAGCCTGCACCCTCTTCAATCTGGGACCCCTCAGGGGATGTCCAACTGCTGGTTTAGACTCGATCCCAGGGATCGGGTCTAAACCAGTGGTTAGACATCCCTCTCACAATCCAGGACCACTGGCTCCTAACTGCCCACCTGCCTGCCAGCCTGATCACCCCTAACCACCTCTGCCTGCTGGCCTGGTTGCCTCTTACTGCCCATTCTCCTCCCAACCTGGTCGCCCCATGAAGCCTGCTGTTTGGTCGTCACTGTGATGGCATCCTGGACAATTTGCATATTGTTAGTATAGATTTATTTATTTATTTAACATATTTATTGATTTCAGAGAGGAAGGGACAGGGAGAGAGAGATAGAAACATCAATGATTAGAGAGAATCATTGATTTGCTGCCTCCTACATGCCCCCCTACCCTGGGGATCAAGCCTGCAACCCAGGCATGTGCCCTGGACTAGAATCGAACCCAGGACCTTTCAGTCCACAGGCTGACACTCTAGCCACTGAGCCAAATTAGCTAGGGCAAGGCACAATTTAAAATTAGACCCAGGCAGGTCAGATTTAAAATGAATGGGCAGTGAGAGCAGCTGGGGCCTGATATGGAGATCGCAGATGGAATGAAAGGAGAGACTACAGAGGGATTTAAAGATAAAATTGTCAGGGTCAGCTGGCAATCAGGGAAGGCCAGGGCCTGGTTAGTGGGAATGGGGAAATGGGGCTGTTTCTAAGCTGGCCTGGCCAGTTCAGTGTGGGGTGTTTTGGGAGGAGAATTCTAGGAAAGCCCAGAGCTCAGACCTGAGGGGAGAAAAGGAGCTCCTTGCCTCCCCTTCCTTCCCTCTAGGACAGTGGTTCTCAACCTTTCTAATGCCACGACCCTTTAATACAGTTCCTCATGTTGTGGTGACCCCCAACCATACTTCATAACTGTAATTTTGCTATTGTTATGAATTATAATGTAAATACCTGTGTTTTCCGATAGTCTTAGGTGACCCCTGTGAAAGTGTTGTTCGACCCCCAAAGGGGTTGCAACCCACAGGTTGAGAACCACTGCTCTAGGACTTCACAGGAACAAGGAGGTAGGAAGGAGGAGGCTGATAAGCCTGGATCCAGGTGACTTCCCGAAGATTTCCTTGTCCCTACTGCTTGTCATTCCACTTGTCCCAGCCACATTGGCCATTTTCTGACCCTGGGTCCATTATGGCCAGGCCTGGAAGCTGGACCATGGACTCTGAACCCTGTGATAGGTGGAAAATAGCTATTCGATGCTGTCCATGGGTCCTAACACCTGGAACCTGTGACTATGTGACCTTATATGGCAAAAGGGACTTTGCAGATCTGATTTTAAGGATCTGGAGATGGGGAGATGATCTTGGATTATCCAGATGCACCCAGTGTCCTTATGACAGGGAGACAAGAGGGTTAGAGAGACTGAAAGATGCTATGCTGCTGACTTTGAAGATGGAGGAAGGGACCATGAGCCAAGGCATGCAGGTACATCTAGAAGCTGGAATAGTCACAGAATGTTCTCCCCTTGAGTCCCCTGAAGGACCACAGCCCTGCATACACCTTGATTTTATCTCAGTGAGAACCATGTTGAACCTCTGGTCTCTAGAACTATTAGATAATACATATGTGATGATTGTCATTATAGCCATAGGACAGTGGTCAGCAAACTGCTGCTCACAAGCCACATGAGGCTCTTTGGCCCCTTGAGTGTGGCTTTTCCACAAAATACCACGGCCTTGGGCGAGTCTATTTTGAAGAAGTGGTGTTAGAGGAAGTTCAAGTTTAAAAAATTTGGCTCTTAAAATAAATTTCAATCATTGTACTGTTGATATTTGGCTCTGTTGACTAATGAGTTTGCTGACCACTGCCATAGGAGACTCAGACAGAATTGGAGCCCCCTATTCACAGTCTTGCTTCCACTCCCTCCCTTCCCAAGTTGACTCATTTTCCAAATTATCACCGCTCCGGACTGTCCCCGTCTCCGGGACTGATGCTTTCCTGTTCTGGAGGGTTGGGGACTGAAGTCCTAAATGTCTGTCTGTCTGTTACTGCCTCTCTGGGCCCTGCAGTATCTATCCAGTTAAGTAACTCTCACTCCAGTGCATCATGCAGGGCAGGTGTCTGCTGTCCCAGGATCTGACTGTCCTGTCTGGGCCAGACTTTGCCAATTAAGATTCCTGCCCTTGGACTCTAAAGAGTAAAATAAATGAAACAAATTCATGGATACAGAAAACAGTTTGATGGTTGCCAGATGGATAGGGGGCTGGGGGCTGGGTGAAAAAGGTGAAGATATTAAAGAGTACAAATTAGTAGTTAAAAATACTCATAGGGAATATAATATATAGCATAGGAGATATAGTCAATAATATTGTAATAACTATGGTGCCAGGTGGGTACTAGACTTATTGGGAGATCACCTGGTAAGTCATATAAATGTTTAACCACTATGATGTACACCTGAAACTAATATAATATTGAATGTCAACTGTAACTGAAAAAAATTCCTTCCCTCAATAGGGGTGAATCTACTCCATGAACACAGAGGCCCCCAATTCAGATAGACCTGGGCCCCCATTTGTGCTATGTAACCTCAGGGGTGTTAGGTAACACAGCCTTTCTGAGCCCTGAGGTATCCCCTCTGTGGAATGGAAAGTAAACTGTTGGGCCTGATACCTGGAGGGAGTACGTTCTCTGTGTGCCTGTCCTACCCGTTCCCCTCCAAATAGCCTGAGTAGGAACTAGGGGAGAGCATTAGAGGGGAAGAATGGGGAATGGAAAAGCCTCTGCACTGCCTGTTCCCTCTGTCTGGAATGCTCTTCCTACATATCCACAAAGCCCTCTCACCACCTCTTTGGGCCTTTAGTCAAAGGCCCCCAGCTACTCGATCCTGCCATCCCCATGATGGTTCCCCAGTCCTCCAGCCTCTTGTTCAGTATTTTTAAAAATTTGTTTTCTTAACCCTAATCTTCACCTGAGGATATTTTTCCTATTGACTTATTTACAGAGAGTAGAAGGGAGGGAGAGAGGGAGAGAGGAAGAGAGGGGGATGGGGAGGGAGAGGGAGGGAAAGAGGGAAAGGAAGGAGGAGGGGGAGGGGGGAGAAAGAGAAACATTTATATGAGAGAGTCACATTGATTTGTTGCCTCCCACATGCAGTCCTAACCTAGATCAGGGATTGAACCTGTAACCCAGGTATGTGTCCTTAACCAGGAATTGAACCCTCAGCTGTAACCACTGATTAACACTGGCCAGGACCCTCTTGTTCAGTATTGATCCTTGCACTGACAGCCTGCCTGGACAGTGTCTGCCCCCCTCTCCCCCACCCACAACCCCTCTCCAAAGTCAGGGACTCTGCTTTGATTGCCCTGTGATGCTAATACCTAGAACAGGACCCACTGCACAGCAGGTGCTTCATAAATATCTATTAGGGGCAGAGACAATGAAATAGGCAAGACAAGAAATAGGAGTTGTCGGAAACAGGTTTCAGAAAGAGGGCTTGCTGAGTGCCTATGTGTGTGTGTGTCTGTCTGCTGGGTCTCTGTGTGTTTCTCTGTATTTCTGTGTCTTTATGTCTTTGTAATTGTCTGGGTGTGTATCTAGGTGCATGTGCGCCTGTGTATGGAGGTGTCTGTCTGACTCTGGGGTATCCCTATGTGTCTGTCTGTATGTCTCTGTTTTCTTTGAGTGTTTGTCGGTCTATCTCTTGCCAATGTGACAAGAGTTCTATCTTATCTTCATCAGACCCAGAAATAGGACTAGTTTCCAGATATTTTGCACCATTGGTTCAGCTCATGTCTCTGTTCTTTTTGAAAAAAAAAAATCTTTATTGTTGAAAGTATTACATATGTCCACTTCCTTCCCCTCCCCATAATCCCCTCTAGCCCAACCTATACTCCTCCCCCTCCCCCTACCTCCCCACCTGGCCTCAGACCCTATTGTTGATTTCCTCTCTCTCACATACCCTCCCCTGCCTTCCCACTGAGATTCCTCACTCTGTTCCATGTATCCATGTCTCTGGATCCACTCCCATCATCAGCTTATTTTGTTAATTAGATTCTGCATATGAGTGCAATACTTGTCAGGTAATACTTGTCTTTCTCTGACTGACTTATTTCACTTAGCATGATACTCTCCAGGTTCCTCCATGCTGTCTCAAAGGGTAAGAGATTGTTCATTTTTACTAATGTATAGTATTCCTTGGTATAAATGTACCACAGTTCTTTTTTTTAAAAAATATATTTTATTGAATTTTTACAGAGAGGCAGGAAGAAGGAAAGAGAGTTAGAAACTTTGATGAGAGGGAAACATCGATCAGCTGCTTCCTGAAACACCCCCTACTGGGGATGTGCCTGCATCCAAGGTACATGTCCTTGACCAGAATCGAACCTGGGACCCTTCAGTCGCCTGGCCGACGCTCTATACACTGGTTAGGGCTGCAGCTCTTTTATTCACTCATCTACTGATGGGCCCTTGGGCTGGTTCCAGATCTTAGCTATTGTCAATTGTGCTGCTATGAACAAAGGGGTGCATAGATTCGCTCTGATTGGTGTTTCGGGTTTCTTAGGAGATATTCCTAGAAGTATGATCACTGGGTCAAATGGCAGTTTCATATTTAATTTTTTGAGAAAACCCCATACTTTTCCACAGTGGTTGTACCAGTCTGCATTCCCACCAGCAGTGTATTAGGGTTCCCTTTTCTCCACGACCTCACCAGCACTTGCCCTTTGTTGATTTGTTGACGGGAGTCATTCTGGCAGGTGCGAAGTGATACCTCATTGTCATTTTAATTTGCATCTCTCTGATGATTAGTAACTTTGAGCATTTTTTCATGTCTCTTGGCCATCTGTATGTCTACTTTGGAGAAGTGTCTATTTAGGTCTTTAGCCCATTTTTAAATTGGATTGTTGGTCTTCCTTTTGTTAACTTGTATGAGTATCTTATATATTTTGAATATTAACCCCTTATCAGATGGATCATTGCCAAATACGTTCTCCCATATAGTGGCCTCCTTTTTCATTTTTGTTGTTGTTGTGCAGAAGCTTTATTTTAACACGAAATTCAGGCACTCGATGTGTGTGGGGGGGTGGTAGGGAAGAGGAGGGCATTCCTCAGCCTGGCCTATGCCCTGTCATAGTCCAGGAGCCCTTAGGAGATATCTGACTGATGCCATAAGCCAGTGGGTGGATGTCCTTAGCACTGCTGCTGCAGAGGTGGGAAGGGCTCCTGTCACCGCCTCTGCAGTCACCAGCCATGAGCCCAGCTTCTGGATTAGCAGTGCTCCCTCTGTGGGAGCACATTGACCACCAGGGGGCAGCTCTTGCATTGAATGTCTGCCCCGTGGTGGTCAGTGTGTGTCATAGTGACCGGTAGTTCCACCGTTTGGTTGATTTACATATTAGCCTTTTTTTTATATAGGACTAGAGGCCCAGTGCATGGAGGGGGGGTTTCCTCAGCCCAGCCTGCACCCACTCCAATTGGGGACCCCTCTGTAGGATCAGGCCTAAAGCAGTGGTCAGACAGCCAGCTCACAATGTGTGACCACTGGCTCCTAACCACTTACCTGCCTGCCTGCCTGATTGCCTTGGATGGAGTGGAGTCTCAGGGCTGAGCAGACAGCTTTGGCTTCCTGTCAGTACTGCCCTATGCGGCCACTGGGTTTCAGTGTCCCTCAGTAATCGCTGCAGCCCTCTCTGTGCACATTCACGCTTGTGCTTCTCCAGATCTCTGCCTTTCTCATATCCGCTGAGTTTCTGTGTGCTCCAGGGACCCATATCAGTCTGGATCCCCAGGGTCTCACCCAAAACTGGGGTTTACTGCATTCAGAAGTGGAGTTCAGCACAGTTGGGAGGTTCGGTCTTCCTCCTGTTAGAGAAAGCCAGTGGCACAATCAGCAGTCAGTCCTCTCTGCACACACTGGCGTGCGTACCTCCAGACCTCTGTTTTTTGTGGCCCTCCTGAGCTTCTGTGCACTCCTCCCTTTTTTCGACAGTCCAGACTCCCCCCACATCAGTCTCGCCCAGAACTGGGGTTCAGTGCAGTCAGAACTGGGGTTCAGTGCAGTCAGGAGTTTCTTTCTCCCTCCTGCTAAAGGAAGCCAGCCAGGCCCTCTGCCGCCCATCCTCTACATGTGCATGTCTCTCTGTACCTCAGCTTTTTGTAGCTCCTCTGAGTCTCCATGAGCCTCTCTCTTTTCTTCTAGTTGTAGAATTTCCGCTCAGCCAGCTTTTCTGTGGTTCTTGATGATATCCGTTTTGTCTTTTAGCTGTAGTTTTGAAATTGTTGTGCGAGCTCCAGGAGAAGGTGGGGGACTGCTGGACAGGGCTCTCCTGTCCAGGCAGCCCCACACCCACACGGTTTTTGTCTGCCGGAGCCACCAGCAAGAACGCGGAAACCGCACCATCTTGTAGAGGGATGTGGATGTCTCAGGTGGTCTGAAAGCTACAGCTGAATCACTCACTGAACAGCCGGGGAACCAGAACACTGCTCTCCAATCGGCACAGACATGCGGCAGACTCAGAGGAGATCCACACGGCACACGGAAAGGTCAGATTTCTCCTGGGATAAGTGCCTTGTGTGCTATACCAGGTCGTGTTGTAGTTTGTGCCTTTGAATCAATGTAGGAGAGAGAACTACATAATCAGACACCCGGAGAAGAAAGACCATGGGCAGAAGAAGAAACAGCCTGCATACGACAGAAAGGTAGGTATCACCAGAAAAAGGAAGTAAACGAAATAGAAGCAGAAATAAGCTTGCCAGAGAAAGAGTTCAGAGAAATGATCATAAGGTGGATGAAAAGAATGGAAGACAAATTCGACAATATGAGTAAGAGCCAAGAGGAAATGAAGAAGAAGCAAGAAGAAATGCAAGAAGAAATGCAAGAAGAAATAAAAAATGACATCACTGCTTTAAAGAACTCAATAGACAGTATCAAAAGTAGACTAGAAGAAGCAGAGGAACACATCAGTGAGCTAGAAAACACGGTAGGAAAAAATACCCAAGTACAGCAGCTTTTAGAAAAAAAAATTAAAAAGCAAGAGGAGAGCCTAAGGGAACTTTGGGATAATACGAAAAAAAAAACAAAAAAACAAGAAAGAGTGGAAACTGAGCAAGGATTAAATAACCTGTTTGAAGAAATAATGACAGAAAATTTCCCCAATATAGGAAAGAAAAAACCCACACAAATCCAAGAAGCTCACAGAGTCCCAAGCAAAATGAACCCCACAAAACTGACACCAAGGCACATTATAATTAAATTGGCAAACACCAACGACAAAGTAAGAATCTTAAAAGCAGCCAGAGAGAAAGGAAAAGTTACCTACAAAGTAACCCCCATAAGACTAGCTACTGATTTTTCAACAGAAACTCATCAGGTCAGAAGGGAATGGAATGAAATATACAAAGTCATGCAAAGGAAGGGTCTGAATCCAAGAATCCTGTACCAAGCAAGGCTTTCAATCAAAATTGGAGGTGAAATCAGAAGCTTCACAGACAAAAAAGCACTAAGGGATTATATTACCACCAAACCAGCCATGCAAGAAATGTTAAAGGGTCTGCTGTAATAAAAAGAAATAGGAAGCGAGGAAGGAACTCTGGGGTAAAGACTAAAAAATGGCAACAGATAAGTACCTATCAATAATAACTTTAAATGTAAATGGATTAAATGCTCCCATCAAGAGACATAGGGTAACGGATTGGATAAGAAAACATGATCCATATATCTGCTGTCTGCAAGAAACCCACCTCAGGAAAAGAGATGCACACAGATTGAGGGTGAAGGGATGGAACATGGTATTTCAGGCAAATGGAAATGAAAAAAAAGCTGGGGTTGCAATACTTATATCTGACAAATTAGATCTCAAAGTGAAGGACATAAGAAGAGGTAAAGAAGGCCACTTCATAATACTAAAGGGAACAATTCAACAAGAAGAAATAACTCTGGTAAACATATATGCACCCAATATAGGAGCACCTAAATACATAAAAAAATCTCTTGGAGGATATTAAGGGAGAGATTGATAGCAATACAATCATAGTAGGAGACTTTAATACCCCACTGTCACCACTGGACAAGTCCTCTAAACAAAAAATCAGGAAAGAAACATCAATCCTAAATGACTCACTAGACCAGATGGAATTAATTGACATCTTCAGAACATTTCACCCCAAAGCCACAGATTATACATTCTTCTCCAGTGCACATGGGTCATTTTCAAAGATAGATCATATGTTGGGTCATAAGAAAAGTCTCTTCAAATTCAAGAAGATAGAAATCATATCAAGCATTTTCTCAGACCACAGAGGCATAAAACTGGAAATCAACTATAATAAAAACAATAGAAAGAAATCAAACACATGGAGACTAAACAGCATGCTATTAAACATTGACAGGGTAACCAAAGAGATCAAGGAAAAAATACAAAACATCATGGCAACAAATGACAATGACAACACAACAATACAGAATTTATGGGACACAGTGAAAGCAGTCTTGGGAGGGAAATTCAAGCCTACTGCAAAAAACAGGAAACAATGGTGTCGGAAACCAAATATTGTTCTTACTAGATGGATGTAAACAGGAAGCCAGAAGGCGGGTCAACCTTAATTGCTCTGAAAGGTCAGAGCTAATTACTCACTGTTTTGTTGAAACATTATTGGTTGAAGCAACCTCTATGTTTGTTTCTTGTTAATTTCTGTTTTTGTTATTTCCTGCCTAAAGGCTAGGGGTGTGTCCCAAAGCCCTAATAAAAGGGAGAAAAAGGCCAGAGCAAGGGGCAGTCCTTTCCACTAGAGGAAGGCTCCTGCCTGGCCCCCCAATATCGCCAAATTTATGCTTTCAGTCTCTCATTTCGTTTGCGTGCGGCCTCCTTCAGAACCCGAACCCTGACCCGGGGACCCTGAACCACGCGGGACGTGGAAAGAGGTTCCCACATCTGGCGCCTGACCGCGGGACGCCTGGAGGAGAAGGTATTCTTCGCCTAAGAGCGAAGGAAGGAAAATTCACCAAGGAAAATGGTGAGGGAAGATTCACCTAGGAAAAGGTGAGGGGAATTCAACGTACGCAAAGCCCACGGATTAACTACAGAGTCGAGATCTGTAAGTAGGGTGGGAACGTCTTTTGCAGCCAGGCTAATGGGGAAGAATTAGGTTATAAATATAAAAGCAAACTTTACTATATAATTTTGGTTTATATGCTTAAGGAGTTAAAAGTCTCAGAAGATATTCTTTTATAGTTTTTGTTTGACATTATAGAACATAACCCTGGTTTCCTGAAAAGGGTACATTAGATTGTGAGTGTTTGGCAAAACATTGGTCAAAAAATAAATAAATAAATAAATAAATAAAAATAGAAATAAAAATTAAAAAGAGAGCTCAGCAGCAGAAAAAACTCACTTCAAAAAAAATTAATAATAATAATAAGAAGAAGAATAGCAAAACAAAAAACTGTTTCCCCATGGGGAACATACTATTGCGTTTGCTAGAGCCTTTTTACGAGGCTGAGGAGGAGCCTTCTCCCCTGGTTCCTTCTTCTCCTCCTAGTGAGGAGCAGGAAGAAAAATTGAAGGCATGGCCTTTTTTGGCCCCTCCACCTCCATGTCCTAATCCTGAAACATTTAATTCGCCACCAATAGAGTCATCTGTACAGAGAGCCATTAAAGCAGGAATGAAGGACATGTCGGTGGAAGAAAGGCTTGCTTTTCCTATTATACAAGTAGCTGACCCACAGACCCCAAATCAGATGATGAGACAACATGAAAAAATTGATTTTAAAATGATAAAAGCTTTGCGAGAAAGCGTTGTTCAGAACGGTCCAATGGCTCCTTTTACAGGAGAAATTATGAATAATATTTCTGAAGCATTTTTAGCTCCTTATGATTGGTATTCTCTGGCTCATGCAACTCTGGATGGAGGAGATTATTTACTATGGAAGGGAGAATATTTGGAGAAATGTCAAGAGCAAGCCCTTGCAAATGGAGGGCCGAATGCTCAAATAACTTATGAAATGTTGGCAGGACTGGGACAGTATATGGATATACAAGATCAGTTACAATATGTACAACAAGCATATGAGCAAATTAGACTTTGTGGTAGGAAAGCTTGGTGGGCTTTACCAGCAAAAGGGGACCCTGAGGGAGCTTTTACTAAATGTATGCAGGGACCTACAGAGTCATTTTCTGATTTTGTGGCTCGTCTCACTCGAGCAGTGAAACGACAGATTCAACACGAGACAGCAGGAGATATTTTAATTCAGCAACTAGCTTATGAAAATGCCAATGCTGATTGTAAAAAATGCCTGATACCTTTGAGAAGAAATAGTACCATTACAGAGATGATTCGAGCATGTCAGAATGTGGGATCAGGCACTTTTCAAACTAATTTACTCGCTGCTGCAGTAACAATGGGAAATAAAAGGTGTTATAAGTGTGGAAAAACAGGACACTTCCAAAAGGAATGTAGGCAATTGAGAAGGACACAAGGTAGTACTCTAGGGAGAGGCATAAACACTCAGCCTCTGAGAGATCCAGTCTCTCGGTGTCCTAGATGTCAGAGAGGTAACCATTGGGCAAGACAGTGTAAATCAAAATTTCATAGAAATGGGCAGCCTCTAAATCAAGATACAGGGTATAGTCAACCGCCGGGAAACGGCCAGAGGGGTGCCCCCCAGCCCCGTTATTAATAGGGGAAACCTGCCCTGCAAGGCCCACAATGGATTCCCTCATTCGAGCAACTCCAGAAAGTGCAGGCCTGGATCTTAACAGCACCATAACGGTCACTTTGACTCCTGATAGTGCTCAGAAAGCTATTCCTACAGGAATTTGGGGTCCTATGTCACCGGGAACTTTAGGATTAATCTTAGGGAGGAGTGGAAACACTTTAAAAGGACTAACTGTTGTGCCTGTAGTCATTGATTCAGATTATGAAGGAGAAATTAAAGTTATACTAGAATGTAATAATATAATGCAAATTATTCCAGGACAAAAAATTGCTCAGATACTACTTCTACCTTATTTTCAGCAAGGTGAGGCTATAAATAGGAAAAGAGGAATGCAAGGATTTGGAAGCTCAGATATTTATTGGATACACGGAATTAGCAAAACCCGTCCTATGATTAATTTAAAAATAGAGGAAAAACAATTCAGGGGTCTAGTGGACACTGGAGCAGATGTTAGTGTTATCAGCAAAGAATTCTGGCCTCCAAACTGGTCCACGACACAAGCTATGGGCTCAGTTAAGGAGGTAGGAATTCCTGATGATACACAACGCAGTGCTGCAGTGTTGAGATGGCGAGATGAGGAAGGACAGACAGGATGGTTTCAACCCTATATCATCCCTAAAATTGCAGTCAATTTATGGGGCCGGAATGTTTTAGAAGGTTTACGGGCATGTATTGTTACTGGCAAAGGACAGCAGTTAATGACTCAGATGGCATATCAACCTTTTTAGGAGCGGTCACTGCTCAGTCTCCTCACCCTCATGCTGATCCAATACAATGGAAAGATGATAGACCTGTATGGGTGGATCAGTGGCCATTAACCAAGGAGAAATTAGGTCATATTCATGAATTAATACAAGAACAAATAGAAGCTGGCCACATAGAGCCTTCCAATAGTCCTTGGAATACGCCTATATTTACAATCCCTAAAAAGGCCACAGGAAAATGGCGATTATTACATGATCTTAGAGCAATTAATGCTACTATGCATACCATGGGAGCTTTACAACCTGGACTCCCAGCACCTTCACAAATCCCTTTAAATTGGTTTCTTATAGTGGTAGATCTTAGACTGTTTCTTCACCATTCCCTTGGCACCTCAAGATAAACAGAGATTTGCATTTTCGGTGCCATCTATTAATAATATAGAACCCATGAAAAGATATCAATGGAAGGTTCTACCTCAAGGAATGGCCAACAGCCCTACTTTGTGTCAAAAATATGTGGCTCAAGCTGTTCAGCCTTTAAGAGACAAATACTCCCAATGTTATATTATCCATTACATGGATGACTTGCTCTTAGCAAGCCCAAGGGAAGAACAGACATTGGCCATGTTTTCCCATTTAAAAGAGGAGCTCCCTAAATGGGGCTTAAGAATTGCTCCAGAAAAGGTACAGAAAGAAACGCCTTTCCAATATTTGGGAACCATAATTGAAAATCAATGCATTAGGCCTCAGAAGGTAGAAATAAGAAAAGACTGTCTTAAAACCTTAAATGACTTCCAGAAATTATTAGGGGACATTAACTGGTTAAGACCTTATCTAAAAATCTCTACGGGAGAAATGACAAATTTATTTAGTATGCTTAGAGGTGACCCTAATCTTTCTTCTCCCCGAACATTAACAGATGAAGCTAGGAATGAATTGCTAAGAGTTGAGCAGGCAATTTCCTTAGCCCAAGTAGCTCGGGTACAGCCCGAATTACCTTTATTGGGACAAATTAACCCCACTGCAAATTGTCCCACTGGAGTCATCTTTCAAAATAAAAATTCTCCTGCTATTATTGAATGGGTCCACCTAGGGCATCAATCCTCTAGAACTACAGTTACATATGTAGAACTAATGGTCCAATTAATATTTCAAATTAGAAAACGTTGTAAACAGCTTAGAGGGGAAGAGCCTCAGTGTATCTACCTCCCCCTCACTGGGAAGCAATTAGAGATATTATTTCAGACTGATATAAATTGGCAAATTGGGTTAAGTGGATATTCAGGGGAACTTAGCTGTCACCTATTAAAACATAAATTACTACAATTTTTATATAATACCCCCATTATTATACCAAAAAATACTAGGCAGGAACCTATTCCTGGAGCTTTAACTGTTTTCACTGATGGATCATCTAATGGGAAAGCTGCCTATCATACAGTAAATTCAGACCGAGTTATACTAACCAGTCATACTTCTGTACAAAGAATTGAACTAGAAGCAATTAAGGCTGCATTGCAGGATTTCCAAGAACCTCTTAATATCATCTCTGATTCCTTTTACTCTGCAAATTTAGTGAGTAGAATCGAAACTTCCCGGTTGAAATGGCTTAGTGACCAAAGTTTATTTTTATTGTTTAAACAAGTTCAACAAATTGTACAACAAAGACAATATCCTTTTTATATCACTCACATCAGGGCTCATAGTGTTTTACCTGGTCCTTTAACAAAAGGAAATGCACATGCTGATCAATTGGTAGCTTTATTAAAAGAAGCCTTAGAATCTCATCAGCTTTTACATCAGCCTGCCAAAATGCTGTCTAGACAATTCTCAATCACTGGACAGCAGGCAAAACAGATTATCAAGGAATGTCCCACTTGTGTGTTACATCTGCCTCAAGGGCCTAACACAGGAGTCAACCCTAGAGGTTTGCTAAGAGACCATATCTGGCAAATGGATGTAACGCATTATACTTCCTTTGGACGCCTTGGGGCATTACATGTCTCTGTAGACACCTTTTCAAAAGTAATATGGGCTACTGCATCTACAGGAGAAACGGCAAAACAGGTTATTAATCATTGTCTAGCTGCTTTTGCCGTCATGGGAGTTCCAAAAATTATTAAAACTGATAATGGGCCTGCTTATATAAGCTGTAAATTCCAGGAATTTTGTAAAAGGTGGAAAATTCAGCATATTATAGGAATACCATATAATTCTCAAGGACAGGCCATTATAGAACGACAGCATCAGCGACTAAAATCCCAACTTGAAAAACAAAAAGAGGGGATGATGGAGAAATCACCTGTGGGTAGGCTGCACCAAGCCTTACTTACTTTAAACTTTTTCACTTGTGATGCCAATGGACAGACACCTATGGAGCTACATTGGTGTCAGGATAAAACAAAAGGAAATGGTTTAGTTAAATGGAAAGATCCCGAATCTGGTTTATGGAAGGGACCCGATCCATTAATAACCTTTGGGAGAGGGTATGCTTGTATATTTCCAGAAAATTTTTCCAAACCCGTGTGGATTCCTGCTAGAAATATTAAACTGCAACAGGGATCCAAGAGAGAAACTAGTCAGACTAAGGAACACTTTGCACCTGGAGCCACACCATGCAGCTGCAGACAACCAACTACCTCAGTCACAGAGAGCAACCACTCCAAGCACTCCACTGAAGAAGAGGATCAGGAGGAGGAGAAACAGAACAACAAACAGCCTGAAGGCCACCAGGAACATGGTAAAGAGGACGGTACAGACATCTAAGAACATACTTCTTGCAGTACCAACAGTTACCAGCTGTACGGTAATATTTCCTGGGGCACATGGGGAAGTATTTTTGACTTATGTTCCTGACTCTTCATAGGTAAGAACCGTTAGGTATACTGATTCCCCTGTTTCTTGTAGTCTCTAAGAAGGGCAAAATTAAGTAAATCTTTCTTAAAATTCCAACATTAGAATTTAAAATGACAAAAAGCTCAAAGCCACATGTATTCTTAAGCTAGAGGCGGGGCAACATTTGTGGCTTGTGAATCAGACATAACCATTTACTAAATTTGCTTTGCTTTTTAAATTGAGATACCTACTTTAATTAATAAGTTAGCTTTTTAAATAAAAATCAAAGTTTTCAGCTAAATAAAGAGCCAATATTTTTGTAAGCAATTTGATTAAATATTCTAATAAAGTAACTAAGACCTTCTCTATACAAAAAAGAAATTGATAGCCAGTTTAAAATTGAATTGCCATGGCCTAGAACAAAAGAATTTCCTTACATAATATTATTCTACAATGTCATTATAATTTTTTTTGACAAATATCCCAAACAAACTTATAGTCTAATTCTCTGAATATTTGGTAGCAATTTAAAAAATAAATAAATAAATAACATTAAAGGAATTAAGGCAGTGAGAGGGCACTTGAGCATTCTATATTGGCTTTTCTTGCTCTTTTTGCCAAGAAGGACCCTCCCACAGCTGTCGCCTGAGCTTTCTGTTCATGCTGAGGTTGAAGCCTAGTGTTGGCTGATACCATGAATCTGTCTCTCACCCAGTGGTGTGAGCTGGGCCCTTCCTGGAGAAGAAACCTGGTTTCCCCAAGATATGTGATCAGTACTGGGACCCTGCTAGCAGGCGAGGGGATCCCAAGGCAGGTACTGGGAGTGGAGGCCACAAGGGCATCAGCGTCCAAGGAGATGGACCTGAATGAACCTCACATCAACCTGCTTGGCCCCGGAGGATGGCTGGTTAGCCAGAGACGGGCAACTGGAACTTATACGTTACACCAACCACCGCCTAAGCCAGGAACTGGGCCTTATGCCACCCTGCTTTCCAATGACGGGTAAGGTGGGTTGGTACCGTATGGTAGTCGCAGAGGGGCCATCAGGAAAAAACTTGGGGATCAACAGAGGTTGATCCTCACCCCCCAACATTGCAGAGGGAGGTCTCCTGCCCCATGGCTGCTTCACTTCCCACGTCCAGCTCCGATCAGGACCCAGGTGACAAAACAGAGACTTGACCCAGCTCCGTTCAAGACACAAATGACAGACAAAGATTTGGTGCAGCTCAGATTGGGACCCAGCAACAGACAGACTTGGCTAACAGCTGCCCTATATTCTAAATCCCACTTAACACCAGGGATGCTCAGGGCCTACTTAAGAATGCAAATAAATCTTTTCCACTAATATTTACAGGATAAAACTAAGATTGTTGTTAGAATATTAAATTTAATAATAAAATAGTAGTTAAATTTTCAAATTAATTTGGTTAATTGAAATAGGTGAATATTCAAGAAAATTTAATTGTACTGGAAAACAGTTGTTCCTAAAGTATTAACTTAAATTTCTATTGGTAGTTCATTGCATGGTAAAATTACTCAACATGCAATAAACATAAAGCATCATAATTACATAAAAAAGGGGTTTAGTACAGTAATATTATGTAAGGAAAAAGCATCCTGTAAGCAAATTACATCTAAAAAATTTTTTACTTAACAGCAAGACACCCATGAAAAACATACATAGTATTAAAATAAGCCAAAGGAAAATCATTTGGGCAAAAATAAAAAGGATCCAAAGTCAAATTTATAGAAAAAATTCCTTTACTAACTTTTGGTCGAGAATGTTTATATATTTTCAGAAAAACAGCTCCAAGACCATGTGAATTCCTACAACAGAGTATGCTCCAGCTATGAAGACGAGAGGAGAAGCAGTCCAGAGATGGAAGATGCTGACGACACCTTGCCATCCTAACAGTCAGCAACTGTGCATCGATGCAGGTTGCCCAGGACCAAACCAGAGAGGGTCGGACCTGCATTGCCACCATTTGTCCACCATCCAGAACTGAAATATCATTGCTAATACGTACATTCAAAAAACTGTTGGACATTGAAACTGGGACTCAAAGGACTGTTGGTCCAGAAAGAAAGATACTATAGACTTATTCATTCACCTCTTAGCATAGCCATTGTTGCTTGTCTTATTTTTTGTTCTTAATATTTATTTCTAGTCTGTAGGTGCAAGATTTTTTAGAGGAAAAGAAAACGGGGGAGATGTCGGAAACCAAATATTGTTCTCACTAGATGGATGTAAACAGGAAGCCAGAAGGCGGGTCAACCTTAATTGCTCTGAAAGGTCAGAGCTAATTACTCACTGTTTTGTTGAAACATTATTGGTTGAAGCAACCTCTATGTTTGTTTCTTGTTAATTTCTGTTTTTGTTATTTCCTGCCTAAAGGCTAGGGGTGTGTCCCAAAGCCCTAATAAAAGGGAGAAAAAGGCCAGAGCAAGGGGCAGTCCTTTCCACTAGAGGAAGGCTCCCGCCTGGCCCCCAATATTGCCAAATTTATGCTTTCAGTCTCTCATTTCGTTTGCGTGCGGCCTCCTTCAGAACCCGAACCCTGACCCGGGGACCCTGAACCACGCGGGACGTGGAAAGAGGTTCCCACACAATGGTAATAAATTACCTATCCCTACAACTCAAAGAGCTAGAACGAGAGCAACAAGAAAAGCCCAGTGTATGCAGAAGGAAGGAAATAGTGAAGATCAGAGCGGAGATAAACAACTTGGAGACCAAAGAAACAATTCAAAAGATCAACAAAACCTGCAAGATGTGGACATAGTCCTAGAAAAATATAACCTTCCAAAACTCAATCAGGAAGAATCTAAACATCTCATTACTCCAATAACTATGGAAGAAATTGAAGCAGTCATCAAAAAGCTTCCAGCAAATAAGAGCCCCGGACCAGATGGCTACACAGGAGAGTTTTACCAAACTTTCAAGGAAGAATTAAAACCTACCCTCCTCAGACTATTCAAAAGTCTTCAAGAAGAAGGAACAAACACCTTCTATGAAGCCAGCATCACCCTAATACCAAAACCAGATAAAGACAACACAATGAAAGAGAATTATAGGCCAATATCTCTCATGAACATAAATGCAAAAATCCTCAACAAAATTCTAGCAAATTGGATCCAGCAGTACATCAGAAAGGTCATGCACCATGACCAAGTAGGATTCATCCCAGGAATGCAGGGATGGTACAATATCCGCAAATCAATAAACATGATACATCACATAAACAAATTGAGAAATAAAAATCACATAGTCATATCAATTGATGCAGAAAAAGCATTTGACAAAATCCAACACCTTTTCTTGATAAAAACTCTCAGCAAAGTGGAAATATAAGGATCATACCTCAACATCATAAAAGCCTTATATGATAAACCCATAGCTAACATCATACTCAATGGGGAAAAATTAAAACCATTTTCCTTAAGAACAGGAACAAGACAGGGATGCCCACTCTCACCTCTCCTGTTTGACATAGTACTGGAAGTATTAGCCATTGCAATTAGACAAGAAGAAAAAAATAAAAGGCATCCAAATTGGAAAAGAAGAAGTAAAGTTGTCCTTATTTGCAGATGACATGATACTGTACATACAAAACCTGAAGGACTCCATTCTTAAACTAATTGACTTAATTAATGAATTTGGCAATGTAGCAGGATACAAAATTAATGCTAAAAAGTCTGTGGCATTTCTATACACTAATAGTGAAATTACAGAAAGAGAAACTAAAAAAGCAATCCCATTTACCATCGCACCAAAAAAATTAAGATACCTAGGAATAAACCTAACTAAAGAAGTAAAAGAGCTATATGTAGAAAACTACAGGACACTGAAAAAAGAGATAGAGGAAGATGTTAACAGATGGAAGAGCTTACCATGCTCATGGATTGGGAGAATGCAACATCATTAAAATGTCCATACTACCCAAAGCAATCTATAGATTCAATGCACTACCCATTAAAATACCAACAACATATTTCACAGACCTAGTAAGAATTCTTCATAGATTCATCTGGAACAACAACAACAAAAAAAGACCACGAATAGCCACAGCAATTCTGAGAAAAAAGAATGAAGTAGGGAGGATCTCAATACCAGATTTCAAGCTATATTACAAAGCTACTGTTCTCAAAACAGCCTGGTACTGGCACAAGAATAGACACATAGACCAATGGAATAGAATAGAGAACCCAGATATCCACCCAAACCACTATGCTCAACTAATATTTGACAAAGGAGGCATGAACATACAATGGAGCCAAGATAGCCTCTTCAATAAATGGTGTTGGAAAAATTGGACATATACATGCAAAAAAATGAAACTGGAGCAACAACTTATACCAAATACAAAAATAAACTCAAAATGGATACAGGACTTAAACATTAGAAGGGAAACCATAAAAATACTAGAGGAATCCACAGGCAGCACAATCTCAGATATATGCCGAAAGAACTTCTTCACTGATACTGCTCCAAAGGTAATGGAAGCTAAAGAAAAAATAAACAAATGAGATTACATCAAAATAAAATGCTTTTGCACAGCAAAAGAAACTATCAACAAAATTTGCAAATGTTATCACTGATAAAAGTTTAATCCCCAAAATCTACAGCCAACTTATACAACTTAATAAAAGGAAGATAACCTATTCAATAAAAAAATGGGCAACGGACCTAAATGGAACCTTTTTCGAAAGACGACAGAAGGAAGGCCAAGAGACACATGAAAACATGGTCAAAGTCAGTAATTATCCAAGAGATGCAAATCAAAATGACAATGTGATACCATCTTACACCTGTGAGAATGGCAATCATCAACAAGTCAACAAATGACAAATGTTGGCGAGGATGCTGAGAAAAAGGAACCCTTGTGCACTGTTGGTGGGAATGCAGACTGGTGCAGCCACTGTGGAGAACAGTATGGAGTTTCCTCAAAAAACTAAAAATGGATCTCCCATTTGATCCAGCAATCCCACTCTTAGGAATTTATCCTAAGAAATCACAAACACCAATCAGAAAGGATTTATGCACCCCTATGTTCATAGCAGCACAATTTACAATAGCTACAATTTAGAAACAGCCTAGGTGCCTGTCAGCAGATGAGTGGATCAGAAAACTGTGGTACATCTACACAATGGAATTCTATGCTGCCATTAAAAAGCAGGAACTCTCACCATTTGCAGCAACCTGGATGGAACTGGGGAGCCTTATGCTTAGTGAAATAAGCCAGTCTATGAAGGAGAAGCACCACATGATCTCACTCATTTGTAGATAATAAAGAACATTGTAAACTGATGAACAAAAGGATAGATAAAGAGGCAGTAAAGCATCAAAGAGACTATCAAATTATAGCAGGAAGATTAAGGAGAGGTGGGGTAATAAGAGATGCATGCATATATGCATAACCAATGAACATAGACACTGGGGGGTTGGGGTATGCCTGGGAGGGAGTGGGGGCAGCGGGGAGATATGTATACATGTAACACAATAAAAAAAAAGAAATTGTTTTATGAGGCAGCAGTTTAGGTGTTTAGCTATGCCTCTATCTTGGTTTCTGTCTATTATTAGTCTGTTAATGGGCCTCACCTACTCCATATCAGGGTGCAAGGTGTTTTCCAATAGGGTGGGTCAATTCTCTTATCCCCAGGCAAATACCTCCAGGATAGCAATTATCTACCTGAGGGAACTGTCCTCCACAGTATACCTTGGTTGCAGGCTCAAACCTTAACCTTTGTTCTCAGCCCTGGTCACTGAGAGTGTGTTTGGCCACCCACCAATTGATGTGTCTCGCTCACATCAATGTTTTTTTCTCTCTGTCTCTCCCCCTCCTAGTACTCCCTCTAAAAATCAATGGGAAACTATCCTTGGATGAGGATTAACATAAGTAAATAGAAAGGCCCTACCAGATTGATCCTGCAGCATTCCAGATGCTGCCATAGACATGCGCATCTCTATTGATAGTGCAAGTTTGAATAATGGATCTTAAGGTAAGACCTTTTTGGGGAATGAAGAATAACCTGTGGTTCCAGCATCCCAGGACATACACCATGGAGCTATTGTATTACCAAGGCCTTGGGAAACTTGAACTTGTACCCTTTGGTGTATTCTCGTAACTCTAATGGGGGGAGTTCCTAGGACTTGCTTATACAACCTGTCGTAACTGGTAAATGGCAAACTACTATTCAAGTAAATAACCCTAAGAAACCTTTTTGAGTAGGTACCTTAATTATTTCCATCTGGCAGATTCAGACTCTTCCTCTCACAGCTGGCGGTCTAGGCCAGGGGATGTCACCAGTAAAAGTTATGGTATAGGAGACCAGGGAGACCACCTGAATAAGGATAAATGGGACAGAGAAACAGTCTTTATACTACCCACTGGTGCTGATATGCCTCTGTTTATTCCTGCTAAACATTTGTCTAATTTTCCTTCATTCAATGCAGGCTGACAGCTTTGTGAGATGGGTTGAAGAAGTGGATCTCCTGTCTAATGTTTTGGATTTTTGGATATATTCAGAGATTTCCCTCTGCTACTGCTGGGCTGTTTTGAAACACAAATCCAGTCCATGATCCTATTTCAACATGGTTTGGAAACTTGGGGCTAATGATCAGCTTTATATATTCTGATACTGATATGTATAAGTCTGTTATTCTTTTGCTGTATATTGTTGCTTTGGTGTATGGATACAATGCCTCACCGATTTTTCTCCCTCCCTAGGGTTTGCGGAAGATGTAATGGGAAGATTATATGGAATTGAGAAGGAAGTTACCCATCTTGGGATGGAGTGTGTAAATTAATATGTGAATACAGGAGGTCCTCGGGTTATGTCGGAAATTTGTTCCTACAGCATGACGTAAATTGGAACCCACCTACGTAAGCACCTATGTCAATCACATGGAACACATACACAGCAGTAATGAAGTAAAACAGTAAAAAAAAATTTAAAAGAAAGATAACAATTCCTGACCTTTATTTGTGGTAAATACATAATAAAAAACATAAAGCATATATGTACATACGTCAAAATGACAGAACTTTTATTTTTTTATATAAATAAATGGGAGATGGTGTCATAACCATGAAACAACCTACGCCAAGTCCAGCGTAACCCAAGGATTGTCTTTATGTGAGAACATAGCCCCCCCTCCCAAGTTCCAACTCCCTGCCCACCCTTTGGGCATACTGTATAATGAAGGCCATCTATAAGTGTCCTGTGAAACCTTGGGAGCCTGGCCAGTTCCTCATTCAAGAAATGACCAAAAAGAAACTGTTTTTGCATGTGAGCCTGGATTGTAAACATAATTACTCTGTTTGCTTTGTTTTTTGTACTCTATATAATCCTATAAATGAGAAAGTCTGTGTTGCAGAGACTTCACCAGTAGGCTGCCCTCCCTTCCATGCCCTCCTGCGCATATAGGTCCTAATAAATGCATGTCTTTCACAGACAGTCCTCTGGGTTTTACTTTTATTTTTATTTTTTTTGAATCAGCAAGAATTAACAGTGAAACCTCAGTTCTCAACTGTCTTCCATATTGGATAATTCACTTCTCAACCTGACAACCCTTTCATGCTGATACCTGTATGACCAGTCATATGTTTTTCAGGCAACAAACAAAGGAGAAGATGTGCCAGTCTGAGTTAATTTACCCCTAAATCTCACATTGGGGGAGAAACCAAGATGGCAGCATAGGAAGCACCTAAGCTGCTGCCTCACACAACAATATCAAAACTACAACTAAAAGACAAAACGGATACTATCCAGAACCACAGGAAATCTGGCTGCAAAAGGCTGAGGTACAGAGACGCAAAAGTGTGTGGAGAGGACAGGTAGCTGAGTGCATGGGCGGCTGAGTGTGCGGCTGGCTTTCTAAAGCGGGAGGGAGACGGAAGCTCCAAACTGCACTGAACTCCAGTTCTGGGTAGGTGTCTGGGAACCCAGATTCATTTGGGGAGAAACTGAACTGTTAGGAAAAGAGAAAGCACACTGAGATTCAGGAGAGCTGCGGAAGCAGAGGTCTGGAGGCACGCAAGCATAGAGAGGAATGACTTCTGAATGTACGGGCAGCTGAGTACACGGCTGGCTTTCTCAAGCAGGAGGGAGGGAGATAGAAGCTCCCGACTGTGCTAAACTCCAGTTCTGGGCAAGATACTGGGAACCCAAACTCATTCGGGGAGAAACTGGACTGTGGCAGCAGGCGACTCTCTTTCAGAGGTGCTTGCAGTGATTATCGAGGGACACTGAGACCCAGGGGCCTCATAGGTCAGGGCTGATGGGAAGCCAAGGCAGTCTGGCCCACCCTGAGACTTCGCCCCATTCAAGCTGAGCACAGAAGCTTTTGCAATTTTGCAAGTCTTGTCCCATAAGGGTGTCTCAAGTACAGAAGTTCTCCTGGCATAGACACAGCTGATCCTCACAGCCAATTGGCCTGGAAGTCAATTTCCCCTAATGATACCAATAACAATCAAGACTTAACTACAACAAAGCTGTACACACAGTCCACAAAGGGGTGCAAAACTGTGTCCACTTCAGGTAACTGGGGAGGCTGAGCCACTGGGCCATATAGGACACCTAGCACACAAAGCTACTCTACCAACTCAGGGAAGCAACGAAAATGCAGAGACAAACAAACAGATCATAAATGAAAGAAATGGACAAAAGCAAATGACTGGATATAGAGTTCAAAACCACAGTTATAAGGTTTTTCAAGACTTTTCTAGAAAAGAATGATAAATTTAGCGAGACCTTGAGGATATGAAAAAGAACCAACTAGATATTAAATATACACTGACTGATATAAAAATATTATACAGAGTCCTAACAGCAGATTAGAGGACTATAAGAATCAAGTCAAAGATTTCAAATACAAAGAAGCAGAAAACACTCAACTGGAAAAGAAAAAAGAATCCAAAAATTTGAAGATAGTGTAAGGAGCCTCTGGGACAACTTCAAGCATACCAATATCAGAATTATGAGGGTGCCAGAAGAAGAGAGAGAGCAAGATACTGAAAACCTATTTGAAGAAATAATGACTGAAAATTCCCACATCTGGTGAAAGAAATAGACTTACAAGTCCAGGAAGCTTACAGAACCCCAAACAAAAGGAATCCAAAGAGGACCACACCAACACACATCATAATTAAAATGCCAAGAGCAAAAGACAAAGAGAGAATATTAAAAGCAACAAGAGGAAAACAGTTAATTACCTACAAGGGAGCACCCATACGACTGTCAGCTGATTTCTCAACAGAAACTATGCAGGCCAGACGAGAATGGCAAGAAATATTCAAAGTGATGAATGGCAAGTACCTACAACCAAGATTACTCTACCCAGCAAAGCTATCATTCAGAATTGAAGGTCAGATAAAAGCTTCACAGATAAAAAAAGCTAAAGGAGATCATCAACTCCAAACCAGTATTATGTGAAATGCTGAAAGGTATCTTTAAGAAGAGGAAGAAGAAGAAAAGGGTAAAGATAAAAATTATGAACAATAAATACATGTCTATTAATGAGTGAATCTAAAAATCAAGTGAATTAAAAATCTGATGAACAGAATAAACTGGCAAATATAATAGAATCAGGGGCATAGAAAGGGAGTGGAATGACAATTCTCAGGGGGAAATCGGTGTGGGGGGTGAGGGAAGAGACTGGACAAAAATCGTACACCTATGGATGAGGACAGTGTGGGGGAGGTAACTGGGTGGAGGGGAGTTATAGGGAGGAAAAAGAGGAACAATTGTAATCTGAACAATAAAGATTTATTAAATTAAAAAAACAACAACTGAACCTCACCTTGTTAACATCAGAAAATAGTGCTGTGCATGTTTTTGTGTGTGTGTTTTTTTTGCTTCCTGTTGTTGATTATTATTAAATTTTCATTTTTACTATATATTTCATTTCCTTTTTGTTAAATTTTCATTTCACATCCTTTTTGTTAAAGTGTTTATAGATTAAACAGTACATTAGGCATGTACTGTGTATAAGAAAGGTCAGGGAATTATTTGAGGGTCTGGAATGGATTAATTAAATGTATATTATTTTTCATGGGAAAAAATTATTTGGTTTTTGAACAGCATTCCAAACGAATTAAGTTTGGGAACCGAGGTTCCACTATACACTGAAGACTTCTGGACTTTGCATAGCAGGATGAAGCTTAGCATCTTTTCATTCTTTAAAAAAAAAATGGATTGCTATTCTTTTCCTGGGAAATATTTTTTTTAGCTGTCAGACTTTTAAAAATTTATTTATAGAAGCTCTTTTTAAAAAACAATGGTAAAATACACATAGAAGCTCTTTTTAAAACATTGAGTTTAGAGAGAGGAAGGGAAAGGGAGAGAGAGAAACAGTGACCAGTTGCCTCCCATATGCTCCCCATGGGAGATCTATCCCACAACCTGGATATGTGCCCTGATTGGGAATCAAACCCTTGATCCTTTGGTGCATGGGACAACGCTTCAACCAAGTGAGCCACACTGATCGGGACTCAAACTGTTATTTTTAAAAGGCCCCAATGTGTTTTTTCCCCTAGCACTTTTATGATTTTATTTTGCACATGTGATGCTTTGATCTGTCAGAAATTTATATTGAGATCAATTGTGAGCTATGAATTTACTTTTCATTTTCCTAGTTGTTCCAACAGCACTTATTGCATCATCCATCTTTTTGATGCACAGTGTTGGGAAGATCCGTAGGGATGTCACAGCTGCGAGGAGGGTAGTTCTGAGTGTGGAGAGAAATTAGGGTTTTACAATATGGAAACTGCTTACTACTACAGTGGTGATTTAGGAAAACAGTCCTCCAAGTTTTTACAGTGCCAGCTCACCCCTTGGCATGGGACTTTTTTTTTTAATCAGCTGCTTTCTGCTTGTGGAATGCTATAGATAGTCCACAAAAGCAATGTTGACACAATGATAGGACAAATCTTGCAACTTGGTGGGATTTTATGTGGTGGAAGGAAGTGACTTTGGAGAGGAAACAAAACAACATACGAATTATTGACAAAGGAAGACTTTGTGGCCAGTCCAAAGGATAATTTATCATGGGGAGAATGTCCACTGGTGAAGAAGGTGGCAGGGTGGGGGGCGGTACCCCAGGGGGAGAGACCAGAACATCACACAAGTCAGACCAGGACATAGGTATGGTTTCCTGAGGCACCAGAACCAAGTCCCACAAATTGGGTGGCTTAACAACAGAAATTTATTCTCTCACAGTTCTGAGAGTTCAAAATCAAGGAGTTGGCAGGTCCATGCTCCCCACAAAGGCTCTAGAGAAGACTCTTTCCTGCCCCTTTCCAGCTTCTGATGCCGCTGGTACTTCTTGGCATTCGTTGGCTTCTAAAACACATCACTTCTATTTCTAGGTCTGTATCCACATGGCCATCTCTGTATCCAAATTCATCTTACAAGGTCACCAGCCATTTGGTTAGGGCCCATTCTACTCCAGGGTGACCTCATCTTAACTTGATTATATCTGCAAAGACCCTACAGTAAAGTACTCAATGTAATAAGTTCTATGACTTTAAGCAAAATGATTTATAACAAACTAATTTTATTAAAAGCTAATTGATATAAGAGTTCCATTCTCTTCAATGTTATAACAAAATGATTGACACTACCTTATTCAAGGACCTGCTGTATTTACAAAAATGATCACATTTCCAGGTACTAGGTGTCAGGACTTTAACTTATCTTTTGTGAGGGGACATAATTTGATCTAAAATACCCTCCAAGCATTTTTTGTTTGTTTTCTTTGCGTGTATGCATCTGTTCCTCTCCCCCCTAGATGACTGTGTGATGTCAGAACCCTATTGAAATCTAGCATGTGAATTATTAAATATAAATTTTAGGGGCAAAAATGCCCCCTCCTAAAAACCCCAGTGAATTAATTTCTGTTTTTGTTTCAAGAATTAGCCCATAACTTCAGTTATAGCCCTCATCTTGTTACTAGAATGTAGAATGAATTCTTTGTCATAATTTGGACCCTGTTTTTGAAGACACACTTCCTTCCAACTGATCCTCTCCTTTTCTTCTCTGAGTTTTGGTGCTTGTGTTTTGGAGGGCCTTTTCTCTGGGACCAGTGACCCAAAGGTCATGAGGAGGCCCGTTGGTCATTCCATGTCAGTGTGCTGGGTGAGTGATGGGGGTGTGGAGAACAGAATGTTCTGGACGTGGGTATGAGGTAAGGATGACCTTCTCAAGGATGGAATGTCCCTCTGCTGAAGGGGCAGTTGGGCAGGGATGGGGGTGCCAGGAAGACAGGGCTCCATTGAAGCAGAAAGCCCCGTGTGACCTGAGGGGCTGTCTGAAGTGGACTATCCACTCAGGCCTGTGGGATCCAGGCTCAGACTTCATGGGACCACTATTAGGTTCTTATAGAGAGTGCCATGCTCTGGTTTGCAATCACAAGGGTCACAGAAGGTGCCAGGGAGAACAGAAAGGCCGGAGTCTTGTCTCTACGAGAGCCCTGGGCAGGACAAGGGGAAGGATGGAGAGGGAGAGGTGAGGGAGGTCACCTGTGCGGGGCTGGACTGTGCACCTGGCACAATGTCCCTTTGTGGCTGGGCTGATGGTGGGGAGCACAGGTGCCAGCAGGTTTGGAGGGAGGTGCTAGGGCTGGATGTGAGGGGTCCAGATATCCTGGAAGGCATGAGCTTGAAGCCCACTTGTCTGTTTGAGCTGGAGATGCAGTGCCCAGTGGTGGCAGCCTCCATGAGTGAGGGCAAGAGGAAGAAGTATGGGAGAGGATTAGCCTAACTGCAAGGAGCATATCTGATTGGTGCTTGTCCCACTTCCCTCTTATGCCAGCTGCATGGCCACCCTCAATATCCAGGCACGGGAGATCATTCAGCAGCTTTGCTGGGCAGATGAAGCTGAAAGACCAATTCAGAATGTTAGGGGCAGAAATAGAATAGTGGGAACTAGCTATAGTTATAAGAAATATTAATTATGCTCTGTTAACCATGCTTATTCTGTTCTGATCAAAGAAAATATATTCTAACTCAGCTGAGAGTTGTACACCCCAGGACATGGGAGTTAACACTGGAATGCAATCCATTCTCCTTTTCTGAGAACTGCCAATCTTCATGGAAAAATTAACAACCTTATTGCTGAAACAATCTGGCCTTGCAGGTGCCCTCTGCGACCTATCCACCCAGCCCACACTGGCTGTAACCTATAGCCATTATACTGTGCCTACTTCCCCATGCCTGTAATTTCTACTTTCCTGTGTAACCTTTATCCTTCTACCCAATATAAGCAGCTAGTTTATGGGAAGAGGCAGAACTGCTGGCATTATTGGAGTAAATGCTCATATGTGGCTCAGGTAGTGACAGGCAGTTCCCTTGGTTGTCTGGTTTCAAGACCTTGAACTTGGGACTCCAGACAACTGTGGGGCAGGAGCTGCATGGAGACAATTAGAAAGGAGAAGCAGGTTGTGGGGAATAGCACTGCATTTACTGACCATTTACCAAACACAGTAACTATCCTAAACTCCTGCCCAGTAAAAACAACAGTTGACAATTGTCACAGGATGCTCATGTGCCAGACACTATTTTATTTTTATTTATTTCAAGAAAAACTAATTTAAATTTAATAAAGTTAGATGGAATAAACATTAATATTTCAAGGAAAATTATCTTAAATATAATAATGTTACATGCGATAAATACCAATTATTCAAGAAAACTATCTTGAAGAGAATCCAAGATGGCGGCATAGGTAAACACCTACACTGCTGCCTCGCAAAAAATTTCAAAACTACAACTAAAAGATAGAACGGACATAATCCAGAACCACAGGAAAGCTGGCTAAGTGGAAATTCTACAACTAGAAGGAAAGAGAGGGGCTCACAGAGACCCAGAGGAGCTGGAAAAAGCTGAGGTATGGAGATGCGTGCATGGAGAGAGCGGGTGCCAGAGAACCTGGCTGGCTTTCTCTAGCGGGAGGGAGACAGAGACTCTCAAAGGCATTGAACTCCTTATCCTATGACACTAAACCCCAGATCCAGCCAAAACTCATATGGGAGGAGTTTGGACTGTGAAAAGGGAGAAGTGCACAGAAATTTAGGGGAGTCGCAAAAGATCAGAAGTCTGGTGGTGTGCATGGCACTGCATGCAGAGGACCGGCTGCTGATTGTGCCGCTGGCTTTGACTAGTGGGCAGGAGACAGACCCTCCCAACTGTGTCACTTCTAACTCCACTAAACCCCAGTTTCAGGCAAAACCCTGGGGACCCAGACTCATATGGTCCCGGAGCGCAGGGGAGCCGGTGGGGCAGCAGTCTAGAGGCACTGCGAGAGAGTGTGTGCATGCACAGGGACGGCTCCAGCGATTACCCAGTCACGTGAGACTCAGGGGCTGTAGAGGGTGGGGCCGACTGGAAGGCAAGGCAGTCCCTTAAGCTCTGAAACTCCACCCATCTCAAGCTCAATAGAGAGGCTTTTGCAGTTTTTCAAGTCTGGTATCATAAGGCTGAATTCAACACAGAAGCTCTCCCAGCATAGTGAAATTGCCGAGACAAGGGAAGGGATCACAAACAAAAGAAATGGAGGAAAACAAACGACTGCATATAGAGTTCAAAACCACACTTATAAGGTTTTCCAAGAATATCCTAGAACCCGAACTGGTTTGGCTCAGTGGAGAGAGCGGCAGCCTGCGGACTGAAAGGTCCCAGGTTCGATTCCGGTCAAGGGCATGTACCTTGGTTGCAGGCACATCCCCAGTAGGAGGTGTACAGGAGGCAGCTGATCGATTTTTCGCTCTCATCGATGTTTCTAGCTCTCTATTCCTCTTCCTTCCTCTCTGTAAAAAATCAATAAAATATATTTAAAATAAAGAATATTTTAGAAAAGTTGGATAAAGTTAGCGAGACCCAAGAGGAAATGAAAAAGGACCAACTAGAGATGAAAAAGGACCAACTAGAGATGGAAAAGATCCAACTAAAGATGAAAAAGGACCAACTAGAAATTAAACATACACTGACTGAAATAAAAAAATATTATACAGAGACCTAACAGCAGACTAGAGGAAGGCAAGAATCAAGTCAAAAATTTGAAATATAAAGAAGCAGAAAACACTCAACTGGAAAAGCAAGAAGAGAAAAGAATCCAAAAATGTGAAGATAATGTAAGGAGCCTCTGGGACAGCTTCAAGCGTACCAACATCAGAATTGTGGGGGTGCCAGAAGAAGAGAGAGAGCAAGATACTGAAAACCTATTTAAAGAAATAATGACTGAAAACTTCCCACATCTGGTGAAAGAAATAGACTTACAAGTCCAGGAAGCACACAGAACCCCATATAAAAGGAATCTAAAGAGGACTACACCAAGATACATCATCATTAAAATACCAAGAGCAAAAAAAAAAGAGAGAAAATTAAAAAGAACAAGAGAAAAACAGTTCAATACCTACAAGGGAGCACCCATACGACTGTCAGCTGATTTCTCAACAGATATGATGCAGGCCAGATGGGAGTGGCACGAAATATTCAAAGTGATGAATAGCAAGAATCTATAACCAAGAATACTCTATCCAGCAAAGCTATCATTCAGAATTGAAGGGCAGATAAAGAGCTTCACAGATAAGAAAGAGCTAAAGGAGTTCATCAGCTCCAAACCAGTATTGTATGAAATGCTGAAAGGTACTCTTTAAGAAGAGGAAGAAGAAAAAGAGTAAAAGACAAAAAATTATGAACAACAAATACATATCTATCAACAAGTGGATCTAAAAATTAAGTGAATTAAAAATTTGATGAACAGAATAAACTGGTGAACATAATAGAATCAGGAGCACAGAAAGGGAGTAGACTGATAATTCTCAGGGGGAAAGGGGTTGGGGGTGTACAGGGAGAGACTGGACAAAAATCATACACCTATGGATGAGATCAACGGGAGGGAGGTAATGGTAGAGGGAATGGTGGAAGCTGGGTGGAGGGGAGCTATGGAGGGGAAAAAAGAGAAACAAATGTAATAATCTGAATAATAAAGATTTAATAAAAAACTATCTTAAATATATTACATGCAATAAACATTCATATTTCAAGAAAAAAAGGATTTTAAGTATAATATCACCAAAACTATACTAACATAGTATGATATCACAAAAGTTGTAGAAAATGTAAAAAATCTGCAAATAACAGAATTACTTCTATTATAGTCTAAAATATTTTTTTCTTCTGGCTCTATTTTTGTTCATCAGTTTATATTATTCATTATATTCCACAAATGAGTGAGATCACATGATAGTTATCTTTCTCTATCTGACTTATTTCACTTAGCATAATGCTCTGTAGTTCCATCCCTGCTGCTGCAAATGGTAAGAATTCCTTCTTTTTTACTGCAGCATATTATTCCATTGTGTAGATGTACCACGGTTTTTTAACCCACTCATCTGTTGTTGGGCACTTAGGCTGTTTTCAAATCGTAGCTATTGTAAATGGTGCTGCTGTGAACATAGGGGTGCATATATCCTTTCTGAGTAGGGTTTCTGGTTTCTTGGGATATATTCCTAGAAGTGGGATTATTGGGTCAAATGGTAGTTCCATTTTAAATTTTTTGAGGAAACTCCATACTGTTTTCCACAGTGGCTGCACCAGTTTGCATTCCCAACCAGCAGTGCAAGAGGGTCCCTTTTTCTCCACATCCTCACATCCTCACCAGCACTTGTCATTTATTGATTTGTTGATGATAGCCATTATGACAGGTGTGAGATGGTACCTCATTGTTGTTTTGATTTGCATCTCTCCAATGATTAGTGACTTTGAGCATGTTTTCATATGTCTCTTGGCCTTCTGTACATCCTCTTTCGAAAAATGTTTATTTAGGTCCTTTGCCCATTTTTTTATTTTTTAAATAAATCTTTATTGTTCAGTTTATTACAGATGTTCCTCTTTTTCCCCCTCCCACAGCTCCCATCCACCTGATTCTCCCCTACCCACTACCCTTACCCCCCGCCACTATCCTCATTCATAGGTGTAAGATTTTTGTCCAATCTCTTCCTGCACCCCTCACTCCTCCTTTCCCCTGAGAATTGTTAGTCCATTACCTTTCTATGCCCCTGTTTCTATTATATTCACTAGTTTATTCTGTTCATCGGATTTTTTTATTCACTTGATTTTTAGATTCACTTGTTGATAGGTATGTATTTGTTATCACTTTGTTCATAATTTTTATCTTTACCTTTTTATTCTTTTTCCTCTTCTTAAAGAAAACCCTTCAGCATTTCATATAATCCTGGTTTGGTGGTGATGAACTCCTTTAGCTTTTTCTTATATGTGAAGCTCTTTATCTGACCTTCAATTCTGAATGATAGCTTTGCTGGGTAGAGCACTCTTGGTTGTAGGTTCTTGCTATTCATCACTTTGAATATTTCCTGCCACTCCCTTCTGGCTTGCATAGTTTATGTTGAGAAATCAGCTGAGTAGTATGGGTACTCCCTTGTAGGTAACTGTTTTTCTCTTGCTGCTTTCAGATTCTCTCTTTGTCTTTTGCCCTTGGCATTTGAATTATGATGTATCTTGGTTCGGTCCTCTTTGGATTCTTTTTGTTTGGTGTTCTGTATGCTTCCTGTAATTGTAAGTCCATTTCTTTCACCAGGTAGGGAAAGTTTTCAGTCATTATTTCTTCAAATAGGTTTTCAGTATCTTGCTCTCTCTCTTCTTCTGGCACGCCCATAATTCTGATGTTGATACGCTTAAAGTTGTCCCAGAGGCTCCTTACACTATCTTCACATTTTTGGACTCTTTTTTCTGGTTGGATGTTGTTTGCTTCCCCATATTTCAGATCTTTGATTTGATTCTTGGGGTCCTCTAGTCTGCTGTTGGATTTCTGTATATTATTCTTTATTTCAGACAGTGCATGCTTAATTTCTGACTGGTCCTTTGCCATTTTTTTGACATTCTCATTAAGATCTTTGAAGGACTCGCTAAGTTTCTCAGAGTTCTCAATAAGTTTGTCGGTGGTTTGTAGAAGATTCTTGAATAACCTTATAAATGTGGTTTTAAACTCTATGTCCAGTTGTTTGCTTTCCTCCATTTCTTTCTTTCATGACATGTTTCTTGGTCTCCACATTTTGGCTCCTTCTCGGTGTTGATGGAGTGATTTTGTGTGCTAGCTGTCCTTAGAGCCCAGTAGCTCCACTTCCCCAATCACCTGAGGTGGACACTCTTGGTGCACCCCTTTGTGGGCTGGGTTCAGAGTCTTGTTGTAGTTAAGCCTTGATTGCTATTGGTACACTGGGAGGAATTGACCTCCAGGCCAATTGACTGTGAGGATTAGCTGTGCCTATTAATGGAAGAACTGCTGTGCTGGAGACACCCCTATTAGGCAGAACTTGCTTCAATGGGGCTTTGGTGCTCACCGAGTCTGCCTCTTGAGTGTGTCACTTATATATGTGAGGAGTTGAAATCTGGTGTCGTCTCACACTGACCTCTAGGTACACTGGTTCCTGGATCTCCAAGGAGGTGCAAGTCAGCTAGTGTCTGAGGCCACCCAGCAGGAGCTACAGGGAGCTCTGTAGATTTCTCCTCTTTGCTTGGAGTTTGGAAGATTTGGAGTTGATTTCTCCTCTTTGCTTACAGTTTGGAAGTTTTGGAGTTGTCTGACCCAGCTGCAATTTGTTAGGTTAAGCTGCTAGAGGGCAGGCCTTTCATATGCAAAAGTCGCCGCACAGCTGGGTGGGTTTGTAAATTGGGCAGGATGGGGTCTCAGGGAGTCTGTAGGCTAGGGCATGGAAAACAGCAATGGCTGCTAGTCAGCCCTCTCTGCCGAGTTCTGTTCAATGTTCTGTGTCTCAAGCCCCAGCGCAGTAAACAATGATTCCAGTGCGCAGCTCTGTGACAGAGCCACTCTCCCTTTCTGACCCTATAGCAGACAGTCCAGTTCTCCTTTGTATGAGTCTGGGTCCCCAGAATCTCGCCAGAAACTGGAATTCAGACTCTCTCCCAATTGAAAACAACAGCTCATCTCCGTACCTCTGCCTTTCTGAGCCTCTGCACTTCCCACCAGGTCTGGATGCACTTTTTTTCTTTCCTTCTAGTTGTAGAACTTCCACTCCACCAGCTTTCCCGTGGTTCTGGGGGATAGCTGTTTTGTCTTTTAGTTGTAGTTTTGGTGTGGTTGCGAGAGAGAGCACATACAGATGTATACCTTATGCCAACATCTTGGTTCCCTCAAAAAGGCAGCCAAGAGGACCTGAACGCGCGCTCCGGCATGTCCATTTCGCAAGCAGCCAGAAGTCTTCCTTTGCCCATTTTTTGATTGGATTGTTTATCTTCCTTTTGTTAAGATGTATGAGTTTCCTGTAAACTTTGGAAATTAAATCTTTATTGGAGACAACATTGGCAAATATGTTCTCCCATGCAGTAGGTTTCTTGTTGTTTTGTTGATGGTTTCTTTTGCTGTGCAGAAGCTTTTTATTTTGATGTAGTCCCATTTGTTTATTTTCTCTTTAGTTTTCATTGCCCTCAGAACTGAATTGGTAAAGTTATTGCTACGACATATGTCTGGTATTTTGCTGCCTGTGATTTCTTCTAAGATTTCTATGATTTTCTGTCTTATGTTTAAGCCCTTTATCCACTTTGAGTTTATTTTTGTGTATGGTGTAAGTTGGTAGTCTAACCTCATTTTTTTGCATGTATCTGTCCAATTTTCCTAACACAATTTATTGAAGAGACTATCTTGACTCCATTGTATGCTCATGCTTCCTTTGTCTAACATTAATTGAGCATAATGACTTGGGCCAATTTCTGGATCCTTTGTTCTGTTCCATTGGTCTATACGGTATATCTGTTTTTGTGCCAATACCAGGCAGTTTTGAGAACAGTGGCTTAATATAGGTTATCTGGTATTGTGAGCTCTCCAACTTTGTTCTTCTTTCTCAGGTTTGCTGCAGCTATTTGGGGTCTTTTTTTTTAAATTTTTTATTCCAGATGAATTTTTGGAGAGTTTGTTCTAGGTCTGTGAAATATTCCATTGGTATCTTAATGGGGATTGCACTGAATCTATAGATTGCTTTGGGTAATATGGACATTTTAATGATGTTGATTCTACCAGTGCATGAACATGGTATATTCTTCCATTTGTTTATGTCTTCCTCTATCTCTTTTTTCAATATATTGTAGTTTTCTGAGTATAGGTCTTTTACCTCCTTAGTTAAATTTATTCCTAGGTATCTTAATTTTTTTTGGTGCAATAGTTATTGGGATTTTTTGTTTGTTTGTTTCTCTTTCTTTGCGTTCATTATATTGGTATATAAAAAAGCCATATATTTCTGGGTGTTAATTTTGTATCCTGCTACATTGCTGAATTCATTTATTAAATCTAGTAGTTTTTTGATGGGTCTTTGGAGTTTTCTATGTACAGTTTCATGTCATCTGTGAATAATGACAGTTTTACTTATTCTTTTACAATTTGGATGCCTATTATTTTTTCTTGTTGTCTGATCACTATGGCTAGCACTTCCAGTACTATGTTGAACAGGAGTGCTGAGAGTGGGCATCCCTGTCTTTTTCCTGTTCTTAGGGGACATGGTTTTAGTTTTTGCCCATTGAGTATGATATTGACAGTAGGTTTGGCATATATGGCCTTTATCATTTTGAGATATGTTCTTTTATTTCAATTTTGCTGAGAGTTTTTTATCAAAAATGGGTGTTGGATTTTGTTGAATGCTTTTTTTTCCGTCTATTGATATCATCGTATGATTTTTGTCTTTCAATTTGTTTACCGTTATGTCATATATCACATTTGAGAATATTGTACCAGTCTTGCATCCCTGGAATAAATCCCACTTGATCATGGTGTATGATATTTTTAATATATTGCTGGATGCGATTTGCCAATATATTTGCCAGGATTTTAGCATCTTTGTTCATCAGGGATATTGGCCTGTAATTCTCTTTCTTTGTTGTGTCTTTATCTGATTTTGGAATTAGGATCATGCTGGTCTCATAAAAAGAGTTTGGAACTGTTCCTTCCTCTTGTATTTTCTGAAGGAGTTTGAGGAGTATAGGTGTTAGTTCTTTGAAAGTTTGGTAAAAATCCCCTGTGAAACTATCCAGACCTGGGCTTTTGTTTGTTGGGAGTATTTTTTGGAAATATTTTGATTATTACTTCTGTTTTATCGGTTGTTATTGGCCTATTCAGGTTTTTATATTCTTCCTGCTTTATTTTTGGAGATTGTATTTTTCTAGGAATTTGTCTATTTCATCAACATTGTCTAGCTTGTTGGCATATAGCTGTTCATAGTATTTTCTTAAAATCTTTTGTTTTTCTGTGGTGTTGGTGGTTACTTCTCCACTTTTGTTTCTGATTTTATTTATTTGGATCTTCTCTCTTTGTTTCTTGATGAGTCTGGCTAATGGTTTATCAATTTTATTTTTCCTTTCAAAGAACCAGCTCTTGGTATCATTGATTTTTTGCATATATATATAATATATATTTTAGTCTCTGTTATTTATTTCTGCTCTAAATCTTTATTATTTTTTTCCTTCTATTTACTCTGGATTTTTTCTTGTTCTTTTTCTAGTTATTTAAGTTGTAGTTTATTGATGATTTTTCTTGTTTCTTTTTTATTTGTTTTGTTTTGTTTTGTTTTGTTTTTTGAGGTATGCCTGCAGTGCTATGAATTTCCCTCCCAGAACTGCTTTTGCTGTGTCCCAGGGGTTTTGGGTTGTTTTGTTTTCATTTTCATTTCTTTCTTGATTTCACTGGTAACCCATCCATTGTTTAGTAACATGCTAGTTAGCCTCCATGTGTTTTAATGTTTTGGGGTGTTTTTACTGTAGTTGATTTCTAATTTCATTACACTGTGGTCTGAGAAGATACTTGATATGGTTTCAATGTTCTTGAACTTGTAGAGACTTGTTTTTGTCCTAACATGTAGTCTCTTTGAGAATGATCCATCTGCACTTGAGGAGAATGTATATTCTTCAGCTTTAGGGCGAAATGTTCTATAAATGTCTATTAAGTCCATCTGATCCAGTGTGTTCTGATCCATCTGCACTTGAGGAGAATGTATATTCTTCAGCTTTAGGGCGAAATGTTCTATAAATGTCTATTAAGTCCATCTGATCCAGTGTGTTCTTTTTTTTTTTAAGTATATTTTATTTATTTTGTACAGAGAGTAAGGGAGAGGGATAGAGAGTCAGAAACATCAATGAGAGAGAGACATTGATCAGCCGCCTCCTGCACGCCCCCTACTGGGAATGTGCCCTCAATCAGGATACATGCTCCTGACTGGAATCGAACCTGGGACCTTCCAGTTCGTAGGCTGATGCTCTATCCACTGAGCCAAACCAGTTTCGGCCCAGTGTGTTCTTTAGAGTCTCCATGTTGTCATTAATTTTTTGTCTGGAAGATCTGTCCAGTGAAGTCCATGAGGTGTAAACGTCCCATAATATGACTGTATTGTCAATCTCTCCATTAAAGTCCTCCAGAAGAGGTGTATTTACTAGTATATTGGGTACATATATGTTTACCACGGTTATATCCTCTTGTTGGATCAATCCCTTTAGTATTATGTAGTGACCTTTGTTGTCTCTTGTGATGGCTTTCATTTTAAAGTCTATTTTATCATATATGAATATTGCTATCCCAGCTTTGCTTTTCTTTTCCATTTGCATGGAAAATTATTTTCCATCTCTTCACTCTCAACCTGTGTGTGTCTTTTGTTTTGAGGTGGGTCTCAGCATATAGTTGGGTCATGTTTTTGTATTCATTCAGTTACCCTTTGCCTTTTGATTGGAACATTTAATCGATTTACATTTAGGATTATTATTGAGAGGTAGTTTATTATAGCCATTTTAATTCTGTATAGCTCAGTTTCTTTCTCTGTTTCTTCTCATCAATCCCTTACAACAATCTCTTTTTTTAATTTAAGAAATCTTTATTGTTTAGATTATTACAATTGTTCCTCTTCCTCCTCCCCATAACCCCCTCCATCCAGTTTCCACCCCACCCTCTGCCCTTACCTCCCCCCAATTATCCTCATCCATAGGTGTACGATTTTTGTCCAGTCTGTCCCCGCACCCCCATAACCCCTTTCCCCCTGAGATTGTCAGTCCACTCCCTTTCTATACCCCTGATTCTATTATATTCACCAGTTTATTCTGTTCATAGATTTTTAATCACTTGATTTTTAGATTCACTCATTGATAGATATTTGTTGTCCTAATTTTTATCTTTACCTTTTTATTCTTCTTCCTCTTCTTAAAGCATACCTTTCAGCATTGCATATAATACTGGTTTGGTGTTGATGAACTCCTTTAGCTTTTTCTTATCTGTGAAGCTCTTTATCTGATCTTCAATTCTGAATGAGAGCTTTGCTGGGTAGAGTAATCTTGGTTGTAGGTTTTTGCTATTCATCACTTTGAATATTTCTTGCCACTCCCTTCTGGCCTGCATAGTTCCTGTTGAGAAATCAGCTGATAATCAAATGGGTGCTCCCTTGTAGGTAATTAACTGTTTTTCTCTTGCTGTTTTTAATATTCTCTCTTTGTATTTTGCTCTTGGCATTTTAATTATGATGTGTCTTGGTGTGGTCCTCTTTGGATTCCTTTTGTTTGGGGTTCTGTGAGCTTCCTGGACTTATAAGTCTATTTCTTTCACCAGGTGGGGGAAGTTTTTAGTCATTATTTCTTCAAATATGTTTTCAGTATCTTGCTCTCTCTCTTCTTCTGGCACCCCCATAATTCTGATGTTGGTACGCTTGAAGTTGTCCCAGAGGCTCCTTACACTATCTTCACATTTTTGGTTTCTTGGTGTTTTGTTTGTTTGTTTGTTTGTTTTTTGCTTTTCCAGTGGAGTGTTTTCTACTTCTTTGTATTTCAAATTTTTGACTTGCTTCTTGCGTTCCTCTGGTTGGTTGTTAGGTTTCTGTATAATATTTTTTATTTCAGTCAGTGTATGTTTAATTTCTAGTTGGTCCTTTTTCATTTCCTCTTGGATCATGCTAAATTTATCCATCTTTTCTAGGAAATTCTTGAAAAACCTTGTAACTGTGGTTTTGAATTCTATGTCCAGTCATTTGTTTTCCTCCATTTCTTTTGTTTGTGATCTGTTCCTTGGTCTCTGCATTTTCACTATGCCTGGAGAACTTCTGTGCTGGAGTCAGCCTTATGATACAAGACTTGCAAAATTGCAAAAGCCTCTGGGTTCGGCTTGGATGGGGCAGACTCTCAGGGCTTAGCAGACAGCCTTGGCTTCCTATCAGTCCTGCCCTACATGGCCCCTGGATCTCAGTGTCCCTTGGTAATCCCTGCAGCCCACTCTGTGCGCATGCATACATGGGCCTCCGGACCTCTGCCTTTCGCATCTCCCCTGAGTTTTTGTGTGCTCCAGGGACCCATATGAGTCTGCATCCCCAGGGTCTCACCCAAAACTGGGGTTCAGTGCAGTCAGAAGTGGAGTTCAGCGCATTTGGGAGGTTCGGTCGTCCTCCTGCTAGAGAAAGCCAATGGCACAATCAGCAGTCAGTCCTCTCTGCACACACTGGCGTGTGCACCTCCAGACCTCTGCTTTTTGCGGCTTCCCTGAGTTTCTGTGCACTCCTCCCTTTCTTTGACAGTCCAGACTCCTCCATATCAGTCTCGCCCAGAACTGGGGTTCAGTGCAGTTAGAACTGGGGTTCAGTGCAGTCGGGAGTTTCTTTCTCCCTCCTGCTAAAGGAAGCCAGCCAGGCCCTCCACCGCCCGTCCTCTCCACGTGCATGTCGCTGTACCTCAGCTTTTTGCAGCTTCTCTGTCTCCATGATCCCCTCTCTTTCCTTCTAGTTGTAAAATTTCCACTCAGCCAGCTTTCCTGTGGTTCTGGATGATGACCGTTTTGTCTTTTAGCTGCAGTTTTGAAATTGTTGTGTGAAGCAGCAGTTTAGGTGTTCATCTATGCTGCCATCTTGGGTTTTTTTCTACAGCAATCTCTAGCATTTCCTGTAATATTGGCTTGGTGATAATGAAATCCTTTAGCCATTTTTTGTCTGGGAAGCTTTTTATTTAACCATCTATTTTGAATGATAGCATTACTGGATATGGTAATCTTGGTCTCAGATCCTTGCTTTCCATTACCCTGAGTACTTCAAGGTATTCCCTTCTGGCCTGTAGAGTTTCTGATGAGAAATCCAGTGTCAGCCTTATAGAACTCTTGTAGGTAATGGTTTTCTTTTCTCTTGCTGCCCTTAAGATTCTTTCTTTGCCTTTAATTTTTGGCATTTTAATTATGATGTATCTAGGCATGGCTCTTGTTTGGGGTTCTCAGTGCCTCATGAACTGTGTGACTTTTTCCTTTGCCAGGTTAGAGAAGTTTTCTGCCATTATTTCTTCAACAACTTTATTCCTTTCTTCTTTTCTGCTTCTTCTGGCACACCTGCTATTCTAATATTTTTATGTTTTGTATTGTCCCACAGCTCCATTAAGTCCTTCTGTTTTTTTTAATTGTTTTTTTCTTTTTGGTTCTCTGATTGAGTGATATTTTCAACTGTCTTCTAATTCACTGATTCAATCCTCAGCTTCCCCTCATGTGCTATGTTCCTTCTGATGTGTTCTTTATTTTTGTTATGTCATTCTTTATCTCAGACTGTTCTTTTTTAATAGTTACTTTATCTTTTTTCATACTGTTGAGCATTTTTACCATCATTACTCTGAACTCTTTTTCAGATAAATTTCTTATCTCTGCTTCATTTATCTCTTCTGGAGAATTCTCTGGTTCTTTCATTTTTTTTTCTTTGTCTCCTCATTTTGGTTGTCTGTTTGGGTTTGTGACTATGTTTTAGGTAGGCCTCTATAGTTCTAAATCTCTAGTGCAGGATGGTGTTAAAGGCTGTTTCTAACTAATTGGATTAAGCAAAGACTCAAAGCCTCCAGAGACCTCCTCTGTCTACAGAGTAATATGATTCTGACTTGAATTACCCCCAAGCAATCATCTTCAGGTGTAGGGAGAGTTTTTTCAACTAGGTTGGGCAGTTGCCTCTTCCTGGAGGCTAATTGTTACTTTTAATCTCATAAGTGTCCTCAGGGCAAGGTGTTTTCTAATAGCCTGTGTCTACTGTCTTCCCCCCATCAAGGCAAATGTCTATGTGGGAAAGATGTCCTCCACTGTGTGAGGGAATGACTCAGCCCAGGAAACTTGGGGTATCTGCTTTCTGAGCTCTATCCCCCAAGTCCCCAGTCCTGGGTTCTGCTCTCACCGCACAAGTCCACTTCACTCTCCCTCTGCCAGAGCACAAGATGGATGACTCCATAAGAAATTTTTGTGCATTGGCCCTCCAAGAAGATGCATGAACTTTTAGCTGTCACTCCCTGGCAGACAGCACCCCACTGCTTTTCACAGCTAGATGTTATGGACACACCCTCCTCAGATTTGGTGCTCTCTGCTGGGGAGCCCAGCTCGGGGATTAGATCCCAGAGTTCTGAGTGACACTCCCCTTCCTCCCCTCCTTCTCTCACCTCCCCCCTGCCGGCCACCCCCGCCACAGCTGAGATATCTCTCCAGGACTTCAGTTGCTGTCTGTGGGCACCTTGTCATGGGAGACTTTCTTTCATCCCATCCATGGGAGCCACTAACTTGACTTTCCAGAGCATAGAATCATTTTCTCATTCATGTCTGGCTTCCTTTGCACAGCATTAGGCTGGTGAGAGTTATCCAAATTGTTCTAGATTGTTCTAGTCTGTGTTTATTGTCATTGATGTACAGCAGGGCCGCTCAATCACTAATGACATCTGGGGCTGGATGATTCTTTGTGTGTCTGTCCTATTCATTGTAAGACGTTGAGCATTGTCCCCATGAGATGACAGTAGCACACCCCTCCACATTATGACAACCACAAATGTCCCCTTAGGTTGGGAATTACCCCTGGTTGAGAATCACTGCTATAAAGTGTTTCATTTTGTGATGTCACTGCACTTATTGACCCATCTTTTTTGTTGGGTATTTAAATTGTTTCCAACTTGGGGTATTACAAGGAGTGGTGTTATGAACATTCTTGTAGAATTTTTATGAACATAAATATGCATTTCCTTTTAGCTTATTCCTCAGAGTCATAGTGTAGGTGTTTGTTCAACTTTATGAATACTGTAAACAGTGTTTGAAAGCTGGTGTAAGTGCCATTTTACACTTACACCAGCAGTACAGAATGTTAGCTATTCTGGTAGGTGTAGAGTGCCATGGCATTTTGGTTTTAATTTGAGTTTTCCCAATGAGTCATGATATTAAGTATTTTCATTTAATGGCCATTTGGATATCTCTTTTTATAAAAAGCCTATTTTCCCCCCCTTTGGGGTTTCTGCCTTTTTCTTTTCTCTTTATAAATGCTTGGCACAAGTCTTTTGCCAGATATTTCTATAGCAGACCTTTCGGAAGAGATTTTGGGAGGTATTCAGGAGGTAAGGTCAGCAGACTTCGGGGACTGACTAGAGGAAGGACTGGAGAATGATTCCGCAGGCTAAGTGCCAGGGTAACTGATAGGCCATGACTCTGGTGGGATTATGGGAGGGCCTGCAGATGAGGGAGGTGTTGGTGGATCTGAGGAGTCACTGGAATTTGTCCTGGGGTGCCAAGGACAAAGTAGGGCTCATAGGAAAGGGCCCCTGGGATGAAGCACCAAGAAAGTCCTTAAAAACTTGGATCTGACCCCAGACATCATTGGCAAGATGTGCAACTGTGTGTGTTCTGAGCATCTGCAGCTTAGTGCAGGTCCAGACAGGCAATCCTTGATTCAAAGCACAAAACCCAACAGGGTCCTATGGACTAGCTGAGGATCTGGCAATAGAATTTTCTTTTTTACATTAAAAATTTAAAAAGTATATCAGCCATGGTCAGTTTTGCTCAATGGTTAGCGTGTAGCCCCCTGGACCAAAGGGTTGGGGTTGCAGGTTTGATCCCCAGCCCAGGTTGGGGCATGTGCAGGAGGCAACCAATCAATGTGTCTCTCTCACATCTCTCTCTCTCTCTCTCTCTCTCTCTCTCTCTCTCTCTCTCTTTCTCTCTCTCTCTCTCTTCACCCTCCCCTTTACTATCTCTCAAAAATCAATGGAGAAAATATCCTCGGGTGAGAATTAACAACAACAACAACAAAAGTATATCATAAAGTGAAGTTAACATTTTACCTTTGTTATGTAGCTCTGTGAATTTTAACATATGCATAGATTCATGTACTCATGACAATCAAGGAGCAGATCCATCACCCCACAAGAACACCCTCACACTATACCTTCATCATCTCACCTCACTCCCACCCCTGGCAACTCTGTCCTCTGTTGCTGGAGTCTAGTCTTTCTGAGACTGTCGCATAAATGGAATCACACAGTGTGTAGCTTCTAGAAACTGGCTTCTCTCTTCAGCATAAGGGCAACAGGATTTTACTTTTTTCAATAGACTTTATTAGAGCAGTTGTAGGTTCACAGCAATGTTGAGTAGAAAGTACCAAGATTTCTCATATATCCCCACCCTACTGGTGCACAGCCTCCTCATTAATGACATCCACCACCAGAGTGGTGCATTTGTTACAATCTGTGATCCTACACTGACACATTGTTATTGAAGCAGGAAAGTTAGAACAGGGAATGAAGGACTCAAGCTCTTCCCCTGCCTTTTCTGTCTTGGCTGGAACTTCGCAGACTCCACTTTCACTGATCATCTGTTCCCTGCTCCCCACTTCCCAATTTGCTTTAATTAAGAGGACCCCAAAAATAGTTATCTGGAGAGTGGAGACAAGGATGAGCAGCATGGGGGGTGGTCACCTCACCAGCCCACCAACGTCAGAAGCAGAGGACCATTCTATCTATATATATAAAAAGCCAGTGACCAGAATTCCGTAATGACTAGTTGCTATGACACCCACTGCAGCCACCAAACCAGCCAATGGGCCCCTTCCTCCCTCCATAGCCAACCTCCTGCAGCCCCTCCCCCCACCCAGCCGGTCCCACCCCTATGGGTCCCCCACCCCCCACTGGCCCGCTTGCACCCTTCCCCACCCAGCTCTGCCCCTGATGGGCCACCCTACTCCAATCAGGGGCAGGGCCAGCTAGCCAATCACCCATGGCCTCTCCCCCAGGCTGTTGCCCCTCCCCCATCAGCTCCCATAACCCATTCAGGGTGGGTCTGGCCCACTATCCACAGCTCCTCCCCATAGCCAGGCCACCCCCAATAGGCCCCCCACCCCAATCAGGGACGGGCCACTGGCCAATGACCTGTAGCCCCTCCCTCAGCCAATCAGGCTCTGATAGGCAAGTCGGCCAACCTCCCACTGTCTCCTCCTCCAAACAAGCCAGGCCACCATCCACTGATTGGGGGTCTGGGTGGCTGGACTCCACCTGTGCATGAATTCATGCACTGGGCTTCTAGTCTTTAATAAAAAACCTACACCCAGACCTCATCCATGTGTCTCATTCTCCAAGATTGCCCATGCTCATTTCTCATATACACACCATCATTTTAATAAATTTAAATCTTTCTATCACACTCTTGAATTCCTTCTTGTCCCAGGATAAGGACCTGGATCGGGTTGAGGCCTCCCTTGGCCTCCCTGGGTGCTGCCCAATATCCGGAATCACCCTAAGTTCATAGTTTACATTGGAGTTCATCCTGATATTGTACATTCTATAGGTTTGAATAAATATATTACAATATGCATCCATCATTACAGTGTCACACAGAATATTTTCATAGCCCTAAAAGTCCTTTGTGCCCCACCATTCATTCCTCCCCCTCCCAGACCTTGGCAGCCATGAATCCTTTTGCTGTCTCCATAGTTTCATCTTTTCCAGAATATTATAGTGTTGGAATCATGCAACTTGTAGCTTTCAGACTGGCTTCTTTCACTTAGTAACATACGTTTAAGTTTCCTCCATATCTTTTCATGGCTGACAGCTCATTGTCTGGATGTACACAGTTTTTTTATCCATTCACCTACTGAAGGGCATCTTGGTGATTTTGGTAATTATGAGTAAAGTTGCTATAAAAATTCACAAGTAGGTTTTTATGTAGACATAGATTTCAACTCACTTGGGGAAATATGAGGAGCATGGTTGCTGGATCATATGCTGAATATGTTTAGTTTTGTAAGAAACCACCAAACTACCTTCCAAGTGGCTGCACCATTTCCTGCCACCATCAATGAAGGAGTGTTTCTGTTACTCCACAGGCAATAGGATTTCAGTAACAGCTAATTTTTATTGGAGACCTATATTGTGTATAAAATAATTTTATGTACATTATTTCTTTTGGAGGCAGAGGTGGATCTCCTTTTATTTATTTTCCCCCCAGCTTTATTGTGATTGAATTGACATAGAACATTTTGTGTGATTGTATGAGTTTAAAGTGTACAAGATGTTGATGGATTTGATATATGGATATACTGAAATTGATAACCAAGGTAGAGCTGGCTAGCACTTCACATCATTACCATTTCCTTTCTGTGGAGAACATAAAGATCCATTTTTCATCCTAGCGGGTTTGGCTCAGTGGACAGAGTGTTCGATTCCGGTCAAGGGCACATAAAAAATCAATAAAATATATTTTAAAAATATATATTTTGGTTGCAGGTTCCCCAGCCCTGGTCAGAATGCATGCAGGAGGCAACCTATCGATGTGTCTCTCTCACATTGATGTTTCTCTCTGTCTCTCCCTCTCCCTTCCACTATCTCTAAAAATCAATGGAAAAATATTCTTGAATGAGGATTAAAAAAAAAAACACCCTAAAATATACCTACTCTTCAAGTCTGGCAACTTCAAATCTATAGCACAGTATTCACTATACTCATCATGTTGTACATTAGATCCTCAAAATTTACCCAGAATTTAAAACATTTAATTTAATTTAATTTAATTTTTTTATTAATTTTTTATACATATCTTCCCATTGCCCCCTGCCTCCCAGGCATACCCCAACCCCCCAGTGTCTATGTTCATTGGTTATGATTATATGCATAGATACAAGTCCTTTGATTGATCTCTTATCTACCTCACCTAACTTTAAT
>JAAGEH010000101.1:494565-545869 GCA_011751065.1 Lasiurus cinereus | reverse complement strand
TCTGAGATTGTGCTGCCTGTGGATTCCTCTAGTATTTTTATGGTTTCTCATTAAGGTTATTATTTAAAGTACTTATTTATTGTCATTTTAATTCTGTTTGCCTACATTTTCCTCTCTATTTTTTCTTCTCATTACAGCAGTACTTTTAGCATTTCTTGTAATGCTGGCTTGGTTGTGATAAACTCCTTTAGCCTTTATTTTTTTGTCTGGGAAGATCTTTATTTCAGTGTTTATTTTGAATGATAGCTTTGCTGGATATAGTAATCTTGGTCTCAGATCCTTGCTTTCCATTACCTTAAATATTTCATGGCATTCCCTTCTGTCCTGTAGAGTTTCTGATGAGAAATCCAGTGTCAGTCTTATGGGGGCTCCTTTGTAATTAATTATTTGCTTTTCTCTTGCTGCCGTTAACAATCTCTTTGTCTTTAATTTTTGGCATTTTATGATGTGTCTTGGTGTGGGTCCATTTGAGCTCTTCAATCTTAGGGTTTTCTTTGTATCCTGAACTTGTGCAACTTTTTCCTTCGTTAGGTTAGGGAAATTTTCTGCCACCATTTCTTCAAAAGCATTCTCTATCCCCTCCTCCCTTTCTGCCTCTTCTGGCATGCCTGCTATGTGAATGTTGTTGTTTTAATTTGTCCCACAGCTTCTTTAAACAGTCCTCCTGTTTTTTTTAATTGTTTTTTATTTATCGTTCTCTAGTTGAGTGATTTTCTTCAACCCTGTCTTCTAACTTAGTGATTTGATCCTCAGCTTACCTTAATCTGTTGTGTATTCCTTCCAATGTGTTTTTTTATTTGTACTATGTCATTCTTAATTCCGCCTGCTATTTTTCTTAGCTACTATATGTATCATTTCTCCTGCTGTTGAGCAAATTTATCATCATTATTCTGAATTCTGTATTAGATACATTTCTTATCTTCATTTCATTTATTTCTTCTTCTGGAACATTCTCTTGTTCTTTCACTTGGGGTTGTTTTTTTTTTTTTTGGTCTATTCATTTTGGGTGCCCATTTGGGTTTGTTTCTATGTATTAGGAGACCTTCTATGCCTCTCAATCTCTAGTGCAGGACAGCGTCAAACACTTTCTGGAAAATTAGACCAGGCAAAGACTCAAAGCCTTCAGAGACCACCTCTGCTAGCAGAATGATTGGATATATTCTTTTTTAAAAAAATATATTTTATTGATTTTTTTTATGGAGAGAAAAGGAAAGGGATAAAGAGTTAGAAGCATCGATAAGGGAGAAACTTTAATCAGCTGCCTCCTGCACACTCTCTACTGGGGATTTGCCTGCAACCAAGGTACATGCCCTTGACCAGAATCAAATCTGGGACTTTTCAGTACACAGGCTGGCCCTCTATCCACTGAGCCAAACTGGTTAGGACATGAATGTATTCTTGAATAGCCCTTAGACAATCTCCACAGGTGTGGTGAGAGTTTTTTCCATTAAGGTGGGGCAATTGCTTCTGCCTGGAGGCTAATTGTTTTTCTCATAATGGGTGGGCCTCAGCAACTGTACACCCTAATCAAGGTGTTTTCTTTCCCCCAGGCAAAACCACCTAGATAACAATTGTCTGTGTGAGAGAGATGAGCTCCACAGCTTGAGTGAATGACTCAGCACAGGAAACCAGGATATCTGCCTTCTGACCTTTAACTCTAAGCCCCCAACCCATGTTTATGCTCTCACAGCTTCAATCCATTCTGCTGTCCCTCTGCTGGAGCACAAGTGAGTGTCTGCACAGGGAATTTTATCCTTTGGCCCTTTGAGAGAGTGCCTGAATTTCCAGCTGTCTTTCCCTGGTAGATAGCAACCTTGCTGCTTTTCATAGTCAGATGTTATGTGAATAACCTTCTCAGTTATGATGCTCTCTGTTGTGGGGCCCAGTTTCAGAATTAGACTCAGTGTTCTCAGTGGCAACCCCCTGCAGATGAGATATCTCTCTCAAACATCAGCTGCTGTCTGTGGGTGCCAGGGTAGCCCATTTGTGCCTCTGCCCCTCCTACTAGTCTCTATGCAATCTCCACTTTCTGTGCTCAGTTTTGAGGGTTCTCTCCAGTGAGTCTTCAGATGATTACTCAGGAATTTTTTTCTATATTTTTGTTATAATTCCAGTTTGGTCCTGGGAGCATGTCCATGCAGCATCCACTTACTCTGCTGCCATTTTTAATCTCCTATTTTTTTTTTAAACACAATCCTTCCTATTTCTTGCTGCCTGGAACATGACCATGGGATCTGAAAGCACTGCATGAGGACAAAAGCACATGGCTAAAGATGGTGATGCGAAAAGTTGGAATGACCCTAGGTTCTAGCAGGCAGCATGTAGCCTTGGCACCAGGCTCTTTATTTCTAGACTAGAGGCCCAGTGCATGAATTTGTGCATTGGTGGGGTTGGGCCAGCCAGCCCCAATCAGGACCATTGGGGCTGGCCAGCCAGGGGTAGGGGATGTGGGAGGTTGGCTGGATGGCTCTGCCCCCAATCAGGGCCCAATCAGGGCTGGGCCAGTGGGGTGGGGGAGGTGCCATGGGAGGTTGGCTCGCCAGTCCTGCTTCCATTGGGTTGGTTGGCTGGCTGCAGGATACATCACAGTGACTGGTCATTTCAATCTTTCTGGTTGTTCTTGTCTTTCTGGTTACTTGGATTTTATATATCTTATCTAATAAAAAAGGGTAATATGCAAATTAACCATCATGCCATCACAAAGATGGCAGTGCCCATAGCCATTAGATGGTGGTGCCCAGTCCTTTCAGCCCTGCCAGAGGCCCCAGTCCTAGGGGGGCGGTGCTGAGGGTGGGTAGTGTGAATGGCTTGGTGGAATGCTTGCTTTGTCACTGTGGCAACGAGGCAAGTGTGTGCCCAACCTTGGATGGGCCTCTGGCCAGGCTGGGGCATGGAATGCTTGCATCATCACCCCAGCAAAGTGGCAAGCATTCTGTGTCTGGCCACGGATGGGCCTCTGGATAGCGGGTGTGGAGTGGCCAGGCCCCGCAGAGAACTACTGTGCACAGATTCGTGAACAGGGCTACTAGGATAGATATAATGTTATATGAGCAATAGCAAAGCTTCTCCTTCCCTGATTCAGTCACTATTAAATACTTTTTTGTAAATAGTCAAATTCAATCCTCTTTCTTGCTGCCTGGAACATGATCATGACATCTGAAAGCACTGCATGAGGAAAAAAGCCACATGGTTCTAAGGTAGTATAAGGAAAGCATCTTTTTCTTCTCCCAAATAGTTAACTAATTGTCTGATTACCATTTGCTGATCTGTAATACCACCTTTATTATGTGAAAATCACACACACATGCATACACGTGACTTTGGGTCTACAAATTCTGTATCAAATCTCATTGCTAGAGCAATGTTGTTTTAATTATTCTAACTCCATGATGTGTTCTCATGTCCAGTAGGACCTCCTTCCTCCTCTTCATTTTACCTCAATTATCTTCAGCTCTTTATTCTTCTCTGTGAACTTGTGAGTTGATTTGTCAATCTCCCACCTGTCTCCCACAGTATCTTCAATCAGAGTCTGATATTTAAGGACAACTTTTATGTTGTTTGGTTTAGGTCAGCTGTTGCTGTTTACCCCTACTTTTGTTTTCTAAACTATTTACAGGGACCACCCTGGATTATGTGAGGGCTCAAACCAAGAGTCTCATTTAATTTATATAGTCCTCGCTGAAAGTAGGTAATATGATGTTCCCCATTTTACAGATGAGGTAAGAAGGGCTTTTGCCTGGCCAGCATGATTCAGTGGTTGATCATTGACCTGTAAACCAGGAGTTCATGGTTCAATTCCTGGTCAGGGCATATGCCTATGTTGCAGGCTCGATCCCCAGTTTGGGGCGGGGTGTGAGGGGGGCATGCAGAAAACAGCCAGTCAATGATTCTCTCTGATTATTGAAGTTTCTCTTTTCTCTCTCTTCCTCTCCCCTCCTCTCTAAAATCAATTTAAAAAAAATTTTTTAAAGGGCTCTCTAAGTTCAGTGTCATGAAGCTAAAAATAAAAAATAAAAATACTGGAGATGTAATTCAAACTTAAACACCCAATTGCAAGAACTGTTTTAACTCCTACTAGTCCTGCCTCCTCTTGCCATGTCAATACACCAGGAAGTCACTCTTCTCACCTAGAGTTAATGCAAGGGGTGCCAAATAGCCTCAGCGAGTTACTTGAAAATGCTAAATTCTCATAGGGCCGTGTTTCCTATTTTATGCCTTCCACCCACCCTGTGTCTTTGGCTTCCCAGAGGGAAACTAAGGCAGATGAGGCATTGGCAATTACTCCCAAATAACCACAGAAAGGAATTTCGAATTTTCCTGATCAGAGGAAAATGTCAGGATCCACCAAGCCATCACCTGTAAGATGGGTGCATTGCCAGGGCTTCACTCCTATAGAGACCCCAGTGGAAGAAGGTTTCACCCATGTCTAAAACCCCACTTCCTATGACCTATAACCACTAACATGCCTATAGTTCCCTCACTTGTCTGTCCCTTTTATCCCCATATAAGCTTTGCCCAAGGCCATGAACAGGGAAACAGTAAGTCTATTCATTTAGTGCATCAACAGATGGTAATTGAGCAGCTACTGTTTGCAAGATAGTAATCGAGCAGCTACTAGGAATTCAGAAGTGAATGGTATTGACAACATCTCTCTTTTCTGGAATTGATAGTTCAGATAGCAGCAACCAGTCTCCTCTCTCTGAGCACCACAGGTCAACAGGCTCCCCATTTCCCTGGAACCTTTTTTCAACAGTCTGCCACCACCATCCTCTCTCACTTTGAGTCTAAATCATTTCATTTTATCCATCCATCAGTGGGGACCCCCTGAGAGTGTGACCCTTGGTAGATTTTCAGTTGCTGATCTGTCAGCTGACTGCCCCAGGTCCAGTTCTATGTCCTGCTGTGGTTACATCACCTAGTTCTCAATCACCCAAGTGGCTCTGCAGAGGTGACTCATACGTTAGGCACGGTGCCCAGAGCCCATGATACTTTTAAGGACCCATAAATATGTTGTGAATTTAATTTCTATTGAGGTCAGAAGAAAAAAAGTGAATAAAAATGAATGAATATATAATCATGAATCCAGCATGAATTATATTCATTTTTATACCAATGCAATTCAGAATAGAATTACTACTTTTGCTTAAAAGGAAGAGGGAGCTCATGAAAGCACAGTGATGCAGGTCTACCAAAGCAGCCCTGATGCTCTCCCAGGAAAACCCCAGTCCCACCTGTCACCCTCACCGTGTAGAGAGATTGGGTCTCATACTGCCTCTGCTCAAAAACCTCCTGCAGCCTCCCAGCATAATAAAAAACAACTGCAATAGTCATTACCACAGCCAACAAGGCCCCATAATCTTGCTGCTACTCCCCCCTTTGCCCTCTCTCCTCCAACTTCACTGGCCTTCCTGCTATTTATTCCTACCTCATGGCCTTTGTACTAGCAGTTTCTGCTGCCTGGAACACTGTTTGCTAGTTCTTATCATAGCTGACTCCTTGTCCTTCAATTCAAATATCATCTCCCAGAGGCCTCTTTGATGGCCCCAACTAAAGCAACCCCCTTTAGATACATCACTCCACTTTTGTGTTCCATACCACTGATGGAAATTCTTTTGTTTGTTTACCTAATTCTGGTTATCAATTGCTGTGTAATGTCACCCCAAAAAACTTACCTTTCACAGTTTTGGGGGTTACTGGACTTGGGTGAGTGGACCGTTGCTGGTAGTTTTTCATAAGGTTGCAGTCAGGCTGGGATGGGAGCCATTCCAGGCTTCATGGCTCCCCTGTCTAGTGGCTGATGCTGGCTTCCCTCTAGGAGCTCAGCTGGGCTGTTAACTGCAACACCTATGTGTGTCCATTCCATGTGGTTTCGGCTTCCTCCCATCATGGCAGCTGGTTCCAAGGGGGAGTGATCTGAGGGAGCCAGGAAGAAGCCTCACACTATTTATGATCTAGACTATAGCATTCATTATATCACTTCCACCACACCATATTGGTTAAGGAGGTAGACACAAAGGTCTGCCTGGGTTTAGACCTCAGCTCTCGTGCAGGGGGGTCAAGTTCACACTGAAGAAGAGACAGTGGAACAAGGGATAGTATTTCAGCTGTTTTTTCAGAATTCAATCTGCTCCATCCCCACTGCTGGGTTCTCATTCAGGTTGCTCCACTGCTGTGTCCCCAACAGTGCCTGGCACACAGTAGGTAACCAGCATACCAGGTGCTTCTATAGAAGCATTCCAGTGTTTTCCTGAAAAATCCTGTGTTTTGAAAACTCACACTCTAATAACAACAGGATATTATTCATATACTAATACACATTATAATATGAACAAAATTTAAATTATAGCAGGATATTAATTATATTAATTATATATCCCTAATATGCAAAGTGTCCCCATGGGAGTTCGACCAACCTGGAGTTTGATCACTCACTATGATGTGCACTGACCACCAGGGGTCAGTGTGGAATGAAGGAAGGCCCCAGCCAGCAGCCAGCAGCCACTAGGGACCCCACTCATTGCATGAATTTCATGCACTGAGTCTCTAGTAACAAATATAATTGCAGGAAAACAGGGTTGAGGGCAGAACAACAACACATACTGAATTTTTTACCCAAAGCACTAACAAAACTTGTTGGCATCCTGGTCAAACTTCTACCCCAGATAACTTCTCCTGGTATCTGTGCCATTCCCTCTTCTCCAGGCTCAAACTTGAATCACCTGCCTCCTTTGAGGTGAAGGCATTCACTCTAAGAGAGGTCATTTTTAACCCAGATCAAGTCAGATCCAGCATGTGGGTATTTTCATTAATTTATTGCTTCAAACTATGGTAAAATGTCTTTTTTATTTTATTTTATTTTTTTATTGTGTTACATGTATACATATCTCCCATTGTCCCCCCTCCCAGGCATACCCCAACCCCCTTAGTGTCTTGTGTTCATTGGTTATGCTTATATGCATGCATATAAGTCCTTTGGTTGATCTCTTATCTATCCCACCTCTCCTTAACCTTCCTGCTGTAATTTGACAGTCTGTTTGATGCTTTACTGCTTCTGTGTCTATCCTTTTGTTCATCAGTTTATAATGTTCTTTATAAACTATGGTAAAATATCTTTGTAGTGTCTTTTCACCTGAACTAGAAACTTCCCCAACCAAGACAGCAGGAAATGTAGAGGTTATTGAAGACCTAAATCAGTCATGGAACATAGCCACAAAACTTAATTATAGAACCCAACACAAAACTCAGTGACAGAATCCAGCTGTGGAATCCAGGCACAAACCCAACCATGAACACAGCCACAGAAACTAGTCATAAAACAGCCACAGAACCCAGTATGAAATCCAACCACAGCACCCAAGCATGAAACTCAGCCACAGGATCCAGCCATGCAACCCAGCCAGCCACAGGATGCAACCATGGAACCAGCCACAGGATGCAACCACGGAACCCAGCCACAGGACCCAGCCATGGAACCTAGCCACAGGACCCAATTGGAACCTAGCCACAGGTCCCAGTCATGGAACCTAGCCACAGAACTCAACACAAACCCAACCAAAAAATTCAACCATGGAATCCAGCCACAGGATCCAGCCACAAAACCCAACCATGGAAACCAGCCACAGACTCAACACAAACCCAACCATAGAATTCAACCATGGAACCCAGCCACTATTCATCCTAAAAAAAGGTTTTTTTGTGGCTCTTTCTGTTTTTCTTTTTAAGTATAATTATTCATATACCATTAAGACTTTCTCTTTAGCCTAGCCGGTGTGGTTCAGTGGTTAAGCATTGACCTATGAACCAGGAGGTCACAGTTCAATACCCAGTGAGGGCACAAGTCCAGGTTTGGGCTCCATTCCCAGTAGGGGGCATGCAGGAGGCAGCCAATCAGTGATTGTCTCTCATCATTGATGTTTTTCTCTATCTCTCCCTTTCCCTTTCTCTCTCAAACAATAAAATTTTTTTTTAAGGGTAAAGCTTTGAATTTCCTTCTCCTCCTCCTCCTCCTCTTCCTCCTCCTCCTTCTTCTTCTTAAGCAAGAGACCACACAAATTATGTAGTGGCATTATAAATTTATAGCCTAATACAGAACAGGGTTTTGGTGAAAATTAGCTACCCTGACCACTGCCACTATCATAACCACCATCATCACCACCACCATCATTATCATCACCATTATTATCATCATCATACCACCATCAGCACCACCATCTCCATCAGTATGAGTATCATCATCATCATCATCATCATTATCTTTCTGTCCACAATCTTTGTGCTCTTACTCTCCCACCTCCTGCCCCCTGACTGCACTGATCTCTCCCCATTGGCCAGTCCAACCTCAGGGCCTGCCATAGCCCCTCCTCACCACCACCTTCGACCCCTTTGCCCAACCTTTCCAGCCACACCTTACCTTCATGCTGCCAATGGTGCTTCTACTCCTGCATTCATTCAGTCAACAATCTTATGCCTGCAAGAGGCACAGTGCAAGTCAGCTAAACCCTCAGCCCTCTCCCTCATCAGCTCCTCTCTCCTTTGCTCACCCTAGTGTCCTCCCCAAAACTTACTATGATCCCACAGTCCTTCACCATCTCTTCCACTGACCCAAAGCAAAAATTCTTCTTTAATCTGGTATCCCTGCAGCTGCACACAGGTTTCTTCCATTTTTTAGTTAATCTCATGCTCATTTCCCAGTCAGAGATGACATTCTGCCTTCTACATGCACCACCAGCCCATCTGTCTCAGTGGGGAAACCTCAGTTCCTGCAGCCACAAGCCACTCTCGGCTGCCCTGACCTCTTATGATATATCAACGTTGTCCACCTGTGAGAATAAGCAAGTAATCTTTTTTGTCAAAGAACAGTTTAGGCAGCCACCGTTTTGACCCCTATGACTTGCAGCTCTCCTGGAGGCCACCATATTAAAATTGCAAAGGCCAACCCCTTCCTTTAACTTAGCCAATCATGAAAGACTGTGCGCCTGAGCTCCAATAAAGAGTGGGGGACAGGTAGCGTGTGTTAGGATTAAAAAGCCAAGCAGACCGCCTGCATAGTGTAAGTGTGCTTCCAGATCATGTTTGTGTGCACAATTCTGCAAAAGTAAAGATATTCGCCTTACTGTCTGGCTTCCATGGCTGGGTCCTGTGGCTGGATTCCATGGCTGTGTCCAGTGGCTGGGTCCTTTGCTGGGTTCTGTGGCTGGCTTCCATCATTGGTCCTGTGACTGGGTCCTGTGATTGGTTCGATGGTTGGGTCTTGTGGTTGGGTTCTACGGTTGGGTCCTGTGGCTAGGTCCTGTGGCTCCGTTCCAAGGTTGGGTCCTGTGTCTGGGTCCTGTCCTGGGTCCTGTGGCTGGGTTCCATGGCTGGGTTCTGTGGATGCAGGGCATGAGGGGGAAGGTAGCATTTTGGGTTATACTCAATTCATATGTGGTGGGTGTGTTAGAAATAAGCCAAGCCTCCAAATTTCGGTGTCCTGTTAGAGCACAAAGAACACGTGGAAGCCAGACACAGTACCCAGCCATGGACCCAGTCACTGGACACAGCCATGGAATCCAGCCACAGGAACCAGCCATGGAAGCCAGTCACAGGACCCAGAAACAGGACCCAGGTATGGGACCAGCCATGGAATCTAGTCAAAGGATCCAGCCATAAAACCCAGCCACAGGACTCAACCATGGAACCCATCCACAGGACCTAGCAACAGGACCCAGTCATGGAAACCAGCCACTGGACCCAGCATAGGACCCAGCCATGGAACCCAGACAGAGGATCCAGCCACAGGACCAACCATATAACCCATCCACAGGACCCAACCATGGAACCAATCACAGGACCCAGTCATAGGACCCAACCATGGAAGCCAGCCACAGGACCCAGCCCCAGGACCCAACCATGGAACCAATCACAGGACCCAATCATAGGACCCAACCATGGAAGCCAGCCACAGGACCCAGCCACAGGACCCAACCATGGAACCAATCACAGGACCTAGTCACAGGACTCACCCATGGAAGCCAGCCACAGGAACCAGCCATGTAACCCAGTCACTGGACTCAGCCATGGAAGCCAGCCACAGGTCCCAGCCACACGATCCAGCATGGAACCCAGCCACAGGACCCAGCCATGGAACCCAGTCACAGGTTGACTATCCAGCTCTGATGGTGTTACATCCTTAGTATTTCTCAAAAGCCTCCTCTTTGGGCCACCCTTACTGTTGCATGCCTTCAGTCCATCAACAAATAATTGTTCCCTCCATTAACCAGGCCTTAGGTCATGTTCCTGGAGCCAATGCAGTGGCCAGAACATACACAGTCCCTATCTCAGAGTTCACAGACCCTGGGATCCAGACACTGAACATCTGTTTCTAGTTTTGAATCAGCTCCCTACCTGGGCCTCCTGGTTCAGCCTACCTCCATTCCCACCTGCTACCAGCAGCCATATAAATGGTTCTGGAACAGACAGGATGGCATTGCATATCCTTTTTCAGAATTCTGAGGCTTCCCTGCCTGGTTGGCATGGTTCAGTGTTTGACCATCGACCTATAAACCAGGAGGTCATGGTTCAATTCCTGGTCAGGGCACATGCCTGGGTTTTAGGCTTGATCCCCTGTAGGGGATGTGCAGCAGGCAGCAGATCAATGATTCTCATCATTGATGTTTCTATCTCTCTCCCTCTCTCTCCCCCTTACTTTCTGAAATCAATAGGAAAAACAAAAACATTTTAAAGAAAATGAATCCTGGGTCTTCCCTGTTCCCCTTAAGAGAGTTCACACATCTTGACTGGAAACACAAAGCCCTTTGTGAGCTCGGTTCGCTGGCCTATGGGTTGCTTAATGATGACGATGGTGGTGTTAAGCACCAAGTACCACGCATGTAAGCCTCCTGTTTCCCCAGCCCACTGACACTCACCTGTCCTCAGGCTGGTGCCTCTGCCTCTGTCTACCTCAAGTTCATGTCCCCTCTTTGTCTTTCTGGTATGAGATGGGCAAAGATCAAAGTTTGAGAGACACACAGTCATTGCAGGTGTATCCCAGCCTGGAAACAACCTCACAGGAGGCCAACAGTGTCTAGTTGTGAAATGTGCATGTCTTTTGGCTTGGCCATTCCATTTGGAGAGATGTATTTTGCAGATAAATTTACACATGCAAATAAATTCATGTGAGTTGATTCCGGGCTGCATTGTTTGTGGTAGCAAAACCTAAATGTATATCCATTGTGAGCCAGTTAAATAAAAACAGTTGCTTTGCCCTAACTGGTTTGGCTCAGTGGATAGAGCATCGATCTGCGGACTGAAGGGTCTCAGGTTTGGTTCCGGTCAGGTGCATGTACCTTGAAGGGGGTGTTGCAGGAAGCAGCTGATCAATGCTTCTCTCTCGTTGATGTTTCTAACTCTCCATCCCTCTACCGTCCTCCCTGAAAAAAAAATCAATAAAATATATTTAAAAAATTAATAAAAACAGTGGCCCTTCCACAAAATGTATGGCTGTCAAATAGAAGGAAGTAGGTTAGGATGCTCTCATAAAAACACCATACTGTGGTAGGCTTTCTCCTTAATGTGGATTAAAAACATCACATTTAGATCTAGGAAATAGGTGCTGTAATTCTCATTTTAGGATGAGTAAGAAACTGAGTCTGGACCAGTGAAGTCAGACCACTTGGGGACAGAGAGTCGACTGTTGACCAGTGGCTATGATGTGCACTGACCACAAAGGAGCAGATGCTCCAACTGGTAGGTTAGCTTGCTGCTGGGGTTCAGCCAATGGGGGCTGTGTGAGAAGGGCTGGACATGCCCTGGAACCCTCCTGCAGACCCTCCCCAGCTGGTCTGCCTGGAGTTGTTGCAGAGGGAAATAGGGTCCTTTAGTTTTCGGCAGAAGAGGTCTAAGGGGAGCAAGGCGGAGAAGGGGGAGAGAAGGGAGAGCACCAGGTGTCTAGACCAGTGAGGTCAGACCAGACCTGGGTTCTAGCAACACTGATATTTGAGTTCTGGCTAAGAAATAATTCAGAGTTGAGACTCAAACTCATTAAAGAACATTTATTGGGCAAGCAAAGAGAAAGTACACTCAAAGAGAAATATTGAGAGGGCAGCTCTTTGAGGTGTGGGCCAGGGCTCCTTTTACCACCTTAATTGCTTTCTTCTTCAAACTGATGTATCGTATCGGGGGTCCACCCAGTCATCTTCTGTCCTTGTATGGAAATTAGATGGGGCTTCCTCCAGCCCCCTTGTATTCCTCTTAGGGTGGCAGTCTATTACATGGCTTCACCATGTGCCAGGGAGAAAAAGTCAGGAGAATATGACCTGCAGGGCTGGAGGCAGGTCCTAATTAACAATATTTATCTCCAGTACTTGCTCTACCAGTTTTTTTCTATTGCTGGGTGTCCAGGACGTTTTGCCCTGGCGACCTTCAATAACTGATCCATTGTCCTTGTTGTAGTCATATCTATCTCTGACTGCCTACCTCTCTTTCATGGTGTCACAAGAAAAACATTTCTGAGGATGCGATGTAGAGGTAAGGTTTATTGGAATAGAAATGAAGCCTGCCCCAGGTTCCCGAGTGTCATCTCTGTCCATCCCACTATGGAAGAAGTCCAACCTTGTCTTCATGAAGCCCAGAAGAAAGGTCAGGGTGCACAAAATCTGTGCCATTGTTTCAGCCTATGCCAAAGCTTAGTCCAGTTCAGCCTTTGTTCCTGGCTGGCTAGCATAGTGTCTGTTGCTGCTGCTGCTCTGGCTGGTACTACATTGCCCTACCCAGGCTTACACTTAGAGCCTGCACTTGTAGTCTGCACTTGCTGGGGCCCAGTTGGCTGCTAGGCCTTCATTCCAAAATAAAAAGTTTACTTAAAAGAAAGAGGTTATGTTAAGTGAAATAATCCAGTTAGAGAAAGACAAGTACCATATGATTTCACTTATATGTGGAAACTAATGAACAAAATAAACTAACAAGCAAAATAGAAACAGACTCATAGATACACAGAACAGACTGACAGCTGTTGTGGGTGGAAGGAAGATAAAGGGATTAAAAAAAAAACAAAAAGCTCATGAGTATGAGCTTACCAGAGGGAAAGGAGGGTAGAGGGGAGGTGGAAGAGGTAAAGGGAGCATAAATGGTGATTGAAGGAGACTTGACTTGGGGTGGAGAACACACAATACAACATAGATGATGCATTATAGAATTGTAGACCTGAAACCTATATAATATTACTAACCAATGTCATCCCAATAAATTCAATTAAAAAAGGCCTTCAAGACATGTTTGCACACCCATGTTTAACTGAAGCATATCTACAATAGCCACAAAATGGAAGCAACCCAAGTGTCCATTGATGTCTGAATCAATAAACACAATGCAATCTATCCATCTGATGGAATATCATTCAGCCTTCAAAAGGAAGAAAATTCTGACACAGGCTACAATATGGTTGAATGGTGGGGACAAATAAACTAGACACTACGAGAGAGGTACTGTATGATTGTTCTTAAATGAGGTTCCCTGAAGAGTCAGATTCACAGACAGAAAGTAGCTGGAGAGTGCCAGGGCCTGGGGGAGAGGAAGAGAGAGAGTTAGTGTTTAATGAGGACAGAGTCTCAGTTTAAGAAGATGAGGAAGTTCTGGAGATGGATGGCGGGAATGGCTGCACAACAATGTGAATATACTTAATACCACTGAATCGGACACTTAAAAATTGTATATTCTTCATGCCCTCATGCCAGTTCCGTCTGTGGAAGCATCAGTCAATATTTGCTAATGACATTATCTCCCAACAGTGTGGTTGGCTGGGTTCATGTTCCTTAGCTGGTGCCCGGATCAGAGGTCCTTATCTCTGGGAGCAGATTCTTTATAACAGAGAACCATCAGTAACTCTGTGAACAGCGTAAAAGAATGAGAAAGCAGGTTGCCTTTTCCAAAAGTGGGTGTAAGATGGTAGGGTCAGTCAAGGATTCTGACTGGGAAGAGAGAAGTTTATCCTGTGAAGGCCCTTCTCCCATTCTTGACTTCCCCTCCTTTCTTCCAGGGCATATTAAAGAGCATTTCACCAGAAAATAACCCCTGAACTACAAAACAAAGGTACAGGTGAGCATGTGGGCATGGCAGAGACTGGGGTATGGAAAGACCGACCTCTGGGAGCAGAGAAAAGTCCCCCAGTCCAAGACAGGTAAGGATTTTTGCAGGCCCATAGCTGGGCCTGTGAAAGTTTAGACTTAGCAGTAGTTGATTGTCACTGTTAAGGTTTTTTGCTGGTGACTCAGGCTGTGAAAGAATTCACAACTGAGAGAAGAGAAAGTTTGTTTTTACTTTCCCCTGAAGGGAAAGAGCCGATGCATTGCTAATCAATACAAAGGCAAGAAATAAAACAGGGGCCTGCTCTTTTAAAGGGTAATGACTAGGTAACAAGGAAAGGAGGGGGATTTGAGGACTGAACTTGAGCAGACATGAGCTGGGCTGTCGTTTGTTAATTCTTTGAGAAACATTCTGGGCAATGTCCTAGGGAGGTGTCATATCAGTATTTTCCTAAAGCCTGTAAAAACATTCTTAGAAGCAAAAGTCATGAGGAGTTCAGTAGAGGCTTGTTTGAAGGGGAAGGGAACTTTCTATTAATTATCCCTGAATTGAAAGGAAGGAAGGAAGGAAGGAAGAAAGGAAGGAAGGAAGGAAGGAAGAAAGAAAGAAAAAAGAGAGAGAGAGAGAAAGAAAGAAAGAGAGAGAGAGAGAGAGAGAGAGAGAGAGAGAGAGAGAGAGAGAAAAGAAAGAAAGAAAGAAAGAAAGAAAGAAAGAAAGAAAGAAAGAAAGGAAGGAAGGAAGGAAGGAAGGGAGAAAGAGAAGAAAACACAGCAAGAAGGAGGTGTATGTATGTAAGAATGTAGCCTTAAGAGTAATATGTCTTGGGAGAAACCAAGATGGCAGCATAAGGTATATATCTGTACGTGTTGCCTCTCACAACCACACCAAAACTACAACTAAAAGACAAAATGACTATCACCCAGAACCAGAGTAAAGCTGGCTGAGTGGAAGTTCTACAACTAGAAGGAAAGAAAAAAGTGCATTGAGACTGTGTAGGAGGTGCAGAGCCTCGGAAAAGCAGAGATACGAAGGCATGCGGAGAGGACTGGCAACTGAGGACGTGGTTGTCTTTATCAAGTGGGAGGGAGACACAAGCTCCTGACTGCTCTAAACTCCAGTTTCTGGTGAGACTCTGGGGACCCAGACACCTACGGGAAGAAACTGGACTGTCTGGCATCTGGTCGGAAAGTGAGGGTGGCTTTCTTATAGAGGTATGAGCAGGAATCATTGTTTACTGTGCTGGGGTGTGGAGCACAGGATGCGGAGACACGCTGACTGGCAGCCATTGCTGTTTACTGCATCCTGGTGATTCCCTGAGACCCCATCCCACCCAATTGACAAACCCACCCAAACTGTGCACAGCGGCTTTTGCATATGAATGACCTGCCCTTTCACAGCTTAACCTAACAAATTTGCAGCCAGGCCAGACAGATCCAAAATTCCCAAACCCCAAACAAAGAGGAGAAATCTGCAGATCTCCCTATAGTTCTTGCTGAGTGGCCTCAGACAGTAGCTGATTTGTACCTCCTTGAAGGTCCAGGAGCCAGTGTACCTAGTGGTCAGTGTGAGACAACATCAGATTTCAACTCTTTATATCCATAAGCAACACACTCAAGAGGCAGATTCAGTGAGCACCAAAGCCACACTGAAGCAAGTCCTGCCCCATAAGGGTGTCTTCTGCACAGCAGTTCTTCCATTAAAGATACAGCTGATTCTCACAGCCAATTGGCCTGGAGGTCAATTCCTCCCATTGTACCAACAGCAATCAAGGCTTAACTACAATAAGCCTGTGCACCCAGCTCACAAAGAGGTGCACCAAGGATGTCCACCTCAGATGATTGGGGAGACTGAGCTACTGGGCCCTATAGGTCACCTACCACACAAAGCTACTCTATCAACACAGGGAAGCAGCCAAAATGCAGAGACAAAGAAACATGTCACAAATGAAAGAAATGGAGGAAAGCAAACTTCTGGATATAGAGTTCAAAACCAGTTATAACGTTACTCAAGAATCTTCTAGAAACTGCCAACTAACTTAGTAAGACCTCTGAGGAACTTAGTGAGACTTTCAAGGATCTTCATGAGAATGCCAAAAAAGAAAAAGAAAAAGAAAAGGACCAGTCAGAAATTAAGCATACACTGTCTGAAATAAAGAATAATATATAGAAATTCAAAAGTAGATTAGAGGACCCCAAGAATCAAACCAAAGATTTGAAATATGATGAAGCAAGAAATACCCAACCAGAAAAACAAAAAGGCCAAAACCAGTTGGGCTCAGTGGATAGAGCGTCAGCCTGCGGACTGAAGGGTTCTGGGTTCGATTGCGGTCAGGGGCATGTACCTTGGTTGCAGGCATATCCCCAATGGGGGGTGTGTGGGAGGCAGCTGATCAATGTTTCCCATCAATGTTTCTAACTCTCTATCCCTCTACCTTCCTCTCTGTAAAAAAGTCAATAAAATATATTTTAAAGAAAAGCAGAAAAACAAAAAGAAAAAGAATTTAAAAATGTGATGATAGTGTAAGGAGCCTCTGGGACAACCTCAAGCATACCAACATCAGAATTATGGTGTGTCAAAGAAGAAAGAGAACAAGATATTGAAAACCTATTTGAAGAAATAGTGACAGAAAACTTTCCCCACCTGGTGAAAGAAATAGACTTACAAGTCCAGGAAGCACACAGAACCCCAAACAAAAGGAATCCAAAGAGGACCACACCAAGACACATCATAATTAAAATGTCAAGAGTAAAAGACAAAGAGAGAATCTTGAAAGCAGCAAGAGAAAAACAGTTAGTTACCTACAAGGGAGTACCCATATGACTATCAGCTGATTTCTCAACAGAAACTATGCAGGCCAGACAGGAGTGAAAAGAAATATTCAAAGTGATAAATAGCAAGACCTACAACCAAGAATACTCTACCCAGCAAGGCTATCATTCAGAATTGAAGGTTAGATAAAGAGCTTCACAGATAAGAAAAAGCTAAAGAAGTTCATCACCACCAAACCAGTATTAAATGAAATGCTAAAGGGTATTCTTTAAGAAGAGAAAGAAGAAGAAAAAGGTAAAAAAAAAATATGAACAAAGTGACAACAAATACATATCTATCAACAAGTGAATCTAAAAATCATGTGAATAAAAAGTCTGATGAACAGAATAAACTGATGAATATAATAGAAAGGGAGTGGACTGACAATTCTTGAGGGAAAGAGGCATGAGGGGTATGGGAAGAGATTGCACAGAAATCTTACATCTATAGATGAGGACAGTGAACAGTGAAGGGGGGAAAGGGCATGGGGAGCTGTGGGGTGGGGGAGGGAGAAACATCTGTAATAATCTGAATAATAAAGATTTATTTTATAAATAAATAAATAGAGTAATTTATCTTGCAGTTTGAACAGAGGGGCTGTTTGAACCAGAGGAGCTTACAAACTTAGAATTTAATTACTAGGTGCTTTTTATAAATTTTAGAAGGCCACAGCAAAAAAAAAAAAAAAATGAAAGAAAGGCTTTTTTTTTTCTTACTCTCCCACTCACAGTCATGATTATTAAGTACAGCTAAACCTCAATCAACATGGTCTGAACCGTACATGCCACTTACGTGTTTTGTCCCCCCAATAAATATATTTTTTTAAAAATTTTTGGAGATTTTCTACAATTTGAAAAATACTTGCAGATGATCAGTATGATTTTTTTCAATAACATTTTATTTTCTCTAGTATATATAACCTATATAATAAAAGCCTAGAAGGGAGAATCCAAGGTGGCAGCATAGGTAAACACCTACACTGCTGCCTCGCACAACAATTTCAAAACTACAACTAAAAGACAGAATGGACATTATCCAGAACTACAGGAAAGATGGCTGAGTGGAAATTCTACTACGAGAAGGAAAGAGGGGCTTACAGAGACCCAGTGGAGCTGCAAAAAGCTGAGGTACAGAGACACGCCCATGGAGAGAGTGGGTGCCAGAGAACCTGGCTGGCTTTCTCTGGCGGGAGGGAGATGGAGACTCTCAAAGGCATTGAACCCCTTATCCTACGACACTAAACCCCACATCCAGCCGAAACTCATACGGGGGAGTTTGGACTGTGAAAAGGGAGAAGTGCACGGAAATTTAGGGGAGTCGCAAAAGATCAGAGGTCTGGTGGTGCACACGACACTGCGAGCAGAGGACGGACTGCTGATTGTGCCACTGGCTTTCATGAGTGGGCAGGAGACAGACCCTTTCAACTGTGTCACTGCTAACTCCACTAAACCCCAGTTTCAGGCAAAACCGTGGGGACCCAGACTCATATGGTCCCTGAGTGCAGGGGAGCAGGAGGGGTAGCAGTCTAGAGGCACTGTGAGAGAGCGCACAGGGACTGCTCCAGCGATTACCCAGTCACGTGAGACTCAGGGGCCATGGAGGGCGGGGCCGACTGGAAGGCAAGGCGGTCCCTTAAGCCCTGAGACTCCACCCATCTCAAGCTCAACAGAGAGGCTTTTTCAGCTTTGCAAGTCTAGTACCATAAGGCTGAATCCAACACAGAAGTTCTCCCAGCAGTGTGAAAATGCAGAGACAAGGGAAGGGATCACAAACAAAAGAAATGGAGGAAAACAAATGACTGGATATAGAGTTCAAAACCATGCTTATAAGGTTTTTCAAGAATATCCTAGAAAAGTTGGATAAATTTAGCGAAACCCAAGAGGAGATGAAAAAGGACCAACTAGAGATGAAAAAGGACCAACTAGAAATTAAACATACACTGACTGAAATAAAAAATATTATACAGAGACCTAACAGCAGACTAGAGGAAGGCAAGAATCAAGTCAAAAATTTGAAATATAAAGAATCAGAAAACACTCAACTGGAAAAGCAAGAAGAAAAAAGAATCCAAAAATGTGAAGATAATGTAAGGAGCCTCTGGGACAGCTTCAAGCGTACCAACATCAGAATTGTGGGGGTGCCAGAGGAAGAGAGAGCTCGAGATACTGAACACCTATTTAAAGAAAAAATGACTGAAAACTTTCCACATCTGGTGAAAGAAATAGACTTACAAGTCCAGGAAGCACACAGAACCCCATATAAAAGGAATCCAAAGAGGACCACACCAAGACACATCATCATTAAAATACCAAGAGCAAAAGAAAAAGAGAGAATATTAAAAGCAGCAAGAGAAAAACAGTTCATTATCTACAAGGGAGCACTCATATGACTGTCAGCTGATTTCTCAACAGTAATGATGCAAGCCAGACAGGACTGGCAAGAAATATTCAACATGATGAATAGCAAGAACCTATAACCAAGAATACTCTATCCAGTAAAGCTATCATTCAGAATTGAAGGGCAGATAAAGAGCTTCACAGATAAGAAAAAGCTAAAGGAGTTCATCAACTCTAAACCAGTATTATATGAAATGTTGAAAGGTACTCTTTTAGAAGAGGAAGAAGAAAAAGGTAAAAGCCAAAAAATTATGAACAACAAATACATATGTATCAACAAGTGAATCTAAAAATTAAGTGAATTAAAAATTTGATCAACAGAATAAACTGGTGAATATAATAGAATCAGGAGCACAGAAAGGGAGTGGAGTGATAATTCTCAGGGGGAAAGGGGTAAGGGGTGTACAGGGAGAGACTGGACAAAAATCATACACCTATGGATGAGGTCAATGGGAAGGAGGTAAGTGTAGAGGGTAGGGTGGGAACCGGGTGGAGGGGAAAAAAGAGAAACAAATATAATAATCTGAATAATAAAGATTTAATTAAAAAAAATAAAATAAAAGCCTAATATGCTAAATGTCTGGTCGACTGGTTGGCTATTCAACCAATCAAAGTGTAATATGCTAATGATATGCTAAGATTGCTCAACCATTTGCTATGATGTGCACTGACCACCTGGAGGCAGACAGTCAACTGTTCAACCAGTCACTATGACTTGCACTGACCATGAGGGGGCATATGCTCCAACTGGTAAGTTAGCTTGCTGCTGGGGTCCAGCTGATTGGGACTGAGCAAGAAGTGCTGGACATTCCCTGGAGGCCTCCAGCATTCCCTCCCAGCTGGCTAACCTCCCGTGTCCCTCCCCAGCCTTGATCAGACACTGGTGGGGTCCTCAGGCTGGCCAGTGCCTTCTCACAATCTGGGACCCTTTGGGAGATGTTGGAGAACTGGTTTTGGCCCGATCCCGCAGGCCAGGCTGAAGGACCCCATTAGTGCACAAATTTGTGCACTAGGCCTCCAGCATAAGCAACAATTATGGCAGAACAACTGAAGTGATCTGCACACTGACTACCAGGGGCAGACGCTCAATGTAAGAGCTACACTCTGGTGGTCAGTGCGCTCCCATAGGGGGAATGTTGCTCTGCAAGAAACCGGGATCATGGCTGGCAAACTCAGCTGCCACAGTAGAAGCCTCTTTCGACTCCACAGCAGCAAGCATAGTGGGCCAGGATGAGCACAAGTGGTGCCTGGCCCCAATTCGGGCTCCTCCCTGGCTGCCTGCTACTTGGCACACTGCTACATTTCTGAGAGTCTTGGACTGCGAGAGGGCATAGGCTGGGCTCACAGGGCACCATCCCCCAGTGCATGAATTTCATGCACCATGCCTCTAGTACATATATATAATACATAGAATAAATGAAATATGTGTTCATTGACTGTTTATGTTTTTGGTAAGGCTTCTGGTCCATAGTTCACAATAAGTAGTTAAGTTTTGGGGAGATCAAAAGTTATATGCAGCTGAAACTGGTTTGGCTCAGTGGATAGAGCGTCAGCCTGCGGACTGAGGGGTTCCAGGTTCGATTCCGGTCAAGGGCATGTATCCTGGTTGCGGGCACATCCCCAGTGGGGGTTGTGCAAGAGGCGGCTGATCGATGTCTCTCTCTCATTGATGTTTTTAGCTCTCTATCCCTCTCCTTTCCTCTCTGTAAAAAATCAATAAAATATATATTTTTAAAAAGTTATATGCAAATTTGTTGTTGTTGTTGTTAATCCTCACCCTAGGACATTTTTTTCCATTGATTTTTAGAGAGAATGGAAGAGGAAGGAGAGAGAGAAACATCAATGTGAGAGAGACACATCCACCAATTGCCTCCTGCATGCACCCCAAGCAGGGTTGGTGAGCAAACAACCAGGTATGTGCCCTTGATCAGAATCGAACCTGTAACCCTTTGGTGTGCAGGATGACGCTCTAACTGCTGAGTACACTGGCCAGGGCTATATGCAGATTTTTTTACTGTGGGGTGGGAGGTTTGGTGCCCCTAACCTCTGTGTTGTTCAAGGGTCAACTGTAGTTACATTGTATTTAAGCTCCTCCAAAGGGGTAAGAAGTCCTCTGCTAAGATGTAGAGTACCTTTGTGTAAACTACGAAAATCTGTGGGCAGGAGCACACAGCATTTACAGGAATGGGCTATGTCACAGGACTAGGTTCAAATCCCAGCTCTGCTAGGTGGGCAGCCTTGGGTGTGTTATTCAGTTTCTCTGAACCTCAAAGTTTGCTCCTATAAAACATGGAATGACAACAGTAGTGGAAGGTTGTGTGGGACTGTGGTGGGACCTGGAGATGTGTATGAAGGAGAAAGACAGTGCCTGGATAGGAGAAGCACTTCTGACTCTTAACTATCTGCCTAATAAAAGAATGACATGCTAATTGACCATATCTTCACAACACCCACCAACCAATCAGGAGTGAGTATGCAAATCAACCCAACAGAGCTGGCAGGTTAATTTGCATACACAGGCACTGAGCTGCCAGGGTCAGGGCATTCCACACCACCCCAGCCATTCCAGCCCTCTGGGCAGTGTGGGAAGGCAGAAAGGCAGCTCCAGGCCAGAACAGAAAGATGGCTCCAAGGTGGCTCTGACCAAAGCTAAGGCAGTGCCAGCAGCCAGGGGAAGAAAGGCCCATTCTTGCATGAATCTTCCTGCATTGGGCCTCTAGTTAGTTCATAATTGTTGTTGTTATTCTATGAGGTCCCACACTTCAGTAGGAACTTGAATTCCTCTGTATCTAGAAGGCAGGACTTACTATTATTTCTATTTTCCAGATGGGAGATCACGACTCAGAGAGACTGAACCTGAGAGCCTAGAGCTATAGAGCAATGGGGCGAGCATTTCATCCAGCTTGCCTACCTCCCCAAATCCTATGGCCTGCTCCTGAACCCTGACCAAAGAGGAAACCAGGCCATGAAGAGGAAACCAGGCATATGGTCTATGAATGGTGCAAGAGGGGACAGATTCTATGGCTGGGCCCCTATTACAGCCAAAGTTCTTTGCTCTTTTTTTGGGTTCCAGGACAATGGTTCCTTGTGTCCCTGCAGTTGGCATGTCACTGACCCCAGTAGGTGACCAGGCCTCTTTCTTCCTGTCCTGGGCTGCAGACTCTCCAGCTCTTGGGCTGTTCTCATGGCTAGTTTGGCTGCTGCATGTGATTTTTCATTCATTTACCTCAAGATGGTGTTTGACTTTGAGGGGCATAGAGGTCAGAGGGGGATGAAGAAATGGGTGGAAAAAGGGAAGGGGAAATCTAAGTGACTACATATACAAACTGAGGACAAAAGAGAATTTTCTTTTTTTTAATTGATTTTATTGCTGGAGCCCCATTTTGTCCATTTGGGGATGTATGTTTCTGGGATACAATTGACAAATGGTATCCAAAAGTTTAGTAAATAGCCTTTGACTCTGAAATTCTACTTTTAAGATTCAATCCTAAGAAAATAAACAGTTAATCAAAGTTTTAACAACAATTTTATTTATAAACACATATATACATATATAGTATTGCATATAGAACATATAATAATATATATTATATTATATGAATACTAGAGGCCCAATGCATGAAATTCATGAAGAGTAGGCCTTCACAGTCATGGAAGCTGCCTGGATCCTTCCCTCACAGCCACACAGCTGCTTTGACACTGAAGCTGCAGCCCAGCTTCATTTGGAAAGACATCCAGAAAGATGTCCAATTTAATTAGCATATTATGCTTTTATTATTATAGATAGTTATATATTATATAGAGTTACATATTATATATGTGTGCAATATAGTTATATATTACAGTTATGTATAATGCAGTTATATGTATTATAAAAATAAGAATAATAAGCAACTTAAATATGTAATAATAGAATATTGCTTAAGGATATAATGCTGTGGTCATGTAATGGAATACCATATGGTCATTGTAATAAAAGGATGAGATAGTTTTGCATTTATTGACATGGAAAAATGTTTACTATCATGGCACAAAAACAGTTGATTAGGAAAAGAACCAATTATAGGTAAAGCTAGTTAATGAGAGATGGGAACTATGGGAGAAAAAAATGTAAGGGACACGAAGGATCAAGTTAGGTATTCTACTAGAGAAGTTTCCAGAAGGAACTAGAATGGTCAATAGAGAACATTCTGGAAGAACCTAGACTGTCAATAGAGAGTGTTCCAAAAGTAACTGGAATGGGCAAGCTCTAAGTGGCACGAATTGTCTCTTTTGCTCAGCCCTATATTGCCAGTATCTAGAATGGGGCTTGTTGCTTAGTAGGTGCCCAATAAATAGCTATTATCAATAAAGACTACTGAGGAAAAGAATTTTAAGTAAATAATGAGTAGGAATTTCCTAAAGAGTAGGAAGTTGATTATCTGTTCAAATTAGCTTCCACCTAGAAGGTACAAGTTTTGAGGAGGGAGGAAGAAGCATCGTGTTTAAAAAAGAGATGGGCTGAAGCTTCTACATTGGAGAGGAAGATTGCTAGAGCTTTCCCTGCTTGTACTTGAGAAAGCCAAGGGTTCTCTATCCACCCCTCCTCTATGGGGGACTAGATGTCTTCTCTGGAGAAACCAAATATTCCAGAGAAAACACCTTACTTTCCCAGGAAATCTCTTCAACTTCAATGAAACTGCCCACTGATATGATCACCTCCTGCCCCAATCATTTTAGCCTTCATATGACACATATATACACTGAGTGGCCCAATTATTATGATCTCTGAATGCATAATAATCTGGTCACTCAGTGTATACCCTATATAATAAAAGGCTAATATGCAAATTGTCCCCTCAACCAGTTTGACCAGCAGACAGGCCAGCCAACCTCCCATGTCTCCTCTCCCTGGCCAGGCTGGCTGGATCCCACCCATGCACAAATTCATGCACCGGGCCTCAAATATCTATGAGTGGCCAGATTATTATGTGTTCAGAAATCATAATAATCTGGCCACTTAGTGTAAATATAGAAGCCAAGCAATTAGAATGATCAATGACTGGAATGACCATAACGACCAGTTGCTATGATGAACACTGAGCCAGCCAACCAGCCCAATGGGGTGGGACCAGTCAGCCAACCTCCTCAGCCCCTCCTCTGAGCCAACCAGCTCCGATCAGCCCTGATCAGTACTGGCTGGCAGGACTCTACTTGTGCACAAATTCATACACTGGACCTCTAGTTCAAATATAAGATTTAAGGAAACCTCCAAAATGGAAAGGCAGTGATTAGAATAAACATAGGAGGGAACCCCCAACTAATTCAAGAAAACAAAATAATGCAGGAGGGGAAGCAAGGTAACTCCACAATTATCTTCAGAGAAATAGCAGAAGATACAGCATACTGATTAGATCAATCAGAGAAGAACAGAATGCTGTTTTTGAAATAAAAAAGAGATAAATATATACAATGGAATATTTAAATCTTGCCATTTGTGACAACATGGTTGGACCTATTATATTAAATGAAACAAGTTAGACAGAGAAAGACAAATACAGTATGATTTTACTTATATGTGGAATCTAAAACACAGAACAAATGAACAAGCAAAATAAAACAGAAACAAATTCATAGATACAGAAAACAAACTGCTGGTTGCCAGAGAAGACAAGGAGGTGAAGGAATGTGCGGAAAAGGGGAAGGGGAAATCTAAGTGACTACATATACAATCTGAGGACAAAATCTAAGTGACTACATATACAATCTTTTTTTATTGATGAGAGAGAGAGAGAGAGAGAGAGAGAGAGAGAGAGAGAGAGAGAGAGAGGTCAATTTATTGTTCCACTTATTTATGGATATGTGCCCTGACCAGGGATCAAATCTGAAACCTTGGTGTATCAGGACACTGCTCTAACCACCTGAGCCACCTAGCCAGGGCCAAAAGAGACTTTTCTAAGCAAAACTGGAAACTCTAGATGACAAAAGATACCACAAAATTTTGAAGTCAATAATTCGGATGGCACAGAACATGTACAAATTAAGAAAATGAGAATCCAAAAGGTAAAAAGGGACAAAGAATGTGAATGAGCAGTACATAGAAAAGTAAATCCAAGTCACCAAAACCATATGGAAAGGTGCTCAAGAGGGTTAGGGGCCAGGAAATTAGATAATTGTGAAATACCACTTTACTCAAACTAGCAAAATATTCATTTTATTCTTCTCAATCCTCACCTGAGGATATTTTTCCATTGATTTTTAGGGAGCATGGAAGAGAGAGGGAAAGGCAGAGAGAAACACATCAATTGGTTGCCTCCTGCACGAGCCCGGGGCCCTTAGGTCTGCAGGCCGATGCTCTCTCCACTGAGCCAAACCGGATAGGGCCAAACTAGCAAAATATTTAAAAAGTGGTAACTTATTGCTTGTGAGGCTGTGAGGAAAAGGATACATTGCTAGTGAGAATGTGCTCTCCAAAAGGATTTGAACACTTCATTCTGGCAACATCTATTTTGGATATAAATCCTTTCTCAGATACAGTGGTACCTCGAGATACGAGTGCCCTAACATGAGATTTTTGAGATACGAGCCATCGAGCGAGCGATTTTTTGCTTTGAAATACGAGCAACATTTGAGATACGAGTAATCGCGCGGATCGGCCGGCTGCAACAACCCACCAGTTTACCTCGACTCGAGTGTCTCATAGTTGCCCACGCCTCAGTCAGTGTGCTTGTTTACCTCGTTGTCAAAGCATCTTTTGTGCATTTACATACTTTATCACATTTCTTTTTATAACCATGGGTCCGAAGAAAGCTAGTGGAAAGGTCAGTGCTCAGAAGAGGATGATGTCTATTGAATTAAAGCGTGAAATCATAGAAAAATATGAGCAAGGTGTGCGAGTGGCTGACTTGGCGAGGCAGTACTTCAACGATATGCACTGTGCTTAAACAGAAGGAGTCGATAAAGGGTATAACGCCAGCTAAGGGCATTACAATAATTTCTAAGCTCTGTAGCTCTCTCCATGAAAAGATGGAGAATCTACTGATGGTGTGGGTGACGGAGAAGCAGCTTAAAGGAGATACATTAACACAGGGCATCGTATGCGAAAAGGCACGAGCGATTTATGGTGATTTGCTGGAGCAGACCCCGCGCACTTCCACGGACGAAGCATCGAGAGACTCATTTAAAGCCAGTAGAGGCTGGTTTGATAACTTCAGGAAAAGGTCTGGCATTCACTCCATCGTCAGGCATGGTGAGGCAGCAAGTTCAGATGTGAAGGCAGCTGAGGATTACCTCGAAACTTTTTCCAAACTGATAGAAGCCAAAGGATATATCCCCCAGCAAGTCTTCAACTGTGACGAGACAGGGCTTTTCTGGAAGAAGATGCCGAATAGGACTTATATAGCAGCAGAGGAGAAGGCGATGCCAGGCCACAAACCCATGAAGGATAGGCTAACTCTCGCACTGTGCGCCAATGCGAGTGGTGACTGCAAGATCAAGCCTCTGCTCGTATACCATTCGGAAAACCCCAGAGTCTTTAAGTCACATAAGATTTTAAAAGATAAACTGCAAGTTATGTGGAGGGCAAACCCGAAGGCATGGGTCACCAGGCAGTTCTTTGTGGAGTGGGTAACCTGGTTTTCGGCCCCTTTGCTAAGAAATATCTACAGGAAAACAACCTAACCATGCAAGCCCTCCTCGACCTCGACAATGCTCCTGCTCACCCACTGAACCTCGAAGATGAACTCCTCGAAGAGTTCAAGTTTATAAAGGTTGTCTACCTACCTCCCAACACCACTCCTATCCTGCAGCTCATGGATCAGGAGGTGATTTCTAATTTTAAAAAGCTGTACATCAAGCACCTGTTCTGGCGCTGCTTTGAGGTGACGGAGAACACAAACCTGACCCTTCAAGAGTTCTGGAAGAACCACTTGAACATCATGATATGCCTCAGAATTATTGATCAGGCCTGGTTGGGTGTGACAACGAGGACTTTGACCTCTGCATGGAAGAAGCTGTGGCCTGAGGCCGTAGCCGAAAGGACCTTCGAAGGATTCGAACCCAAGGTGCCAGTGGAGGAGGACATAGTGTCTCTGGGAAAATCCATGGGCCTGGAGGTGGATGAGAGAGACGTGAATGAGCTCGTCGAGGAGCACTCTCTGGAACTCACCATGGAGGAGTTACAAGAGTTGCAGTCTCAGCAACATGCGGAGGTGCTCCAAGAAATTGGTTTCGAGGAGGAGCCAGAGGTGGAGGAGATCTCTACAAGTGAGATAAAGGAGATCTTAGGAATGTGGGAGAGGGTGTCACACTTCGTGGAAAAGAAACACCCCGAAAAAGTTGCTACTGGTCGTGCATCAGAGCTGTTCAATAAAACTTGCCTCACCCATTTCAGAAACATTCTGAAAGGGAGGAAGAGGCAAACCTCATTGGACACGTTTATTTTGAAATCGGACAAAACTGCAAAGACCAGTAGCAATTAAGTTCAGTGAAGATTAGTTAGGTTACATTCAGTTTAGGGATAAAGTGTAGTATTAAGAGTGTAACGAGTAGATAAATATACTTTATAAAACCAGTTTATTCCTTTACATTCTCTTTTATTATGTTTTTATACAATATTTGTCATTTATAAATACATTTTTCTTATTAAAAAACACATAACAAGAACAACTGGGGTGGCATTTTGGGGGCTGGAATGGATTAACGGCATTTCAATTGATTTCAATGGGGAAATTTGCTTTGAGATACGAGCAACTTGATATACGAGCAAGGTTATGGAACGAATTGAACTCGAGGTACCACTGTATGTGTTTTATAAATATTTTCTTTCAGTATGTGGTCTGTGACTTTTGATTTACCATTCTCTCAACAGCATCTTTTTCAGAGGAGAAGTGTTTAATTTTACTAAAGTTTAATTTTTTACTTCATGGATTATGCTTTTTAAAATATTGATTTGAGAGAGAAACATTGATTTGTCATTTCATTTATTTATATGTTCATTGGTTGCTTCTTGTATGTGCTCTGACCAGGGATCAAACCCACAACCTTGGTGTATCAGAACAACATTCTAATCAATTGAGCTATGTTGCCAGGGCTCATGAATCTTGTATTTAGAAACCCATTATCAAAAACCCATGGCCATCCTGTTTTCTCCATGTTTCCTTCTGGAAGTTTTATAGTTTTGCTTTTTACATCTAAGTCTACGGTCCTTTGTGTGTGTGTGCACTAAAATAGATATAATATATACCTTACCACTTTAATTATTTTAAGTGTACAATTCAGTACATTCACAATGCCATGCAACCATCACCACTATTCCCAGACCTTAAATAAAAAGTTGTTTTAATTATAGTTGACATTATAGAACTTTTTAATCATTCCTAACAGAAACAGTACCCATTAAACAATAACTCCCCCTTCCCCTTCCCTGCACCCTCTAGTGACTTCTATTCTGCTTTATGACTTTACTAGAGGCCCAGTGCACGAAATTCATGCACAGGTGTGGTCCCTAGGCCTGGCCAAAGATCAAAGCATGACTGCCTGGAGTGGAAGGGCAGGTCCCAGCTGACCTTTGGGCCCTGGGTAGTACCTGGGCTCCCAGACCCCCACACACCCCCCTCTGCCTGAGTCACATCACGTGAGTCCCCACATGGAGATGTGGTGAGCACATACGAATGCCATGGGCCAGGACATAGTGTGGGTTTCTGGGCAACCCAGTAGCACTGCACAGAAGCCGAGCAGGCAGCGAGCTCTCTCCCAGCCAACCTCGAAGACCAATTCCTGTGTGAACCCATGGGGAGCCCAACCAGCCCCTATGGTCCCTGTGGCTGTGGCCCCAGCTCACCTGGAAGAGGCCACACTGGTGCGGGGCAGGCTCCTCGCGGGTGCCTGGCACCTGAGCGCAGGGGCCTTCCCCAGGGTGTAAGCCCTGGTGTCCTGAGGAAGGATAGCAGGGGGAGTAAGAGCGAGCTCAGCAGCCACCCACCCCCAATTTCCTGTCCCAGCCTGGGGCTTGGCCTGATCAGGCAATCAGGGCCTGTCAGCCACTAGTCACTGTCTGTAGGGCGACCAGCAGCAAGGCAATTGGCCCCCCACTCGCACCTGCCTGTTTACCTGCTCCACCATTCCACCTTGGACTTGCTCTCATCGGGCTGATGCGCCTCCACTACTGCCTGCTGCCAATGCTGTGACACCAATGCCTGCCATGTTTGGTGCCACCCCTGGTCGTCAGTGCGTGTCATAGCGAAGGGTTGAACTCACAGTCTAAAGACCACTTGAGGAGATAATTTGCATATTAGATTTTTATTATATGGGATAATTTGCCTGTTTTCTAGGCACCACATTATGATCCACTTTGAGTTCACTTTTTTTGGAAAGGTATAAGGTCTGTGTCTAGATTTCTTTATTATTTTGCAAATGGACATCCAATTATTTCAGTACCATCTGTTGAAAAGACTGTTCTTTATACATTAAATTGTTGGAGCTCTTTTGTCAAAGATCAATTAACTATATTTATCTGGACCTATTTCCAGGCTTTTTATTCTGTTTCATTGATCTATGTGTCCATTTTTTGTGTGCCAGTCCCATGCTCTCTTGATTACTGTACATTTATAGAAAGTCTTGATATTGGGTAGTGTCTGTCCCCTAATTTTGTTCTTTTTCAGTATTGTGTTGGCTTTTCTAGGTCATTGCCTTTCTGTTAAACTTTAGAATCAATCTATTGATATCTACAACCTGACTAAAATAAATAAAAATTAAAAATATATAAACCCTTTACCCAGCAATCTCATTCCTAAAAATCTTTCCCTTAGAAATAAAATCAAAGTCAGATACAGAAAGATAAATACCATATGATCTTACTTATATGTGGAATTTTAAAAAACAAAATAAACAAACAAAACAAACTCATAGATACAGAGAACAAACTGATGGGTGTCAGAGGGGAAGACATGGAGAGGATGGTGAATGCTGAGTGAAAAAGAGGAAGGGATTAACAAGTACTAATGGGAAATGCAAAATAGTCAGGGGAATGTAAAGTACAGCTTAGGGATTATAGTCAATACTATTGTGTGGTATCTATGAAGTGTTCCTTCCTTAGGTATATAAATGTCAAATCACTATACTGCATACCTGAACTAATAAGCCAACTGTAATTGAAAAAAATTTAAAGTTTTTACCACCATAAAAGAAGAAAATTGTGGGGAGGGCAATAGGGGGAAAATAATAAATAAATTAAAAAGAATAATAAATTTTAAAAAATAAAGAAAATTAGAAAAATGTAAAAAAAGAAGAAAATCATCAGCACATATGGTAATAGAAATAAAAATATTTATTGCAGGATTTTTGTTTGTGGTTTAGTAGCAGAGGGAATAAAATGTGTAAACCAAGTGAAAACCTATCAATGGAAATGTGGTTGAATAAATTCTGGTTCATCAACATCATGGAAGATTAATTATAGTTGATGGAACTAAAAGAGGACTCAACAAGGTTGATGGAACCAGGGGACTCAACAAGGACTGAGTCACATATTTGTTGCCTGTTGGGAATGTCTAAAAGCATTTTTCCAAACCTTCCTGAACAGCCATAGGCTATTCCTCATTCTGACAATGGACCCTTCCTTTTTATTAACACAAATTGTCCTAAGGCAAGGTGGAGATAAACACTTCAAAGAGTAGGGTCCCCAGAGTCCATTGTCAGAATGGGGAATAGACTAGGCTCTTCAGGTGTTTGATCAGTAGAAGGCAATAACATGTAGATTAAGATGCCCTGAGCTGTCTGGCAGCAATCATTTGGGGAAATGCCTTTAGCCATTCCCAACAGGCAACAATATATTTGACTCATACTTGTATTCAATGAGCATGGAGAACAACCTGGTAGGAAGCACCCTGGATGCTTATCTTGAAGAATATAAGAGGAAGTAAGAGAAAAAGAGATGTTAGTTTGCTCCTTCACAGTAGTTGAAAATAGTAACTTTTCTCTCAACTGGCACTGCCCCCATAGAAATATATGTAATCCATATATACAATCTTAATCAGATTTTAAAAAATAAAAACAAACAGGTGAAATTTTAATAATATAATTTACTTAGCCCAAGGTGCCCAAAATATTATCACTTTATGTCATAGATATTTTAAAAAGCATTAATGAGGCATGTTACATTCTTTTTTCTCTTACACAGTCTTCGAAATCTAGTGTGTACTTTACACTTATGTCTCCATTCTGATTGGCTACCTGTGGCCATTGGCCATCCTCTGAGCACTGCAGTTCTGAAGACAATCTCTAGGAAAACTTGAGTGCCTCCTAATGACAGGTCAATTAACTCTACCCTTTAGGCAACTTGGTTCAACTCAAACATAAATCAGATTGTGTGGCTTTCTGTCTAGAACCTTCCATGGCTCCCAGCTACTGCCAGGTCACACTTGCACTCTCAGGTTTGGCTTTGAAGGTCTCTCCAATTTGAGTCCTGCTCACCTCTTCACAGATAATTTCCACTTCTCCCCCCAAGCCACACTGGACTTGCCCACCATTCACTCCTTCATCCATTCACTCACTCATCATTGGTTCATTGAATGTTCACTGAGGATCTAAGAGATACCCTGACACATGAATGGCTTCTGAGAGTCAGTGATGCTTGAGCTTCTGGGTCCAACAGTTGGCACTTCACTGACTGTATCCTTGGGCCTCTGGCTCCACATCTGACCCCGGGCATCACATCATGCCTTAATTGTGGGATTATTAAAGGAACTCATAATATAAAGCACCTGGAATACAGTAGGTGCCTAATAAATGTTGACTGAACTAATGGCATCCTCAAGGTTTGGAGGGAATAGGAGAAAGCTACAAGTAGAAAATCTGATAGTGGCTGGAGGATAGATGAGGCCATAGGGAGACAGGCTGGGCAGATACTGGAGGTCCCAGAGAGATGGGTGCAAATAGCAGGGCTGGGGAGGGGGAGTGCCTGGGTTCTTCCTCCACCACCAGCAGTACTGGCCTAGTGGTCCCAATCTTTGCAGAACCCACTTGCAATCAAACCCTCAATGGCTCCTTGCTGATCTTGGAATATTGAGAAATTTCCCAGACTGCCCAGACTCACCTCTCACTCTTCTCTCCCTCTGGTCCTTGTGCTGCAGCCATTCAACTGACTTATTCTCCATTCTCTCCATTGTACATTTGGCAGAAAGGCTGACTGTGGTAGCAATGGAAGGAGGTGGGGTCGGAGGGAGAAAACTAATGAGAGAGACCATATGTTGATAATTATTAAAGCTAAATGAGGGATCCCTAGAGGTTCACCACACTGTCTATTTCTGCTTGTTTAACATTTTCCATAAAAAAAAAAGATTTCTAGCCTGGCTGGTATAGCTTAGTGGTTGAACATCGACCTATGAACCAGTCACGGTTCAATCCCAGTCAGGGCACATGCCCAGGTTGCAGGCTCAATCCTTAATAGAGCGTGTGCTGGAGGCAGGTAATTGATGTTTCTCTCAACAATGTTTCTATCTCTTTTTCCCTTCCCTTCCTTTCTCTCTAAAATCAATAAAAATATATGCTAAAAGATATTTCTAAAGGCCCTGCATGATATTTGGCATGAGATGACACCTGTACTGAACTACTTCCACAGCACTCTCTGAAATTACATATGTAAGTGACTACGTAAATTACAGTTCAGCTCACCAATGTAGTCCTCCACAAAATGAAAGAAGATAAACAAGTTCTTTCCAAGCAAAAGAAATTATAAGAAAGAAAGAAAGAAAGAAAGAAAGAAAGAAAGAAAGAAAGAAAGAAAGAAAGGACAAAACAATGTATATAGGTGCTGACATCTGTGGTTACTGTTAAAGAATATGTGTATATGTATCAAAGAAACACAAGCTTCTCTTCCTGCCCCTGCCCAGGAGGCTGAGGGTTTGGGCTTTGTGACCTGGGTTCAGATCTGTTTGTGCTCTTTACTGGCTGTGGGGCTGGGACCAGTGACTTGGGAGCTCTGTGCCTCAGTTTCCCCCATGTGTATAATGCGGAAGATAGCAGCACAGCCTGCCTGGGGATCTCTTGTGAAGGTCCATACAGTGAGCACTCTGTGAACTAGGGGGAGGGGTTGTCATCCCCAGAGAACAGGACTCAGAGTCCAGCTGCTCTCTTTGCCTCTTGCAGCCCAAGCCTGACCTTCTTAGGAACTTCCCGAGACGTGCTTTTGTCCCAGGCATATGGCCAAACTCCCTGCCCATATACTTCCTCCTCCCAGAGCTCATCTCTTTCTTATGCTCAGACAAAGAGGATTCTGTCCCCAAGCCATCCAGCTTAGGCAGACCCAGAGCACCCCACACAGCATAGGCTGGAGGCAGACAGCCACCCATGCCCCTTTATCCTCAACTTGACCCTGTGCTCTTAGGCACCATCTCCCCTCCCTCATTCCCCATCTCCATCCCATCCTTAGGCCTGTGTTAATGGACATTTGAGAGTCTCCTGGCTCAGGACACATACACTCAAGTCCTATCTAATGGAGAGGGGGGGCACTCCAGAACTGCTCAGAAGTTCACGGGAGGATGGTTTGACTCATTCATTCACAATGACCTTACTGGGTGATAGAGTGTGAGTGTGCTCAGGGTGACATGAATGACATGACCACATGACAAGACAGGTGGAAATTTATAGGAACTGAGGGTGATGGAGAGAGAGTGTGACAAAAACAAGTGTCACTGTAATTTTAAAAAATTCTGCTGATTGGGTTGATGTTAGTAGGGAGGTAGTGATATGGTAACAAAGGACAATGAGGGGACAGCGTATGAAAATGACAGGTGAGGAACACCTGAGAAACTACAGCTGCAGCACCCACTGAATAGCCGGGGGACCCAGAACAACGCTCACCAATTGGGGCAGACACTCAGAATCAGAAGAGCTCCACACGTCACATGGAAAAGAGAGAGAACTACATAACAGACACCCAGAGAAGAAAGACCAGGGGCAGATGAAAAAACAGCCCGCATATGAAAGAAAAGCAGGCATCACCAGAAAAGAAAGTAAATGAAATAGAAGCAAACAACCTGCCAGAGAAAGAGTTCAGAGAAATGGTCATAAGATGGCTGAAAAGAATGGAAGACAAATTTGACAATATGAGTAAGAACCTAGAGGAAATTATAAAGAATCAAGAAGAAATGAAAAATGACATCACTGCTGTAAAGAACTCAATAGAAAGCATCAAAAGTAGACTAGAAGAAGCAGAGGACCACATTAGTGAGCTAGAAGGCAAGGTAGAAAAAAATACCCAAGTACAGCAGCTTCTAGAAAAAGAATTAAAAAGCAAGAGGAGAGCCTAAGGGAACTTTGGGATAATATGGAAAAAACAACAACATCTGCATAATAGGGATTCCAGAAAGAATGGAAACTGAGCAAGGAATAGAAAAGCTGTTTGAAGAAATAATGACAGAAAACTTCCCTGATATAGAAAAGAAAAAAACAGCACACAAATCCAAGAAGCTCACAGAGTCCCAAGCAAAATGGACCCCACAAAACTGACACCAAGGCACATTATAATTAAATTGGCAAACACCAATGACAAAGTAAGAATATTAAAAGCAGCCAGAGAGAGATAGAAAGTTACCTACAAAGGAACCTCCATAAGACAAGGAAATGATTTATCAACAGAAACTCATCAGGCTGGAATGAAATATACAAAGTCATGCAAAGAAAGGGTCTGAATCCAAGAATACTGTACCCAGCAAGGCTTTCAATCAAAATTGAAAGTGAAATCAGGAGCTTCACAGACAAAAATGGACTAAAGGAATTATTACCACCAAACCAGCAATGCAAGAAATGTTAAAAGGTCTTGTAAAAAAAAAAATAGGAAGCAAAGAAGGAACAAAGGGGTAAAGAATAAAAATGGCAACAGATAAGTACCTATCAATAACTTTAAATGTAAACGGATTAAATGCTCCAATCAAAAGACATAGGGTAATGGATTGGATAAGAAAACATGACCCATATATCTGCTGTCTACAGGAAACCCACCTCAGAAAAAAAGAAACACACAGACTGAGGGTGAAGGGATGAAAGACGGTTTTTCAGGCAAATGGAGATGAAGAAAAAAGCTGGGGTTGCAATACTTATATCTGACAAATTAGATCTCAAAGTGAAGGACATAACTTCCTGGAGGATATCCTATGACAGCAATATAATCATAGTAGGAGACTTTAATACCCCACTGTCACCACTGGACAAATCCTCTAAACAGAAAATCAGGAAAGAAACATCAATCCTAAATGACTCACTAGACCAGATGGAATTAGACATCTTTAGAACATTTCACCCCAAAGCCACAGAATATACATTCTTCTCCAGTGCACATGGATCATTTTCAAAGATAGAACATATGTTGGGACATAGAAAAAGTCTTTTCAAATTCAAGAAGACAGAAATCATATCAAGTATTTTTTCAGATCACAGTGGCATAAAACTGGAAATCAACTACAATAAAAACAATAGAAAGAAATCAAACACATGGAGACTAAACAGCGTGCTATTAAACAACGACTGGGTAATTAGAGAGATTAAGGAAGAAATAAAAAAACATCATGGCAACAAATGACAATGATAACAAAAGAATACAAAATTTATGGGACACAGTGAAAGCGGTCTTGAGAGGGAAGTTCATACTCTACAAGCCTACTGCAAAAAAACAAGAAACAATGGTAATAAATTACTTAATCCCACAACTCAAAGAGCTAGAAAGAGAGCAACAAGAAAAGCGGAAGGAAGGAAACAGTAAAGATCAGAGCGAAGATAAATAACATAGAAACTAAAGAAACAATTCAAAAGACCAACAAAACCAAGAGCTGGTTCTTTGAAAGGATAAACAAGATTGATGGACCTCTAGTCAGGCTCACCAAAGCAAAGAGAGAAGACCCAAATAAACAAAATCAGAAATGAAAGAGGAGAAATAGGAGGAATCCAAGATGGTGGCATAGGTAAACAACTACACTGCTGCCTCCCACAAGAATTTCAAAACTACAACTAAAAGACAGAACGGACATCATCCAGAGACACAGAAAAGCTGGCTGAGTGTAAGTTCTACAGCTAGAAGGAAAGAGAGGGGCTCACAGAAACCCAGAGGAGCTGCAAAAAGCTGAGGTACGGAAACGCAAGTGCTCAGAGAGCAGGTGCCAGAGTACCTGGCTAGCTTTCTCTGGCGAGAGGGAAACGGAGTCTCCCAATGGCATTGAACCCCTTATCTTAGAACACTAAACCCCAGATCCAACTGAAACTCATTCGGGGGGAGTTTGGACTGTGAAAAGGGAGAGGTGCACGGAAATTTAGGGGAGTCGCAAAAGATCAGAGGTCTGGTAGCACGCCCTGCACTGTGCAGAGGACAGATTGCTGATTGTGCTGCTGGCTTTTGCGAGGGGGCAGGAGACAGACCCTCTCAACTGTGCCACTTCTGACTCCACTAAGCCCCTGTTTCGGGTGAAATCCTGAACACCTAGACTCCAGTGGTCCTGGTACGCAGGGGAGCTGGAGAGGCAGCAGTCTAGAGGCATTGCGGCGTGCGCGCACAAGAACTGCTCTAGTGATTACCGAGTCAGGTGAGACTAAGGGGCCGTGGAGGGCGGGGCCGACTGGAAGGCAAGGCCATCACTTAAGCCCTGAGACACCACCCATCCCAAGCTCAACACAGGCTTCTTCGGTTTTGCAAGTATGGTATCATAAGGCTGAATTCAACACAGAAGTTTTCCCAGCATAGTGAAAATGCTGAGACAAGGGAAGGGATCACAAACAAAAGAAATGGAGGAAAAAAAAACACGACTGGATATAGAGTTCAAAACCACATTTATAAGGTTTTTAAAGAATATGCTAGAAAAGATGGATAAATTTATCAAGTCCCAAGAAGAGATGCAAAAGGACCAACTAGAGACACTGACTGAAATAAAATATATTATACAGAATCCTAATAGCAGACTAGAGAAAGGCAAGAATCAAGTCAAAAATTTGAAATATAAAGAAGCAGAAAACTCTCAACTGGAAAAGCAAGGAGAGAAAAGAATCAAAAATTGTGAAGCCTCTGGGACAGCTTCAAGCATACCAACATCAGAATTGTGGGAGTGCCAGAAGAGAGAGAGCAAGATACTGAAAACCTATTTAAAGAAATAATGACTGAAAATTTCCCACATCTGGTAAAAGAAATAGACTTACAAGTCCAGGAAGCACACAGATCCCCATATAAAAGGAATTCAAAGAGGACGACACCAAGACACATCATAATTAAAATACCAAGAGAAAAAGACAAAGAGAGAATATTAAAAGCAGCAAGAGAAAAACAGTTCATTACCTACAAGGGAGCAACCATAGGATTGTCAGCTGCTTTCTCAACAGAAATGATGCAGGCCGGACGGGAGTGGCAAGAAATATTCAACGTGATGAATAGCAAGAACCTACAACCAAGAATACTCTATCCAGCAAAGCTATCATTCAGAATTGAAGGGCTGATAAAGAGCTTAACAGATAAGAAAAAGCTAAAGCAGTTCATCAACTCCAAACCAGTATTATATGAAATGTTGAAAGGTACTCTTTTAGAAGAGGAAGAAGAAAAAGGTAAAAGCCAAAAAATAATGAACAAAAATACATATCTATCAACAAGTGGATCTAAAATTTAAGTGAATTAAAAATTTGATCAACAGAAAAAACTGGTGAATATAATAGAATCAGGAGCACAGAAAGAGAGTGGACTAATAATTCTCAGGGGGAAACGTGTGAGGGGTGTACAGGGACAGACTGGACAAAAATCATACACCTATGGATGAGATCAATGGGAGGGAGGTAAGGGCAGAGAGAGGGGTGGGAGCCTGGTAGAGGGGTGCTATGGAGGGGAAAAAAGAGGAACAAATGTAATAATCTGAATAATAAGGATTTAATTTTTTAAAAAAGGAGGAGAAATAACAACAGACCCCTCTGAAGTATAAAGGATTGTTAAAAAAAATATTATGAACACCTGTATTCCAACAAACTGGACTACCTGCAGGAAATGGACATATTCCTAGAAAAATAAAACCTTCCAAAACTCAGGCAGGAAGAATCTAAACATCTCAATAGGCCAATAACTATGGAAGAAATTGAAGCAGTCATCAAAAAGCTTCCAGCAAACAAAAGCCCAGGACCAGATGGCTACACAGGAGAGTTTTACCAAACATTCAAGGAAGAATTAAAACCTATCCTCCTCAGACTATTCCAAAATATTCAAGAAGAAGGAACACTTCCAAACACCTTCTATGAAGCCAGCATCACCCTAATACCAAAAGCAGATAAAGACAACACAGTGAAAGAGAATTACAGGCCAATATCCCTCATGAGCATACATGCCAATATATCCAGCAGTACCTCAGAAAGATCATACACCATGACCAAGTAGGATTTATCTCAGGAATGCAAGGATGGTGCAATATCCGCAAATCAATAAACATGATACATCACATAAAGAAATTGAGAGATATAAATCACATAGTCATATCAATTGATGCAGAAAGAGCATTTGACAAAATCCAACACCCTTTCTTGATAAAAACCCTCAACAAGGGGGGAATAGAAGGATCATACCTCAACATTATAAAAGCCATATATGATAAACCCACAGCTAACATCATACTCAATGGGCAAAAACTAAAATCATTTCCCCTAAGAACAGGAACAAGATAGGGATGCCCATTCTCACCTCTCCTGTTCAACATAGTATTGGAAGTATTAGCCACTGCAATTAGACAAGAAGAAGAAATAAAAGGCATCCAAATTAGAAAAGAAGAAGTAATGCTGCCTTATTTGCACATGACATAATACTGTACATAAAAAACCTAAAGGACTCCATGCAAAAACTAATAGACTTAATAAATGAATCTGGCAATGTAGCAGGATACAAAATTAATGCCAAAAAATCTATGGCATTTCTATACACTAATAGTGAAATTACAGAAAGAGAGACTAAAAAAGCAATTCCATTTACCATCGCACCAAAAAATTAAGATACCTAGGAATAAACCTAACTAATTAGGTAAAAGACCTTTATGCAGAAAACTACAGGACACTGAAAAAAGAGATAGAGGAAGATGTAAACAGATGGAAGAGCATACCATGCTCATGGATTGGGAGAATCAACATCATTAAAATGTCCATACTACCCAAAGCAATCTATAGATTCAATGTACTAACTATTAAAATACCAATGACATATTTCACAGACCTAGAAAGAACTCTCCAAAGATTCATCTGGAACAAAAAAAAAAAGACCCCTAATAGCCACAGCAATCCTGAGAAAGAAGAATAAAGTAGGTGAGATCTCAATACCAGATTTCAAGCTATATTACAAAGCAACTGTTCTCAAAACAGCCTGGTAATGGCACAAGAACAGACACATAGAGCAATGAAATAGAATAGAGAATTCAGATATCCACCCAAACCACTATGCTCAATTAATATTTGACAAAGGAGTCATGAACATAAAATTGAGTCAGACAGTCTCTTCAATAAATGGTGTTGGGAAAATTGGACAGATAAATGCAATAAAAAATAAAACTAGACCACCAACTTATACCATACAGAAAAAATAAACTCCAAATGTATACAGGACTTAAACATAAGACAGGAAACCATAAAAATACTAGAGGAATCCACAGCCAGCACAATCTCAGACATATGCCAAAAGAACTTCTTCACTGATACTGCTCCAAGGGCAATGGAAGCTAAACAAAAAATAAACAAATGTGACTACATCAAAATACAAAGCTTTTGCACAGCAAAAGAAACCATCAACAAAACCCCACTGTATGGGAGAACATATTTGCAAATGTTATCACTGATAAAGGTTTAATCTCCAACATCTACAGCCAACTTATACAACTTAATAAAAGGATGATAAATGATCCAATAAAAAAGTGGGCAACGGACCTAAATAGAACCTTTTCGAAAGACGACAGAAGGAAGGCCAAAAGACACATGAAAACATGCTCAAAGTCACTAATTATCTGAAAGATGCAAATCAAAACCACAATGTGATACCATCTCACACCTGTCAGAATGGCAATCATCAACAAATCAACAAACGACAGTTGGTGAGGATGGGGAGAAAAAGGAACCCTTGTGCAGACTGGTGCAGCCACTATGGAGAACAGTATGGAGTTTCCTCAAAAAACTAAAAATGAAACTCCCATTTGACCCAGCAATCCCACTTTTAGAAATATATCCTAAGAAACTAGAAACACCAATCAGAAAGGATTTATGCACCCCTATGTTCATAGCAGCACAATTTACAATATCTACAATTTGGAAACAGCCTAGGTGCATGTCAGTAGATGTGTGGATCAGAAAACGATGGTACATCTACACAATGGAATTCTATGCTGCCATAAAAAAGAAGGAATTCTTACCATTTGCAGCAACCTGGATGGAACTGGAGAGCCTTATGCTAAGTGCAATAAGCCAGTCAATAAAAGAAAAACACCACATGATCTCACTCATTTATGGATAATAAAGAACATTATAAACTGATGAACAAAAAGATAGATACAGAGGCAATAAAGCATTAAACAGACTGTCATATTATGGCAGAAAGGTTAGCGAGAGGTGGGTTAGATAACAGATCAACCAAAGGACTTGTATGCATGCATATACGCATAACCAATGAACACAAGACTCTGGGGGGTTAGGGCATGTCTGGGAGGGGGGGGCAATGGGAAGATATGTATACATGTAATACATTAATTAAAAAATAAAATAAAATAAAATAAAATAAAAAATGATAGGTGACCGTGTAAAGGCAGTTGCAGTGAGAGATGATCACAATAAAACAGTCTATGACAGGCCTGGCCGGTGTAGCCCAGCAGTTAGCGCAGTAGACTTCTTCTCAAAAGGGGCAGGGGTGGGGATGCAGGAGGCAGCCAAGTCATATGTCTTTCTCACTCCTCCATATTTCTCTCTCTCATTCTTCCACTCTCTAAAAATCAATGGAGAAAGTATCCTTGGGTGAGGATTAATAAAAAAAACCCACAAAAAAAAAAACAGTCTATGACAGTGTGATGGAGCAGGGATAGATGATGAGTTAGGAAGCAAACAGCGTACAGAACCTTTGCCATGTACTTGGCTATCAGGTGACTCAAGTGACCTTTCTCTGGGTCTGGGAAATGCCCCCTTCAGGAGGCAGATCCACAACAGAACCTCAAGACACAGGGTCCCCATTTTCCCAGCCCTCTCTCAGCAAGGAGCGGGTACACATTCCTCATCCCCAGTTGAGTTTCCCACATCACCCTTGGAATTCTAGCCTGAGGGAGCAGGTGGAGGCTTGGAAGGATGTGGGAGAGCTACTAGGAGGGCCTCCCCTGGGTAAGAGCTGAGGCCTGCAAGTCTACCTCTCCTCCAGGCCACCTCAAAACTGAGCCCAACCTCAGGGCCACCTCCAACTCAACTTCTCTCTAAAAAATGCTGTCCCCTCAGCGCCTCGCTCCAAGCTCCAAGCATCCGGAGCCCCCCACCCCAAGTCTGCTTTGTGCTCCCTCCCATTTCTCCAGCCCCGCCCCCCATTTCCCCCAGAGTCCCAGGTCCTGGCCTCTGGGAAATTTTGGAGGTGCAAACGTGACCTCCCCTAACTCCTGCCTTCCCAGCTGCCTTCTCCATTCGGTTCCTGCTCCAGTCCCTGGCGCCCACTAGTGGGGCCCTGAGAGAAGACTGGGGAGCCGGGATGGGGAGGAACAGGGGGTTGATTCCCTGAGTTGGGCACAGGTCTTGGGACACGCGCTGGCGGGAGGGGCACAGCACGGACGGAGCCTGGCCTGAGGGAGAACGCGGCCTGCGGGCTCTGGGGCACGCACCCCTCCACGCTTCCTGCCTGGGCCGCCTGCGCCATCCCTGCTCATTTACCAGTATGTGATGCGGGACTCCAACAGGCCAGGCCTGAAACACCCTGGAGAAGCATCTTAGAATGCAATGGGCCTGGACACCTTGGAAGCAAGAGGGGGTGCCTTGCCTAGCGCCCTCCCCCACAAAGCTGACAAGGCTCCCTCCCTCCTCTGAGAGTCATCCCAAGGCCCAGAAAGGAGCAGCCACTGTAGCAGTGCACACAGCACACTCCCCCACCCAGGGCCCAGTCCCGTTTCTGGTCCTGAAAGTGGGACCTGAAAGCCTTCTGCCCCCAGAGCCCCCTGGCTTCTTTCCCCTCCATGGTCATGCTCCACCCTCTAGCCTTTGCCCACTCATCTCCTCCACCAGAAGTAGCCCTATCGTCCTGGTCTTCCCCTTCCTTCAGGACCTGGAGAGAGCCAGCCACCTCCTGGGGGAGCGTGCCCCTGATCTGTTTCTCCCCGCTCCCTTCTGCCTGAGTTTCAGCCCCTGCTCAGCACCTCACTAACTGTATGATGGCCTTAGTTTGCTCATCTGTGAAGTGGGCACAAAAGCTGGCCCTTTCTAACAAAGGGTGGGTATCTACACTGGGAAGTTCCCACATCTGCCTGGTGTCCCTGCCCAGAAGGTCCAGCTGCCTCCCATAGACTTACCACCACCCTTCCCAACCCACTTGGCCCTCCCAGGCAGAATTCCCCATCCAACACCCACACCTGCCCTTGCTCCTCACACTTAAAGCCCTTCAAGGGCTCCCATTGTCTTTAACTCACACGTGGACGCTCCATCACAAAGCTGTGCACTCTTGTAACACTGGCCTGCTAGTCCTGCTCTTTCCTATACTCAGTGCTCCATGCCCTCTCACCTCGGTTCTCACTGTGAATGTCTGCCCCAGCACCCTTCTCTTGGTGAACTATCTCTGAACCATAACACCTCCTCCGACTATTCACTTCCAGGCACAGGGTTGGATCCCTACCTGGGCTCCCACAGGCCCGAGGTAGCTGTCCCCACTGCTCCTGGTTCTCCTGGTGCCCCAGGCCAAGGGCTTCTCCTAGATTAACTCTGCTTCCTGTCCATAGCCTCTGATACGTCATGGTCTGGAGTGTCTGAGCCTGGCAAGGAGAGGAGCCAGTGGCCTCATCATGGCCTGGGGCCCGCTGGCTCTGCTCCTGCTGGTCTGGGTGGCCCTGTCATGCATGGTGGGTGTCCAGGACCACTGGAATGTACCATAGCACCTGCAGGTTCTGGCTATGTGTGCAGGCATGGCAACCCAGGTATCTTGTAGGGGTGCATGGTACCCAGGATGCTGGAAGGTTCCAGGGTGTGGGGGCTGCTGCCTGGACCCCTGCAGGATCAGGCCTAAACTGGCTGTCAGACATCTCTCTTATAATCCGGAATCACTGGCTCCTAACCCCTCACTTGCCTGCCTGCCTGATTGCCCCTAACCACTCTGCCTGCCAGCTTGGTCACCCATAACTGCCCTCCCCTGCTGGCCTGTCACCCCTAACTGCCCTTCCCTGCTGGTCTGGTTGCCCCTAACTGTCCTCCCCTGATGGCCTGGTCACCCCTAACTGCCCTTCCATGCTGGCCTGTCACCCCTAACTTCCCTCTCCTGCTGGTCAGCCCCTAACCACCCTGCCTCAGCCCCTGACACCATGGCTTTGTCTAGAAGGACGTCCAGAAGGTTGTCTGGAAGATGTCCAGTCTAATCAGCATATTACCCTTTTATTAGTATAGATTAGACAGGAATCTATAACCATCATCCAATCAGTCCAACTTAACTCTGTACATCAAATGTTTTTCAAGAACCTACAGAGAGCCCTAGCTGGTTTGATTCAGTGGATAGAGGATCAGTTTACCAATTGAAGGATCCTGGGTTTGGTTACAGTCATGGGCACATATTTTGGTTGCAGGCTCTATTCCTGCTCCTGCCAGTTGCAACCAATAGTTGTCTCTCTCACATTGATGTTTCTCTCTGTCTCTCTCCCTTCTTTCTATTCTCTCTAAAAGTCAATGGAGGGGGAGAAAATGGCGGCGGAGTAGACGGATGCCTCTGGAGCTTTGTCGCTGGGCAGAGGGAGAGAGAGCAGCTGAGAGTCGCATTGGGAGTGTTTTTTGGCAAGCTGGGAGTCACTTGTGCTCCAGGAGAAGGTGAACTGCTGGAAGAGGCTCTCCCGGCCAGGCAGCCCCACTGCCACGGGGCTTTTGTTGGCCAGAGCCACCAGCGCGAACAAGGAGCCTGAGCCATCTTGCAGTGGGAGGTGGATGTCTGCGGCGCTCTGAAGCCTTCGGCTGGGCACCCATCGAGCAGCCAGGGACCAGGGACCCAGAACACTGCTCTCCAATCGGCGCAGACACGCGGCAGAACCAGAGATCCACAGAGCACACGGACAGGTCAGATTGCGCCTGAGATAAGGGGGAGGTAGATGTCTGCCGAGACCTGAAAGCTGCGGCTGATGGAGGCTCCCACAGAGCAGCCGGGGACCCAGAGCGTGGCTTGCGGAAGGGTCAGATTTCGCCTGGGTCAGGGTGAGGTCTCCTATCCCCCCCCCCCCCTCCGCACAACAGAGACGCGCACACTGTGGGAGCCGGGCTGCGAGGTGGTCAGGGCGTGATCCCTGAGTGTGAAGGCAAACCCTCTGAGCTGTTGACAGAGGAGAGCTCTGGAAAACGACTCGTTTTTTTGTTTTTTGTTTTGTTTTGTTTTGTTTGTTTGTTTGTTTGTTTTCTGGGGCAGAGGGACAGCCTGGGAGTTACTACAGTGTCCCGGCTGCAAAACCCCCACAAACTGACTTTGAGAACCACAGAGTAGCAGGATCTGAGCACAGCCTAGAGAGGTCCTGTGCTTTGTCTCAGAGATCAATTCCGAAACACTGCCACCCAGTGGATGACACACAAATTGACTCTGGCATAACCACAAAAGAATAAAGAGATTAAAACACCAAGAGGGGAACACAGGGAGGTGCAGTGCCTTCCCTGCTGGGAAACAGGAGTGCCAAGCAGAATAATAGTGGAAGTGAAGGACCATTCTATTTTTCTTCTTTTTTTTATGTTTCCTTTTTTCTTTTTTCTTTTTTTTAATTTTTAATTTTTTATTTTTCATATTCACATATTTTAATTAAAAGAATATTTTTTTCTTTCCACCTCAATTGATTTTACCTTTATAATTATTACATTGTTGTTTTAAACTAGTATTATTAATTACTACTAGTACCTAACCGTTTTGGGAAAAAAAAACACAAGTGTCATTTTGTTTTCTCTTTATTTTATTTCGGGATTAGAGTTCTACATTGTCCTCCAGAAGAAGGTGAACTGCTGGAAGAGGCTCTCCCGGCCAGGCAGCCCCACTGCCACGGGGCTTATGTTGGCCAGAGCCAACATTCTATTTCCATCTTTCCTTTAGCATAATTTTACTCCAACTCAACTCTACCTTTATGCCAACACTTTCCTCCTAACTTTCCCCATTTTGTTGTCTTGTTTTTCTTTCCCTTTTCCAACTTTAGATTCTCCCTATTTTTCTCTTTACCTGGTTAAAATTTCACCCCATTTATATATCTAATTTTAAATCCCCTACTACAAGTCCACACAAACCTCTCTCTTCTTGTCTTCACTAGCCAAAAAGTTGTTTTTTCTCTATGTCCTTTTGTTGCTATTTGCCTGAAAAGTGATTATATTGATTTTTTGAAAATTTTTTGTGAATTGTTTTGGTTTATTCTACTTGTTTTATTTTGGTTTTTGCTTGCTTTGTTTTCTACCTCCCTCTTTCCTCACCTCCCTCGATAACAGTTGCTATTTGCAATTTGACTTAATCTCTAGGTACTGGTTGCTGGCCTTTATTGGGATTAGTGACTGTTCTATTGGAGTTGTCTCCTGACATCTATATTTTGTTCCTCTTTTTTCTCTTATGCACTCTCCTTTCTCTCTGACTTTTTTCTCTTCCTCTTTCCTACTCCTTCTTCTCCTTTTTATTTTCTTATTTTATTTTATTGTTCATTTATTTATCTTTTTTTTCTCACTCTCCCAATTTGATTTTGGCATTTCTTTCTTTTCTTCTTTCCTCATTTTCCTCTTCTTCTTTCTCTATTTACCCGTAATTTGTCCTTCATTGGTGGTCACCTTATTTGTGATTATTAACATCTTGAATACATTCCTACTCAGTGCCTTGTGTGCTGTACCTGGTCGTGTTCTAGTTTGTGCCTTTCAATCAACGTAGGAGAGAGAACTACATAACCAGACACTCGGAGAAGAAAGACCATGGGCAGAAAAAGAAACAGCCCACATAAGACACAAAGGCAGGTTTCACCAGAAAAGGAAGTAAACGAAATAGAACCAGAAAAAAGCCTACCAGAGAAAGAGTTCAGAGAAATTATCATAATGTGGTTGAAAAGAATGGAAGACAAATTTGACAATATGAGTAAGAGCCAAGAGGAAATGAAGAAGAACCTAGAGGAGGTGAAGAAGCAGCAAGAAGAAATGCAGAATAATCAAGAAGAAATGAAAAATGACATCACTGCTATAAAGAACTCAATAGAATGCATCAAAAGTAGAATAGAAGAAGCAGAGGACCGCATCAGTGAGCTAGAAGACACGGTAGGAAAAAATACCCAAGTTTAGCAGCTTCTAGAAAAAAAAGTTAAAAAGCAAGAGGAGAGCCTAAGGGAACTTTGGGATAACATGAAGCAAAACAACATCTGCATAATTGGGGTCCCAGAAAGGGTGGAAACTGAACAAGGATTAGAGAACCTGTTTGAAGAAATAATGACAGAAAATTTCCCCAATATAGAAAAGAAAAAACCCACACAAATCCAAGAAGCTCACAGAGTCCCAAGCAAAATGAACCCCAACAAACCAACACCGAGGCACATTATAATTAAATTGGCAAACACCAATGACAAAGTAAGAATCTTAAAAGCAGCCATAGAGAAACAGAAAGTTACCTACAAAGGAACCCCCATAAGACTAGCTACTGACTTCTCAACAGAAACTCGTCAGGCCAGAAGGGAATGAAATGAAATATACAAAGTCATGCAAAGGAAGGGTCTGAATCCAAGAATACTGTACCCTGCAAGACTCTCAATCAAAATTGAAGGTGAAATCAAAAGCTTCACAGACAAAAAAGGACTAAGGGAATATATTACCACCAAACCAGCAATGCAAGAAATGTTAAAAGGTCTGCTGTAATAAAAAGAAAGAGGAAACGAAGAAGGAACTCGGGGGTAAGGACTAAAAATGGCAACAAATAAGTATTTATCAATAATAACTTTAAATGTAAACGGATTAAATGCTCCAATGAAAAGACATAGGGTAACCGATTGGATAAGAAAACATGATCCATATATCTGCTGTCTGCAAGAAACCCACCTCAGGAAAAGAGATGCACACAGATTGAGGGTGAAGGGATGGAAGATGGTATTTCAGGCAAATGGAAATGAAAAGAAAGCTGGGGTAGCAATACTTATATCTGACAAATTAGATCTCAAAGTGAAGGACATAACAAGAGATAAAGAAGGACACTTCATAATACTAAAGGGAACAATCCAACAAGAAGAAATAACTCTGGTAAACATATATGCACCCAATATAGGAGCACCTAAATACATAAAAAAACTCTTGGAGGATATTAATGGAGAGATTGACAGCAATACAATCATAGTAGGAGACTTTAATACCCCACTGTCACCACTGGACAAGTCCTCTAAACAAAAAATCAGCAAAAAACATCAATCCTAAATGATTCACTAGAACAGATGGAATTAATTGACAGCTTCAGAACATTTCACCCCAAAGCTACAGAATATACATTCTTCTCCAGTGCACATGGGTCATTTTCAAAGATAGACCATATGTTGGGTCATAAGAAAAGTCTCTTCAAATTCAAGAAGATAGAAATCATATCAAGCATTTTCTCAGACCACAGTGGCATAAAACTGGAAATCAACTATAATAAAAACAATAGAAAGAAATCAAACACATGCTATTAAACAATGACTGAGTAACCAGTGAGATCAAGGAAGAAATAAAAAACATCATGGCAACAAATGACAATGACAAAACAACAATACAAAATTTATGGGACACACTGAAAGCAGTCTTGAGAGGGAAGTTCATAGCCCTACAAGCCTACTGCAAAAAACAGGAAGCAATGGTAATAAATTACCTAAACCTACAACTCAAAGAGCTAGAACGAGAGCAACAAGAAAAGCCCAGTGTACTCAGAAGGAGGGAAATAGTGAAGATCAGAGCGGAGTTAAACAACTTGGAGACCAAAGAAACAATTCAAAAGATCAACAAAACCAAGAGCTAGTTCTTTGAAAGGATAAACAAGATTGATGGACCCCCTAGCCAGGCTCACCAAGAAGCAAAGAGAGAAGACCCAAATAAACAAAATCAGAAATGAAAGAGGAGAAATAACAACAGACCCTGTGGAAATACAAAGGACTGTTAAAAAATACTATGAACAACTCTATTCCAACAAATTGGAAAACCTGCAAGAAATGGACATTTTCCTAGAAAAATATAACCTTCCAAAACTCAATGAGGAGGAAACCAAACATCTCAATAGTCCAATAACTATGGAAGAAATTGAAGCAGTAATCAAAAAGCTTCCAGCAAATAAAAGCCCAGGTCCAGATGGCTACACAGGAGAGTTTTCCAAACATTCAAGGAAGAATTAAAACCTATCCTCCTCAGACTATTCAAAAACATTCAAGAAGAAGGAACACTTCCAAACACCTTCTATGAGCCAGCATCACCCTAATACCAAAACGAGACAAAGACAACACAATGAAAGAGAATTATAGGCCAATATCTCTCATGAACATAGATGCCAAAATCCTCAACAAAATTCTAGCAAACCGGATCCAGCAGTACATCAGAAAGATCATACACCATAACCAAGCAGGATTCATCCCAGGAATGCAGGGATGGTACAATATCTGCAAATCAATAAATGTGATACATCACATAAACAAATTGAGAGATAAAAATCACATAGTCATATCAATTGATGCAGAAAAAGCATTTGACAAAATCCAACACCCTTTCTTGATAAAAACTCTCAGCAAAGTGGGAATAGAAGGATCATACCTAAACATCATAAAAGCTATATATGATAAACCCATAGCTAACATCATACTCAATGGGCAAAAACTAAAACCATTTCCCCTAAGAACAGGAACAAGACAGGATGCCCACTCTCACTTCTCCTGTTCGACATAGTACTGGAAGTATTAGCCATTGCAATTAGGCAAGAAGAAGAAATAAAAGGCATCCAAATTGGAAAAGAAGAAGTAAAGCTGTCCTTATTTGCAGATGACATGATATTGTACATAAAAAACCCAAAGGACTCCATTCTTAAACTAATTGACTTAATTAATGAATTCGGCAATGTAGCAGGATACAAAATTAATGCTAAGAAGTCTGTGGCATTTCTATACACTAACAGTGAAATTATAGAAAGAGAAACTAAAAAAGCAATCCCATTTACCATCGCACCAAAAAAATTAAGATACCTAGGAATAAACCTAACTAAAGAGGTAAAAGACCTTTATGCAGAAAACTACAGGACACTGAAAAAAGAGATAGAGGAAGATGTTAACAGATGGAAGAGCATACCATGCTCATGGATTGGGAGAATCAACATCATTAAAATGTCCATACTACCTAAAGCAATCTACAGATTCAATGCACTACCCATTAAAATACCAACGACATATTTCACAGACCTAGAAAGAATTCTTCATAGATTCATCTGGAATAAAAAAAGACCACGGATAGCTACAGCAATTCTGAGAAAAAAGAATAAAGTAGGTGGGATCTCAATACCAGATTTCAAGCTATACTACAAAGCAACTGTTCTCAAAACAACCTGGTACTGGCACAAGAACAGACATATAGACCAATGGAATAGAATAGAGAACCCAGATATCCACCCAAACCACTATGCTCAATTAATATTTGACAAAGGAGGCATGAACATTCAATGGAGCCTAGGTAGCCTCTTCAATAAATGGTGTTGGGAAAATTGGACAGATACATGCAAAAAATTGAAACTGGACCACCAACTTACACCAAATACAAAAATAAACTCAAAATGGATACAGGACTTAAACATTAGAAGGGAAACCATAAAAATACTAGAGGAATCCACAGGCAGCACAATCTCAGATATATGCCGAAAGAACTTCTTCACTGATACTGCTCCAAAGGCAATGGAAGCTAAAGAAAAAATAAACAAATGGGACTACATCAAAATAAAAAGCTTTTGCACAGCAAATGAAACTATCAACAAAACAACAAGAAAGATCACTGTATGGGAGAACATATTTGCAAATGTTATCACTGATAAAGGTTTAATCTCCAAAATATACAGCCAACTTATACAACTTAATAAAAGGAAGATGAAGGATCCAATAAAAAAATGGGCAACGGACCTAAATAGAACTTTTTCAAAAGACGACATAAGGAAGGCCAAGAGACACATGAAAACATGTTCAAAGTCATTAATCATCCGAGAGATGCAAATCAAAACGCCAATGCGATACCATCTTACACCGGTCAGAATGGCAATCATCAACAAATCAACAAACGACAAGTGTTGGCGAGGATGCGGAGGAAAAGGAACCCTTGTGCACTGTTGGTGGGAATGCAGACTGGTGCAGCCACTGTGGAGAACAGTATGGAGTTTCCTCAAAAACTAAAAATGGATCTCCCATTTGACCCTGTAATCCCACTCTTAGGAATTTATCCTAAGAAACTAGAAACACCAATCAGAAAGGATTTATGCACCCCTATGTTCATGGCAGCACAATTTACAATAGCTACAATTTGGAAACAGCCTAGGTGCCCGTCAGCAGATGAGTGGATCAGAAAACAGTGCTACATCTACACAATGGAATTCTATGCTGCCATTAAAAAGAAGGAATTCTTACCATTTGCAGCAACCTGGTTGGAACTGGAGAGCCTTATGCTTAGTGAAATAAGCCAGTCAATGAAGGAGAAGCATCACATGATCGCACTCATTGGGGGATAATAAAGAACATTATAAACTGATGAACAAAAGGATAGATACAGAGATAGTAAAGCTTCAAACAGACTGTGAAATTACAGCAGGAAGATTAAAGTTAGGTGAGGTAGATAAGAGATCAATCAAAGGACTTGTAGGCATGCATATAAGCATAACCAATGAACATAGACACTGGGGGGTTGGG
>JAAGEH010000101.1:468935-485102 GCA_011751065.1 Lasiurus cinereus | reverse complement strand
AAAAAGAGGAACAATTGTAATAATCTGAACAATAAAGATTTATTAAATTTAAAAGAGGAAGTTTTTTATTTTGATGTAGTCCTATTTGTTTTTCTCCTTAGTTTCCTTTGCGCTAGGAGATATAGCCATAAAAATATTTCTCCTTGAGATATCTAAGATTTTGCTGTCTTAAGGCTGGCACAGGAGTTGGCCAAAAGCCCCCTCCCCCACCCAACCTTTGCCTTGACTTTTCCAAACAAGTCTGAGCCCCCAGGTTTTTACTGGAATCTTTATGTTTAGTCTTTAGATGTCGTAGCTTAAAGGACACTACAGATACATGTGTCTTCTCAAGGATGCTTATTCTTTGAATAGCATCTAGTAGTGAATTTTAGTTCAAGCTGTTGTTACAATAAAAGCCTAAGGAGGCAGGTAAATGGGGCTGTTTGGTTTCTCAAGTCAAGTAGTCCCTAGCTCTCTCTTTCACAGAAACATGTGTCAGAGTCTACATGTCATCCCAGGCAGGTGGTGCCCCATGTGAGGAGGAATGCAATGAGATGTGGCAGAAACCTTGAAAATGAAAAATAACTGTGTGGTAAATCATTGGAGCCCGCTTGGGATTTCCAAGTTTGAGGGAATTGTTTCTCAGCTAAGGAATTTACTATTTCTGTTATGATTCTTAAGAATGTAAGTATATTTTCCAATGGAAAAATAGGACTACTTCTGAAAGTAAGAAAAAAACTTTTCCCCATATTTGCTTAGGAAGCAAAGGTTTTATATATATTATTAAAATAGTTATGTTCATCAGGATGTTAATTACTTTAAATGAATAGATTACTTAATACTGTTTAATAATAATTATGTATATAATTATTATATAATCTTTTATACATATAAAAGATTATATGTATATATAATCTTTTTGTTTAATGTATTAAAGAGCCAAATTAACACTACCTTCCCAGGGTTTGAATTTTAAGAAGCTTTCCTTGACCTAGAATTGGCTTTGGATCATTCCAATGGGCTGTGGAATGCCTCAAGGATTTGCTTTCTCTCCTTATGAAGGAAAATTTTATACTTAAGGTATATGGGAAGGTCTGTCAAATAAGGAAATAATAGTTATATTCTATTTATATATATACACTAGAGGCCCAGTGCATGGGTGAGGTTCCTCAGCCTGGCTGGTGATCAAGGCTTACTGGGGGGCAAGCCAGCAGGTAGAAGGGATCATGGGGATAGGCTGACTGTCTCCCACGCATCAGGGCCATAAGGGGGACTGGCCAGCCGGGGAAAGGGGTTGCAGGAGGTTGGTCAGTCAGCTTCCTCTGGGGGCCTATGAGGGGGGCAGGCCAGCAGGGAGGAGGGACTGCAGGCAGTAGGCTGGCTGGTTCCCCTGCCCCCCGCATCAGGGCCATCAGGGGGGTTGGCTGGCTGAGGGGAGGGGCTGGGAGTGGTTGGCTGTGGAAGCACACTGACCACCAAGGGACAGCTCCTGCATTGAGTGTCTGCCCCCTGGTGGTTAGTGAGCATCATAGCAACTAGTTGACTGGTTCTGGTCATTTGGTTGTAATGGTCACTTAGGCTTTTATATATATAGATACTAAATAGATTCTAATATGCTTTCATCTATAGATAATTGTTATTAGTTATAATATTGTAGAATATTGTATTTTGCAGAAAGGATAAGATTCCATATCATTTGCATTATAATCAAATCAATAACTGTCATTTTAAATTTCTTATCATTTGGAGATATTGGTCTGTTATAATGCACTTGAAAAAAATTTCATCTTCTGAGGTATCATGGAAAAAGATTCTGACATTTTCAGATCATCCCCTCAAATCAGATGAAAATTATTAAAACTCTATAGAGTATCTGGATTTATTGAAATACTGGCAAGAAAAATCAGTAGAAATAGAATTTGATTATAGGACTAAATGAACTAAAAATAATTACAGTTTTTGTAATTATTGTTCACATAGCAATGTGTTTGTTTGCATGAATCCAATAAGAATTTGATTTCTTCATAACAAGACATAAGTCAGTTTCCAATTGTGTTTTTATTAACCAAAACTTTATTGGAATGTCACGTCTGAAAGAGAGACATGCCAGGACTCTGGATATCAGCAGAGAACTCTAAGGAATGAAGACTTTGAAGCCCATAAGCCCTTGGATAAATGGCCTGATACCTTGCTTGGTCACATGGCTCATGGTGGTCTTTCCAGGTAAGGAACGAAGGTTACTTTACTGAGAGAGACATGAAAGAACCTCAAGACACCTGTGGGGGATTCAACTTGAAGAATGCACCCCAATTCTGTAGGTATTTCAGGCAAAGCCAAATGGCAACTGTGTGTTTTGGCTTCTTTTCCCTAGGAATAAACTTTCTCATGAGATTCCAACAAAGTATATTTTTTAAATATAGTCTATGTAATCAATTATTATTCTTATTGTGTTCATGCAAACAATCAGGCCAAATTAAACTAGACTTAATATAGTAAATAGATTAGTGTTAATTTGGCTCTTTAATAAAAATGAGGGTGATTTTAGGAAGAAAAATTATTTCAACAGGAAATTATTAAAACGAAAATGCTTTTCTTCCACCAGACCATTTGTCATAATTCTTGCTGTTCTAACTTTTGTCCAACAATTAATAAATTTATAACACAGTTTTTCTTTCTTTTTCTTATATATATATTTTGTTGATTTTTTACAGAGAGGAAGGGAGAGAGATAGAAAGTCAGAAACCTCGATGAGAGAGAGACATAGATCAGCCGCGTCCTGCACGCCCCACAGTGGAGATGTGCCCGCAAGCAAGGTACATGCCCCGGACCAGGATCGAACCTGGGACCTTTCAATCCGCAAGCCGACACTCTATCCACTGAGCCAAACTGGTCTCGGCAGCATAGTTTTTCTTAACGAGGTAAGGAGCCCTACTTACACCTGGAGAATACCACCTCTAGGCACCAGTGCCACCCCCTTTTGTGCCCAGGCATCATCGCCTTCTGACAGAGAGCAAGGATCTCTTGGCTCTGAGAGAAACTTTCAACCCCTCATCAGCAGGAAGCAGTTTCAGAAGGAAACTGGCATCCCATTTCCCTGAAAGAATTCAGAGCCAAGATCCTTGAGGTGGGTGTGGTAGGCAGTTAGACAGACACGAGCAGAGCAAGGTTGATGGGCCAACTGAAGGAGAAATAGATGGAACCCTGATATATATTTCTCAACACTCCAACTGTTCTGGAGCTAGCAATAGAGGAACCGGTATAGAATTCACCTTTACATTTTGCTTTGTAAGAGTTAGGACACTTATTCCATTAAGTAATTGGAAAGAATTTATAGTTTTGATAATAGAAGATATAGAAGTGAAGTGAAGAAGAAAGTAAATTAACAAACTTAAGGGTTTGTGTAAGTTACAGAGGATCTATAAAGAATTAGAATTCAGGAAGTAAAAATAGTAAGAAGTGATATAGAGAAAGGAATATAACAGGAAGAAAAGATATTAGAGTAGGAATACTTAATAGAAGGCATTAAGAATAGAGATACATTTTAAAGGAAAAGAAAGTAAGTTGAGGTTATAAGAATGTTTATAAAAGTGATAGAAGGGTTATAAAGAGAAATATTAAAAGAAATTTACTGCTATAGTATAAGTAATCAGAGGGGGAAATAATAAGGGAGACCTATAATCTAATAGATAGAGCATCTTGTTAATCTGAAAAAAATAATCATATTCCTTTAAATCTTATAACACATATACTTAAGTGAATAGGGGGTTAAGTTTCTCATATGTGAATAAGAAGTTAATTTTTTCTTAAAGTTTCCTTTTCAAGGCCTGTGAAGCAATTGGGGAGGTCACTCAGTTGTGAATCCATCAAGCAGAACCGATAAGCATGGTCAGACCGACCCATCAGGAGTCAAAACATCATCTTATCACCTGATGACTACGATAGCTGATGTTTATAGACCCCAGGCCTGCACTTAGCTACATTCCTCCCCTTACCCTTTGCCCCTTTATAGTCCTGTTCCCTACACCTTGCTAGAAAGCAGGATTTAATGCTTGTAAGTCTCGTAAGTGCCCTGTCTTCTTAATCAGATTAATCATTACTGTCATTATAATTGTTTTTGTTTTTCTTATAGTTTGTAAAATGGGAATGCAGTAAACACACTTCACAGACCCCAACATTCCAAAGCAGAAAGCTCCCTGCCTCCCTCCCTCTGTCTTCTGCAGCCAGCAAAACAAAATAGCGGGAAATGTGGGGAGGTATGGGAGAGGAGTTGGCTGAAAGCGTGCCCTTTCCCCTCCCCCCACATCTGCCTTGACTTTTCCAAACAAGTCTGAGCCCCTGGGTGTTTACTGGAATCTTTATGTTTAGTCTTTAGATGTCCTTGCTTAAAGGACACTACAGATGCAGTGTCTTCTCAAGGATGCTTACCCTCCCTAATGATAGTACCTAATAGTTAATTTTAGTTCAAGCTGTTGTTACAATAAAAGCCTAAGGAGGCAGGTGAATGGGGCTGTTTGGTTTCTCAAGCCAAGCAGTTCCTCAGCTCTCTCTTTCACAGAAACATGTGTCAGAGTAATCATTCATCTCATGCTCAGGGTCTGCCGGTCAGCTTTGCACTGCCTAAGGTTTCTTCTAGGATTTTTATTTTTAAGACTTACATTTAACTCTTTTATCCATTTTGAGTTTACTCTTGCATATGATGTAAGTTGGTGGTCTAGTTTCATTTTTATTTCATGTATCTGTCCAATTTCCCCAGTGCCATTTATTGAAGAGACTGTCTTGACTCCATTGTCAAATATTAATTGAGCATAATGGCTTGGGTCAATTTCTGGGGTCTCTGTTCTGTTCCATTGATCTATATGCCTATTCTTATGCCAATAACAGACTGTTTTTATTATGATGGCTTTGTAGTATAACTTGATATCTGGTATTGTGATTTCTCCAACTTTGTTCTTCTTTCTCAAGATTGCTGCAGCTATTCCGGGTCTTTCTTGGTTTCACACAAATTTTTGGAGTATTTGTTCTTGGTCTATGAAATATGCTATTGGTATTTTAATATGGATTGCATTAAATCTGTAGATTGCCTTGGGTAGTATAGACATTTTAATGATGTTGATTCAACCAATCATTGAACACGGTATATTCTTCAACTTGTTTATATTTTTTTTAATTTTAAAATTAAATCTTTAGTATTCAGAGTATTACATTTGTTTCTCTTTTTTTTCCTCCCTAGCTCCCCTCGACCCAGTTCCCACCCCACCCTCTACCCTTACCTCCCTCCTGTTGACCTCATCCATAGGTGTATGATTTTTGTCCAGTCTCTCCCTGTACACCCCTCACCCCTGTCCCCCTGAGAATTATCAGTCCACTCCCTTTCTGTGCTCCTGATTCTATTATGTTCACGAGTTTATTCTGTTCATCAGATTTTTAATTCACTTAATTTTTAGATTCACTTGTTAATAGATATGTATTTGTTGTTCTAATTTTTTATCTTTTACCTTTTTCTTCTTCCTCTTCTAAAAAAGTACCTTTCAGCATTTCATATAATACTGGTTTGGTATTGATGATCTCCTTTAGCTTTTTCTTATTTGTAAAGCTCTTTATCTGCCCTTCAATTCTGAATGATAGCTTTGCTGGGTAGAGTATTCTTGGTTGTACATTCTTGCTATTCACGACATTGAATATTTCTTGCCACTCCCATCTGGCCTGCATAGTTTCTGTTGAGAAATCAGCTGACAGTTGTATGGGTGCTCCCTTGTAGGTAATGAACTGTTTTTCTCTTGCTGCTTTCAATACTCTCTCTTTGTCTTTGCTCTTGGTATTTTAATTATGATGTGTCTTGGTGTAGTCCTCTTTGGATTCCTTTATATGGGGTCTGTGTGCTTCCTGGACTTGTAAGTCTATTTCTTTCACCAGGTGTGGGAAATTTTCAGTCATTATTTCTTTAAATAAGTTTTCAGTATCTTGCTCTCTCTCTTCTTCTGGCACCCCCACAATTCTGATGTTGGTATGCTTGAAGCTGTCCCAGAGGCTCCTTACATTATCTTCACAATTTTGGATTCTTTTCTCTTCTTGCTTTTCCAGTTGAGCGTTTTCTGATTCTTTATATTTCAAATTTTTGACTTGATACTTGCCTTCCTCTAGTCTTTTGTTAGGTCTCTGTATAATATTTTTTATTTCAGCCAGTGTATGTTTAATTTCTAGTTGGTCCTTTTCCATCTCTAGTTGGTCCTTTTTCATCTCCTCTTGGGTCTCGCTAAATTTATCCATATTTTCTAGGATATTCTTGAAAAACCTTTTAACTGTGGTTTTGAACTCTATATCCAGTCATTTGTTCTCCTCCATTTCTTTTGTTTGTGATCTCTTCCTTTGTCTCCGCATTTTCACTCTGCTGGGAGAACTTTTGTGTTGGATTCAGCCTTATGATATAAGACTTGCAAAGCTGCAAAAGCCTCTCTGTTGAGCTTGGGATGGGTGGAGTCTCAGGGCTTAAGGGACCACCTTGCCTTCCAGTCAGCCCCGCCCTCCATGACCCCTGAGTCTCATGTGACTGGGTAATTGCTGGAGCAGTCCCTGTGCACGCGTGCACTCTCGCAGTGCCTCTAGACTGCTGCCTTTCTGGCTCCGCTGTGCTCTAGGACCATTTGAGTTTGGGTCCCCAGGGTTTCGCCCAAAACTGGGGTTTAGTAAAGTTAGAAGTGGAGCAATTGGCAGGCTCTGTCTCCTGTCCACTTGTGAAAGCCAGTGGCACAATCAGCAGTCTTTTGCGCACAGTGCTGTGCGTGCCACCAGACTTCTGCCCTTTCAAGACTCCCCTAAATTTCCATGCACTTCTCCTTTTCACAGTCCAAACTCCCCCTGTATGAGTTTCGGCTGAACCTGGGGTTTAGTGTCATAGGATAAGGAGTTCAATGCAGTTGGGAGTCTCTGTCTCCCTCTCGCCAGAGAAAGCCAGCCAGATACTCTGGCATCCACTCTCTCCATGCGCGTGTCTCCATATCTCAGCTTTTTGCAGCTCCTCTGGGTCTCTGTGAGCCCCTCTCTTTCCTTCTAGTTGTAGAATTTCCACTCAGCCAGCTTTCCTGTGGTTCTGGATGATGTCCGTTCTGTCTTTTAGTTGTAGTTTTGAAATTGTTGTGGGAGGCAGCAGTGTAGGTGTTTACCTATGCCGCCATCCTGGATTCTCCCCTCTACATCTTTTTTCAATGTCCTGTAGTTTTCCAAGTACAGGTCTTTTACCTCCTTATTTCAGATTATTCCTAAGTATCTTAATTTTTTTTGCAGCAATGGTGAAGGGGATTGTTGACTCAGTTTCTCTTTCTGAGAATTCATTATTGGTGTATAATAAAGCCATGGTTTTTGGATGTTGATTTTGTATCCTGCTACATTTCCAAATTCATTTATTAAATCTAGTAGTTTTTTGTGTGTGGATTCGTCATTTACAAATAAGGAGAGTTTTACTTTCTCCTCCCCAATTTTGATGCCTTATATTTCTTCTTGTTTGATCACTATGGCTAGGATTTCCAGTACTATGTCAAATAAGAGTAGTGAAAGTGATGAAAGGGGACATCTCTGTCTTGTTCCTGTTCTTAGGAGAAATGGTTTTAGTTTTTGCCCATTGAGTATGATGTTGGCTGTCGGTTTGTCATATATGGCCTTTATCATGTTGACATTGCTCCTTCTATGCCACTTTGCTGAAAGCTTTTATCAAAAATGGGTGTTATCCAAGGCTGGTTTGGCTCAGTGGATAGAGCATCGGCCTGTGGTCTGAAAGGTCCCAGGTCCAATTCCAGTCAAGGGTATGTACCTTGATTGCAGGCACATTCCCAGCGGGGGGTGTGCAGGAGGCAGCTGATCAATGTCTCTCTCATTGATGTTTCTAACTCTCTATCCCTCTCCTTTCCTCTCTGTAAAAAATCAGTAAAATATATATATTTTTTAAAAAATGGGTGTAGGATTTTGTTGAATACTTTTTCTTTGTCTATTGATATGATCATGTGAATTTTGTCTTTCAGTTTGTTTATGTGATGTATCACGTTTATTGATTGCAAATATTGTACCAGCCTTTATCCCTGGAATAAAGCCCACTTGGTCCTAGATCTTTATAATATATTGCTTGCCTCATAAAAAGAGTTTGGAAGTGTTCCTTCCTCTTGGATTTTTTGTAATAGTTTGAGGAGTATAGGTGTTAGTTCTTCTGTGAGTTTTGATAAAACTCCACTGTGAAGCCATTTGGACTCTGTTTTTTTGTTTGCTGGGAGTGTTTTGATTACTGTTTCTATTTCATTAATTGTTATTGGCCTATTCAGATTTTCTGCTTCTTCCTGATTCAGTTTTGGGAGATTGACTTTTTCTAGGAATTTTGCCATTTTATCCATCCTGTCCAGCTTGTTGGCATATAGTTGTTCATAGTATTTTCTTATAACCCTTTGTATTTCTGTGGTGTCAGTGGTTCTCTCTTCAATTTCATTCCTGATTTTATTTATTTGGGGCCATTCACTTCATTTCTTGATGAGTGTGGCTAATGGTTCATCAATCTTGTTATCATTTCAAAGAACCAACACTTGGTTTCATTGTATCTTTAGTCTCTATGTCATTTATTTCTGCTCTAATCTATATTATTTCCTTCCTTCTACTTACTCTGGACTTTTCTTGTTGTTCTCTTTCTAGTTCTTTAAGTTATAGGGTTAAATAGTTTATTGTTGATTTTTCTTATTTTTTGAGGTATGCCTGTAGTGCTATGAATTTCCCTCTCAGGACTGCTTTTGCTGTCTCCCAGAGATTTGGGGTTGTTGTATGTTCATTTTCATTTCTTTCCAGGAAGTTTTTTATTTATTTCTTGATCACACTGATAACCCATTCATTGTTATTAACATGATATTTAGTCTCCATGTGTTTAAATGTTTTGGTGTGTTTTTACTGTAGTTGATTTCTAATTCATTCCACTGTGATCTGAGAAGATTCTTGATATGATTTCAATCTTCTTGAGCTTGTAGAAACTTGTTTTGTGTCCTAATATGTGATCTATCTTTGTGAATGATCTTTGTGCACTTGAGAAGAATGTATATTCTGCAGCTTTGGGGTGAAATAAATGTCTATTAAATCCATCTGATCCAGTGGGTCCTTTAGAGTAACTGCTTCCTTGTTAAATTTTTGTCTGGGAGATCTATCCAGTGAAGTCAGCGGGTGTTAAATTCCCCTACTATGACTGTATTGTTGTCTATCTCTCCCTTAAAGTACTCTAGGAAGTTTATTTATTTATTTATTTTTTACATATTTAGGTGTTCTGATATTGGGTGCATATATGTTTGCCAGGGTTATATTCTCTTATTAGATTGATCCCTTTAGTATTATGTCATGACCTTTGTTGTCTCTTGTGATGGCCTTCATTTTGAAGTTAATTTTGTCAGATATGAGTATTGCTACTCCAGCTTTTTTTTCCTTTTCCATGTGCATGGCAAATTATTTTCCATCCCTTCACTCTCAACCTGTGTGTTTCTTTTGTTCCAAGGAGGGTCTCTTGTAGACAGTATAGAGTTGGTCATTTTTTTTATTCATTCAGCTACCCTATGCATTTTGATTGGAACATTTAATCCAATTACATTTAAGGTTTATTATGGATAAGTACTTATGTATTGCCATTTTAATTCTGTATGCCTTGGTTTCTCTCTCTATTTCTTCTTCTCATTCCAGCTGTCCCTTTAGCATTTCTTGTAATACTGGCTTGGTGGTAATGTACTCCTTTAGCCTTTTTTTTTTTAATCAGGAAAGATCTTTATTTGACCATCTATTATGAATGATAGCCTTGCTGGATATAGTAATCTTGGTTTCATATCCTTGCTTTCCATTACCTTAAGTACTTCATGGCATTCCCTTCTGGCCTGTAGAGTTTCTGATGAGAAATCAGTTGTCAAACTTATTTGAGCTCCTTTGTAGGTAACAGTTTTCTTTTCTCTTGCTGCCTTTAATGTTCTTTCTTTGTCTTTAATTTTTGGCATTTTAAATATGATGTGTCTGGGCATGGGCCTGTTTGGGTTCTTCTTACTTGGGGTTCTCTGTGCCTCCTGAACTAGTGTAACTTTTTCCTTTGCCAGGTTAAGGAAGTGTTCTGCCATTATTTCTTCAAAAATGTTCTCTATTTCTTTCTCCCTTTCTGCATCTTCAGGCACACTTGCTATGCAAATATTGATATGTTTTACATTGTCCCATAGCTACCTAAAGCTGTCTTTATGTTTTCAAATTGTTTTTCTTTATGTTTCTCTGATTGAGTTATTTTTTTCAACCCTGTATTCTAATTCACTGATTCAGTCTTCAGCTTCCCCTAATCTGCTGTGTATTCCCTCCAATGTGTTCTTTATTTGTGCTATGGCATTCTTTATTTCTGTTTTTATAGTTATTATGTCTTTTCTCATGCTGTTGAGCATCTATACCATCACTATTCTGAACTCTGTATCAGATAAATTTCTTATCTCCATTTCATTTAGCTCTTCTTCTGGAGAATTCAATTGCTTTTTTATTTGGGGGTTGTTTCTTTGTCTCCTCATTTTAGCTACCTGTTTGAGTTTGTGACTATGTATTAGGTAGATTTGCTACATCTTTCAATCTCTAGTGCAGAACAGTATCAATCACTGTTTCTGACTAATTAGATCAGGCAATGATTCAAAGCTTCCAGAGATTGCCTCTGTCTACAGACTGATAGGATGTTGTCTTACTCTCAGGCAGTCGTCCAAAGGTTTGGCAAGAGTATTTTTTAGAGAGAATCCAAGGTGGCAGCATAGGTAAACACCTACACTGCTGCCTCGCACAACAATTTCAAAACTACAACTAAAAGACAGAACAGACATCATCCAGAACCACAGGAAAGCTGGCTGAGTGAAAGTTCTATAGCTAGAGGGAAGGAGAGGGGCTCACGGAGACACAGAGGAGCTGCAAAAAGCTGAGGTACGGAGATGCGCCTGTGAAGAGAGCGGGTGTTGGAATACCTGGCTGGCTTTCTCTGGCAGGAGGGAAACAAAAACTCTCAAAGGCCTTGAACCTCTTATCTTATGACACTAAACCACAGATCCAGCTGAAACTCATATGGGGGGAGTTTAGACTGTGAAAAAAGAGAGGTGCACAGAAATTTAGGGGAGTCGCAAAAGATCAGAGGTCTGCTGGCACGCCCAGCACTGTGCAGAGGACAGATTGCTGATTGTAGCACTGGCTTTCACGAGTGGGCGGGAGACAGACCCTCCGAACTGTGCCACTTCTGTCTCCACTAAGCCCCTGTTTCGGGAGAAACCCTGGGGACCTAGACTCGTGTGGTCCTGGAGCGCAGTGGAGCCAGAGAGGCAGTGGTCTAAAGGCACTGCGGGCGCGCGCGCACAAGGAACGCTCCAGCCATTACCCAGTCACGTGAGACTCAGGGGCCTTGGAGGGCGGGCCAACTGGAAGGCAATGTGGTCCCTTAAGCCATGAGACTCCACCCATCCCAAGCTCAACAGAGGCTTCTTCGGTTTTGCAAGTCTGGTATCATAAGGCTGAATCCAACACAGAAGTTCTCCCAGCATAGTGAAAATGCCGAGACAAGGGAAGGGATCACAAACAAAAGAAATGGAGGGGTGAAAAATGACTGGATATAGAGTTCAAAACTACACTTATAAGGTTTTTCAAGAATATACTAGAAAAGATGGATAAATTTAGTGAGAGTCAAGAGGAGATGAAAAAGGACCAACTAGAGATACTGACTGAAATAAAAAATATTATAGAGTCCTAATAGCAGACTAGAGGAAGGCAAGAATCAAGTCAAAAATTTGAAATATAAAGAAGCAGAAAACATTCAACTGGAAAAGCAAGAAGAGAAAAGAATCCAAAAATGTGAAGATAATGTAAGGAGCCTCTGGGACAGCTTCAAGCATACCAACATCAGAATTGTGGGGGTGCCAGAAGAAGAGAGAGAGCAAGATACTAAAAACCAATTTAAAGAAATAATGGGGAGGAAAAAATGGCGGAGGAATAGACGGATGCGTCTGTAGCTTTGTCGCTGAGCAGAGGGAGAGAGAGCAGCTGAGAGTCGCACAGGGAGTGTTTGTTGGCAAGTTAAGAGTCAGTTATCCTCCAAGAGAAGGCGGGGAACTGCTGGACCGGGCTCTCCTGGCTAGGCACTGCCACGGGTTTTTGTCGGCCGGAGCCACCAGCACAAACGCGGAGACTGCGCCATCTTGCAGAGGGAGGTGGATGTCTGGTGGTCTGAAAGCTGCAGCTGGATGAAACACCCACCGAACAGCTGGGGACCCAGAACACCGCTCTCCAATCGGCACAGACACGCGGCAGATTCAGATATCCACACGGCACACTGAAAGGTCAGATTTCACCTGGGATAAGTGCCTTGTGTCTTGTACCGGGTGGTGTTGTAGTTTGTGCCTTTGAATCAATGTAGAAGAGAGAACTACATAACCAGACACCCGAAGAAGAAAAACCATGGGCAGAAGAAGAAACAGCCCGCATACGACAGATAGGCAGGTATCACCAGAAAAGGAAGTAAACGAAATAGAAGCAGAAATAAGCCTGCCAGAGAAAGAGTTCAGAGAAATGATCATAAGGTGGATGAAAAGAATGGAAGACAAATTCGACACTGTGAGTAAGAGCCAAGAGGAAATGAAGAAGACCCAAGAGGAAATGAAGAAGACCCAAGAGGAAATGCAGAAAAAGCAAGAGGAAATGCAGAAAAAGCCAGAAGAAATGCAGAAGAACCTAAAAGAAATGCAGAATAATCCAGAAGAAATGAAATATGACTCACTGCTATAAAGAACTCAATAGAAAGCATCAAAAGTAGACTAGAAGAAGCAGAGGACTGCATCAGTGAGCTAGAAGACACGGTAGGAAAAAATACCCAAATACAGCAGCTTCTAGAAAAAAAAGTTAAAAAGCAAGAGGAGAGCCTAAGGGAACTTTGGGATAACATGAAACAAAACAACATCCGCATAATTGGGGTTCCAGAAACAGTGGAAACTGAACAAGGATTAGAGAACCTGTTCGAAGAAATAATGACAGAAAATTTCCCCAATATAGGAAAGAAAAAACCCACACAAATCCAAGAAGCTCACAGAGTCCCAAGCAAAATGAACCCCAACAAACCGACACCAAGGCACATTATAATTAAATTGGCAAACACTGATGACAAAGTAAGAATCTTAAAAACAGCCAGAGAGAAACAGAAAGTTACCTACAAAGGAACCCCCATAAGACTAGCTACTGATTTCTCAACAGAAACTCATCAGGCCAGAAGGGAATGGAATAAAATATACAAAGTCATGCAAAGGAAGGGTCTGAATCCAAGAATACTGTACCCTGAAAGACTCTCAATCAAAATTGAAGGTGAAATCAGAAGCTTCACAGACAAAAAAGGACTAAGGGAATATATTACCACCAAACCAGCAATGCAAGAAATGTTAAAGGATCTGCTGTAATAAAAAGAAAGAAGAAGCGAAGAAGAAACTCGGAGGTAAGGGCTAAAAATGGCAACAGATAAGTACTTATCAATAATAACTTTAGAAACCAAGATGGCGGCATAGGTGAACACCTACACTGCTGCCTCGCACAACAATTTCAAAACTACAACTAAAAGACAGAATGGACATCATCCAGAACCACAGAAAAGCTGGCTGAGTGGAAATTCTACAACTAGAAGGAAAGAGAGGGACTCACAGAAACCCAGAGGAGCTGCAAAAAGCTGAGGTACGGAGACGCCTGCACGCTGAGAGAGCGGGCGCCAGAGGACCTGGCTGGCTTTCTCTGGTGGGAGGGAAACGGAGACTCTCAACGGCATTGAACCCCTTATCTTACGACACTGAACCCCAGATCCAGCCGAAACTCATACAGGGGAGTTTGGACTGTGAAAAGGGAGAGGTGCATGGAAATTTAGGGGAGTCGCAGAAGATCAGGTCCGGTCTCGCATGCGCACGGTGCTGCACGCAGGACAGATTGCTGATTGTGCCGCAGGCTTTCGCGAGTGGGCGGGAGACAGACCCTCCCAACTGTGCCACTTCTGAGTCCACTGAGCCCCTGTTTCGGGCGAAACCTGGGGACCTAGACTCGTGTGGTCCTAGTGCGCAGGGGAGATGGAAAGGCAGCGGTTAGAGGCACTGCGGGTGCGCGCAAGCACAGGGACAGCTCCAGTCATTACCCAGTCACGTGAGACTCGGGGGCCGTTGAGGGCGGGACCGACTGGAAGGCAAGGCGGTCCCTTAAGCCCTGAGACTCCACCCCTCCCAAGCTCAGCAGAGGCTTCTGTGGCTTTGCGTCTGCTATTATAGGGCTGAATCCAACACAGAAGTTTCCCCGGCATGGTGAGGATGCCGAGACAGGGGATGGGATCACAAACAAAAGAAATGGAGGGAAAAAAAAAAAAAGACTGGATATAGAGTTCAAAACCACGCTTATGGGGTTTTTCAAGAATATGTTAGTAAAAATGGATAATTTAGCAAGACCCAAGAGGAGATGAAAAAGGACATACTAGAGATGCAGGGGAGCCAATTAGGGATGGAAAAGGTCCAACTGGAGATGATAGAGGACCAAATAGAAATTAGACATACACTGACTGAAATAGGGAATATTGTACAGAGTCCTGGCAGCGGACTGGAAAAAGGCAAGAATCAAGTAAAAAATTTGAAATATAAAGAGGCAGACAACATTCGACTGGAAAGGCAAGAAGAGAGGAGAATCCAAAGGTGTGAACATAATGTGGAGAGACTCTGGGACAGTTTCGAGCGTGCCAACATCAGAATTGCGGGGGTGCCAGAAGAAGAGAGAGAGCAAGATACTGAAAACCTATTTAAAGAAATAATGACTGAGGGGGACCGGGATCCGGGGAAGGAGCTGCCCGCGTCCCCGGCCCGGAGGCAGGCTCGCCGGCGAGGTCGAGGCCCCGGGGCCTGGGGGGACGTGCCCCGCAGCACAGGGCGCCGGTTTGGGCCCCGCAATGGGGAAACGAAGGCATGGAACGCGGACTATCGGCACCCCGCTGCCCTCCTCCCAGTGCTGGACTGAGTCCCTGCTGCTGGCGATGCCCGCGGGGGAGAGGGACGGGGCTGGGGGGCTAGGGCGCTGGGGCGCTGGGGCCAGACTGCAGGCGCTAATACCCTCGCGCTGAGGCTGAGGCTGAGACCCTCGTGCTGGGGCTAGGGCTGAGGCCCTAGTGCTGAGGCTGAGGCTGGGACCCTCGCGCTGAGGCTGAGGCTGGGACCCTCGCGCTGGGGCTGGGGCTGGGACCCTCGTGCTGGGGCTGAGGCTGAGACCCTCGCGCTGAGGCTGAGGTGGAGGCCCTCATGCTGAGGCTGAGGCTGGCGCTGAGACCCTCGCGCTGAGGCTGAGACTGAGACCCTCGTGCTGAGGCTGGGGCTGAGACCCTCACGATAAGGCTGAGGCCCTCGCACTGAGGCTGAGACCCTCGTGCTGAGGCTGAGGCCCTCATGCTGAGGCTGGGGCTGAGGCTCAGACCCTCGTGCTGAGGCTGAGGCTGAGGCCCTCGTGCTGAGGATGGGGCTGAGGCCCTGGTGCTGAGGCTGAGGCTGGGACCCTCGTGTTAAGGCTGAGGCTGAGACCCTCGCGCTGAGGCTGAGGCTGGGACCCTCATGCTGAGGCTGAGGCTGGGACCCTCGTGCTGAGGCTGAGGCTGAGACCCTCGCGCTGAGGCTGAGGCTGGGACCCTCGGCGCTGAGGCTGCAGGCACTGAGACCCTTGTGCTGAGGCTGAGGCTGGGATCCTCTTGCTGAGGCTGGGGCTGAGGCTGGGACCCTCGTGCTGAGGCTGGGGCTGAGGCTGGGACCCTTGTGCTGAGGCTGAGGCTGAGACCCTCGTGCTGAGGCTGAGGCTGGGGCTGAGGCTGGGACCCTCGTGCTGAGGCTGAGGCTGAGACCCTCGTGCTGAGGCTGGGGCTGAGGCTGAGACCCTTGTGCTGAGGCTGAGGCGCTGAGACCCTCGCGCTGAGGCTGAGGCTGAGACCCTCGTGCTGAGGCTGAGGCTGAGGCAGAGGCTGGGACCCTCGTGCTGAGGCTGAGGCTGGGACCCTCATGCTGAGGCTGGGGCTGAGGCTGGGACCCTCGCGTTGAGGCTGAGGCTGAGACCCTCGTGCGGAGGCTGAGGCGCTGAGACCCTCGCACTGAGCCTGAGGCGCTGAGACCCTCGAGCTGAGGCTGAGGCTGGGGCTGAGGC